>CM046069.1:24323002-24671864 GCA_025215515.1 Schistosoma japonicum | reverse complement strand
TTGGGGCTATCCGCTTAGGATGCGCATATGCTAACAGAGGCTGACCAGTTTAAGACTATGACTAATCAGCCAGAAGATATAAGCTCAACCTAATTACATATATACCCGTTGCACAAGTGTAACTGTCTGAACACAATAGCCTAGTGGTGAATGTGGTGGCGTTTGACACGAAGCAGACTGAGTTCGAATCTCAGTGTGGACATTAAAATTAGGATGCAGGTACATTCAGCCTATGAGTCTCAAATAAAATGAAATGTGCATCCTGGATTCCGCTTGCCAATCACAATCCAACTTAAAAAACCTGGAATAATAGTTTTCAAAATTTATATTTGAAACAAAGTTTAGCATATAATTGAAATGTATTTAGATATTCCCGTTGATTTATCATGAACTACAACTGATCAGTTTCTATTGACATATATGCTTCCTGAGTGAATTACCTCAAAATAGTGATAGTTCACAAGTATTGCTTCAGTTGGATACTTGTGAATTATAGATATATCATGGCAATCCCTTCAGGATACACATATGTTAACAGTGACTGATCAGTTGCAGTCCACGATAAGTCAAAGAGAGGATTCAAATACATTGTAATTGCATTTACATACCCGTTACACAAATGTGACTATCTGGGTTCAGTATCCCAGTGTTGAACGCTGTGGTGTTCGGTACTAAGCAAACTGAGTATGAGTCCTGATGTAAATATCAACATTGGATTCCGCTTACCAGCTACGATCCAGCTCAAACAAAATTTAACATATTAATGAGGATGGTTGAAATTGGTTGAAATCTAAAATACATATGTAAACATAATTAATACGTTAGATAGAATATTGCAAATGCGTATTCACTGTGAAAGAATGTACCAAAAAACAAAATAGTGGTCATAGTTGATTTGGTTACACAGTAAGGAAATTAAACGATGGTTAATAACACTTGTGAATGATGTAAGTTGAGATCAGCTATCAAACTCAAAACGTGATGAGACAACTCAGTGATCTAATGGTAAAGCGTTCACTGAAGATCCAGAGGGTCCTGGATTCGATCCTTGACGGGGTCGTGGATACTCACTGCTGAAGAGTCCCGAACTAAAATGGAACAGCTGTCCAGTGCTTCCTGGTGGTCAATGTCTATTTAATTCAAATCAATTCGTGATATCAAATTAACATCCAGTAATCTTCACAACACTCAATTATAATGAAATAAGTCAAACTTGACAGTATAAAACAGTGAAGCAACAAAACTGAATCTGATCTGAAGAAATTAGATACATAGTTAACTAAATCATATGTGAAGAATAATAACAGTGATGTATTAAGATGAAAGTTAAGTTATCAAGGTAAAGAAAGAATGGTAATCGTTTCTCTTCGGACACATAGGTTTCGTTTCAAGGATTTAATAACGATTACTACAACATATTTTTGTTTTCTATCTATTAAGCACTTTAAAGAATCCCGAGATATCAGTCTGGTGTCCTGTGTCAGTGAAATGTGTAGCAGTCGCACTATTAGATAATTTTATTCCTCTGAATCGTAGATTTATTGGAACATGTTCATCAGAACTAGGGTTGGCTATTCTTTCTATTCTGCCAATGTTATTTTATTTGCAGGTACACGTAAATTTACACAAACAACTGGCTGTAACATAAGAAGGATACCTATTGATCTTCGATTGTTTCAGCAAACACGTTGTTCTATACGATATTCAACGTATTAACTATATTTACGAATCTAATATTTGTGTCACTCTGATTTCAACCAAGGTTATCCATCCTCATGCTAAACTCTGTTTTAAATATGATTTCAAGTTGTATGTCACACCTGATGAGAAACCAACAAAACAAAATGAATCGTTAACTTATTCTTCACAATTAGCTGTTCTCGATCTTTTGAGAATAAGATGAATTTGTTTTATTTTACTCTTTTCTTATCGGTCGCCACTAATAACCCGTAGACTTTGCAAATCAAATTAGAAGTCAAAACTTTCTCATAATTATGAAGTGTTTTTGTGGGCAGTAAATAGTCATGTAACATTATCAAGAAGGATAGAAGGTGTAATTGAAGTAAGCAGAAGTGAGTAATAACTGTTACAATTAAATATAATTAGAAAGCGACAGTCCTACCATAAGAGATAAAGGGGTTAACGAATACACATTTAATGATTTTAATTCATTCCTTAGTAGAAATGTTGGATAACAGTTAACAGTGATGAGGAATGATGTAAGCTGGGACCAATTAGTTTTAAAGCATAAGATTATGTAGTTGAAAGTGTGTAAAGATGATGAAATTGTTGAAAAACTATACGATGAAATAGAATGAAATCACTGTTACCTTAAAAGGAAAAGATTGACCACTGACTGTTTGTAAATCACAAAGAAAGATTTTTCATTGAATTTAGGTGGTTTTATGAAGTTGTGTTAAGTTTAGTTGTTTTTAATCATTACAAATTGACATCAGTTAACTACAACTAAAAACCATGGGGCAATGGATAGATGTCTCATTTTAGTATGGAACTCTTTAGAAGTGCACACCTTCAACTCCTACCTGGAATCGAGCCTAGGCCCTTCAGATCTCAAAAACATACCCTTAACCATTTGCAGCACTCGACAGGTGTCTAATGAAGAACTTCAACTTCTATCAATTTGTGACATAATTCAACAATTGTTTTAACCTATTTTGAATCATGTATCAAGGAAATATAATTAAAAGTCACTAATGAAGGTGTTTAGTCGGTTTAGTCGGTGATTCTTTCAAGTAGTTCTTGAAGTCGAATGTACTCCCTTTATTTTTTTAATCAAAATAAGTGACATGGAAAGTGGTTGAGGTGGTGTCGTAGGTTCCGTATTCCACACAGGAAACACACTACGACGAACCATCTCTCTGGTGATCCTAGATTTTTAATGCCAGCAAAGTTTGACTAATCTGCTAATAATACAGGCACCACGTAACAAATGTGCAGTAGCTGTATTCAATGCCGTGTACCAATGTTTCATTCGCGATTACGGCAAAGCATAACTTTACAATCCTTTTTAACATATTATCCTTTGTTATGTTGCTGTAATATTCTCACTCAATCACATGATTTAGCAATGTTATATTCTTGTTTGTAATCGGATCTGGGACATATCAACTGAAGGTACCTGAATTTTAATCTTAATATTTATTCACTGACTTATACCAGTGTTTAGTGCTTTGTGTTGCAACGTATTATTCAATAAGCTAGTTTACTAATGACATTTTCCGCTTATTACATAAATATTAAAACAAATTATGTCAAGCTTAAATTTCACTGAAATAAGTTCAACATAGCCAAAGTATACTACGAACCAATTGATTGACAATCTATGCGTTTTTAGCAATCAGAAAAGAAAACAATGTAAACTCTAAATACTAAAATATTTCATCCTGTTTACAAGTTGGGTATATCCAAGACTAAATAAGCATTTTGTCTAAAAATGAACATAGCAACAAACATAAAATAAAATTTAGAGTTAAAATGTAACTAACTGTTTTTCATTAATAATGTAGGATTGTTCTTCCACATCATTACGCGTTACTAAGGAATGTTTTGAAAAAAAGACTGAACAGATGCTTAAAGCTGCACGGATAACATATTTTTGTATTATTACAAGAAGTAAAATACAGGACACTAAACTTTTCCTATCGAAAACAGCTCAGAGAATTGTACCTGCATATTAATGTTAAAGCGCACAACAAGACTTGAACCAAGTACACATCACGTCCAAAGTCAACGCTTTATCAACTAAACTACTGAATGAAGAAAGGTATTAACTTTTTCTGAATACAATAGTTGCAAATATGGCAGTCATCGTACTAGTATCGGTAAGATATGTTCAGATGACATGTGCTGGCTAACACGTGGTCTAAATCTTACACATTCTACTAATTAACTTCGACCACTTTACATCAAACGTAATATGAACGATAACGGGTCAGCCGATCAATTGACAACATTTTAACGCAATGAACAAAACTCAGCCAGTCATAATAATTAGAAACATAACAGTTAAAGAATTTATATTATCAGTTGTTATAAATGTATTTTAATCAAAGAGTATCTGTATTAAATTGAAGTGGTTTTGTGGCGACAGTTATTAATTTGGGTTGTTAGTACTCATCGCAGTTTAATATCAGTCGGGTACAAGTAGAAACCAAAGTTTACTGGACATCTGTTCCGCCCTAGTATATGCCTGCTCAGCAAGATTAAACAGATTATTCAGCGCTCCCTGATTTTTACTAATATAAAACTGACAGTAAAATAATTGAAAATGCCTCGTTCGATCACTCTTTATTAAAATTTCTAAATTGTCAAATATTGCATTATCCTATTATTTGGTCGTACAACTTCTTAATAGAAGCTAAAATGAGTTATAATGATGATTACTAGGCAACTTAAAACCATTAATATCCCTGAGTTTTAGTAACAGTTTGACGCTTATATGCAATAACGTTTTAATTCTCCTTCTAATGTTTATTAATTTGTACCCTAAGTGAGTTTCTTTTTTGGGGGGGGGGTAGAGTTTTGCTAATGAGTGATTACATCACAAGCTAGTATCTTAAATACGTTCATTTAAAAGATTTGTTAGATGTAAAACATAAATGTACAGAATAGTAAGAGGAATTTGTATATTCCTATTGATTTGTTAAAGACTGAAACGGGTCAGTTACTGTTGCTATATGTGCATCCTGAGCAGGTTGCCTCGATATAGCGATTATTCACAAGTAACATTTAAGTTGGATTATGACTGGTAAGTATAATTCAGGGCGCGCGTTTCGTCCTATTTGGGACTCGTCGGCTGATTGTACCTGCATCCCAATGTTGATGTTCGCAGTGGGATTCGAACTCAGTCCGTTTCATGTCAAACACCACCGCGTTCACCACTAAACTACTGAGTCCTGACAGTCACACTTGTGACTTGTAAAGGTACTTCCAGCCGACGAGTCCCAAATAGGACAAAACGCGCTTCCTGAATTCCACTTGTCAGTTACAATCCAACTTAAATGATAAATGTACAGAATATTAGTTGTACCAAACCTTGACACCGATAGGAAAGTTTTTATTTATTGTGTGTATTTAT
Source organism: Schistosoma japonicum (assembly GCA_025215515.1). NCBI lineage: Eukaryota > Metazoa > Platyhelminthes > Trematoda > Strigeidida > Schistosomatidae > Schistosoma > Schistosoma japonicum. The sequence continues at coordinate 24,666,766 of CM046069.1, read as the reverse complement.
GAAATCTAGTTAATGATTAATTAGAAACTACATTGTACAGAGCATAACATTTTTAGAAGTAATTGTTAGATAACTGAACATTTATTTTGACTATTGTTTAATTTAGCTGACCACACTGACAACCAGTCTTTGTAGCAAATTATTAAAGAACTTTAGTATTTTGAGATGGGAGAGAAGATTTATAGCTCAGAAGAATGGTTTTGGTTACACCGCTTCCTTTAAGCTGTATAGTTCAATTACTGAACATTCATTGTCATTTTAAAAGACGTTATCGGAGTGAACTCCTGACAGAAGTCTGGTAGACGTTTTTCCAGAATGATAATAAAAGCCCTGTAATTAAATTACCTAGCTCAGAAAACTCAATGTAACCAGAAATATAGTGTAAAATTTTGTTTACCTAATTTGTCACTTTTGTACTCAATGCTATTCAACTCTTGAATCATGATAGATATAATGCGTTTACATGTGCTTACAAACCTCTCATTACATAAATGAAATAATTCATGATAAAACATTCCTTCGAATATCTATCCAGCTTGACATAAATGATTGATTTTCAAATGAATACCTTAAGTTCGAGTAAGTATCAGTAACGTGCAGTGTCAAACTAATTAGACTAGAAGTTACGTCTTTTCAATGACAGTGAATGAACGTTGTTAAAACTAAAATACGTATCTTTAGACCACTTCACTGAATGAACTTCTTTTATTCTTTCCTTGAACTAAAACGTGGTAGTTTGAGATTATTTATGTCTTCCCGTTGATGTTAACACGTAAGTAATAAAATTCTTTTGGTATATGTGTATTTTGAACGGACCTATAAGTTACCGTGGTAGTTCACAAACACAATCAACTGTATAGGAGGATATAAGCAATTTCAATTAATATATATATATTATCGGTTGCACAAGTTTTACTATCTACAATCCGTTGCTCAGTAGAGAATGAAATGAAATTTGGCTAAATCAACGAACTTATTGTCCAGGTGCATACAGTTAGTACATTTTAAATGAAACTCAACATGTGCTGTGGCTCCTACTTGTCAGCTACGGTACAACTTTTGCCATAAAATATAATGGGTTCCACTTTGGAATAGACATTCAGTAATTTGTATTTTTAAGGGGATCATCAGTGGATATACCTTTTGCGATGAAAACAACTTTTATGAATAAATTAACCGTAATTATATAAATTTACATAATTTATCTAACTTTAGAAAATCCTGATTTCTAGGGATAACACTTTATTTTCGATATAAAATAGGATTTAGGTACAAAAATCTTTCCATATGCATTTCTGACCATCACCGATCACGGTGAACAGAAAATGATCAGTAGTTCTATTCTCGAAAACAGTAACCTCCAGCCATGTAATTTATCAAGGAAGTGCCATTAAAACTATTTTGGTTAAATATTCTCATTCAAAAAAGAATACACATCAGGAATCTATACACAACAGAAGTATTGATAATTCATCATTTCAAATTTCATCTAAACATTCAAACAACACTATGCTGAAGTTCTCATGTGATCTTGGTCTTCATAACGGAAGGTGGTAATAATACAACTTTTCTTTAGTTCCAAAGTTGTTGCTCTTATCCTTTATTTAATTATCTCTTCTTAATATACCTCAAGTGAAAAGTTATTATTCCATGTTTATCATTATCTCTCGACCTATTACATATGTAGGAACAACTTCAATTGCCTTTTAAATGGCATGATCTTAAATTACTTTATCATAGATATATGTACCCTAATTAGGTGCAAAAATGACTATATAACTGTTGTTAAGTGACATAATCGGAAAGCAGATTTTCTTCTTTACTTACTGTTCAGAAGATAAAATGTGTGTTTATTATAAAAAAACAGTTGAATCCCGAAAAAAGTATTTATCGGGAATTTATTCTGTCTTTTGACCGCTAAGAGATTGGGCATATTGTTCCAAGCATGTTTAGTATTCCCTTCATCTTGACTTCTTAAACGGACCCGTTAATTGTTATTTTATGAAATGATCTGATCTGTGATCTGTATTTGCACATATATGAATGAGTGCCTGAAAAATACGAATACTATTTTGATTGCCTCGTTAATCTTGTGTTTTTCCTATACAGCTTCGAAGGAATCACTATCAGTGCAGACCTACAGGTATACAATGACAGTTTTTGTTATCCTCAGACTTTATACTGTTTCTGATTGTGTCGTTATTTGTAAGTAGTGACTGATGAAGGCAAATGATTGTATACCATAAAGTACCATTTCAATAATCTACTCTTTTGATTACTTCTTCACCTTCCTATAAAAGCATCATTTTATAAAACATGCCTACTTTCATCAAAATATACAATTAAAGAATGAAAGAAAAATAACTTTATTTAGCTAATCAACTTTTAAATTTATGCAAACAATAACAGTATACGTTCCACAGGAATTATCAAATAAGCATTACAGTGTTTAAAATTTATAGAATTTGCTAATAAATGAAAAAAACATTGTAAAACAATGAAAAAAACCAGTTGCGTCACTAAGAAAAATAAAGGCAGTTAGATAAAGAAAATTCTCGTTACGTCATTATAATTTATACAAGTTATACAGTTGCTAATGACGTAACAACTCTCTAGTTTACCATGTACTTCGATGTTCAAAGTAGCTATAATTAACTAAAAATTGAAATTAACAACTTAAACCATTGCAACCTGATTCTGCAATCAAAATGTTAAATGGTCATGATCCCAAATCCTAAATATCTGGAGTTCGATCTGTGATAAGGTTTCGGATACACAATATTATGGAATTTCTTTATAGAAGAAAATAATTGTCTAATGCCTTCTTCTTTTTAGCGTTTATCTATCTAAGAATAATCTTTGATGCAGAACTTCAAATAAACGGAACACCACAATACCTTGTAATGTTAACTGTAAATTAAAGTAGACAGATTTAGTGAATGATATAATCGAAAAGGGGACTTCCTTTGCTAGACTGTTTCTACCCTGCTTGAAAGCAACTGTATTTGTAAAGGTTTTTACGTTACAGTTATTCATCTTAAGAACTATAATTGATTTATCCAACTTCATTCAACATGATCTTAGTTGTCATTTAGGCTTGAATAAAGATATTTGAACAAATAATATTATTTATGATAAATTTCAACTCGATTATTTACAACTGATATCTCTAACTCTAGTGAATTCTGTCCGAGTTGTCAAAGACTCAAATGTTTGCTGTTACAACTAGAGATTCTTGGATTAATGTTCTTGTGAAGTCGTAGATAGGCACTGCTAAGGAGTGCCATATGTACAATCTGACTAGAATTTGTCAATAAAAATATTTGTTCTCGCGTACCATTGTTTCGATGCATTTCCTCCTCTCAGTCAGAGAACGGAAAGCAGATTTTGAAAAGTAATACAGTATACTATAACATGTCTCAGTTTCAGGAGGTCGAATGACCCATAATAATTCTTTCAGTATTTCCCAATGAAGATTCAGTCTCTCCTCGATGGTACTGAAACCACTTGTTCTAGTAAAACGTTCCTACTGTTGACCACCCAGTGGAAGTAGAGGGATCCCAATTTCGATTGTGATTTTGAGACCTGTTTATAATCGGTCCTCCTAGCAGTAAAACAAACAGACCAAGTTATTACTTAGTCATTGATTAAAATACGGAATGTTATTATGAAATTGCCTCTCATTCTGCCGTAATACAAGAGAAAAAAATCTGAACGTTTTATTCACTCGTTAGAGAGTCCTTGTAATAACTTAGTCTTGCGATAATTCTGTTATCCTTTTGTTAGTAAATAAACATTACTAATTATAGTATAAAATAACTTATGACAATATTACAATATTGGAGTATGTATGAATTTGTAGACTCAAATAATTACGATTATTTCAACTCCATAATCATGAAGGAAGTTGGAATCGTTGAAAAAGATGTATGTGGTATTAAGTACTACACAGCAGAAACATAAGAATCAAGGTTTTAAACTTGAATGTCATTAAAAAGTACTATTTGTTCTGAGGTAAATTTCTTTCTTACATAGAATAATTTAGTCATACAAAATTAGTAAGATCTCTTACATGTTAAAGTGTTTAAGCCAACGTATTTTCGACCTGTGCATATCATACATTTAACCATTTCAGATTGAGGTTCTGTATTCTTTTCAACTTTATAGGCACAATCAGTTGCTGAAAGTTAAATAAACTATTCAGGAAACATAAAAACATTAAACACACATGTCAGTTGATGTTGAAACTTACTTAAAATATACATATAAACGGTAATTATCTATCTATTATTTGTAATTTTCTCATAAGAAAAGTTCTATATACCGGATTGTATTGGTAAATAACAAATGAATGAAAAGTTCGTTATATTATTCATTTAGAAGTAATCGATAACGGATTACTGTAAAATGATTATTACCATATTTCCCACAAATTGGTCAAGTTCTGATGATCCATTTATAATGTAGCAACTAGTCCATATTATTTGACCCTATGTTTCTTAATGTTAGATGACTGGAGATAACTGACTGAAAACAGTAGGTGATATAGATACCTTCCTAGTTGGCACATGTCAACAGGTTATACCTGTAAAACAATCGGAAACTAACTAACAACTTTTAGTTTCGATTGTCAGGATGCCTTTGTCTTATGCTTATGTCATTCTATATTTTAACCGGATGTTTTAATTATTAAATGTAAATGCATCTGATGCACTTACTGAGCCGTCGGCTCATGTTTTCTATAATTCTGCTCTTTACCAAATCCATACACTTTCCATTCTACTTACTCCCTCCAGTACACAGTGTACGTCAAACTGGATGCAAACTGTCAAAGACTGAACGTTACGTACTTAGTATGCCGAAAATGTTGATATCCATTTTAAAATTCAAACCCCGGTGACCTAGTTTCCGCCCAGACTAACATCTTCTAAGTATATATATATATATATATATATATATATATATATATATATATATATATATATATCACGGAGTGATAAACAATGTCGTTAATTGCTTTATCACTTTCATTCGGAAATACATTTACAAAGTTTGGATCGTTTCAAATATTTTGTCACACGTTGATAATAATAACTGTAGTGTTTTTTTACCAATCTTATTATTGTTCATAATTCTATTATTGAATTAATCATGTCATCAAGTTCAAATGTGTTTTCAGTGTGGGAGGTAAACATAAATGTAAGGATATCTGGTTTCTATGATTATCTGATACATTAATTATGTTGATAAACTTCTACGTGTTCCATTTACAGTTTCTAAGGAAATCAAATATTAGTTACTAGTTCTGTCAACGACATTAATATTAACAAACATATTTGTACTAAACTATGAACTGTGAAAAATCAAATGGATAAAACTTTCGAAACTATGAAAAAAATCCCTTAGTAACTTCAATCTACATCTGTTTCTCTGTCTCTCCTTTGTAAAAGAGATAGAGTAACACATTGTTCACTAATCAATGCCCTAATGACTACTTAAATTAATATTACAATAGTGATAAACAAAAATGATGTATAATTCAATATAATTAGATTTTCCACATTTATTTCCTTTTAATATGAACAAATGTGAAACAAAGTTTAGTATACACAGTTGAATGATGTAAACAATACGGTGTTACTAGAAGCTTCATCATTTCTATTCCATACTTTACTATGAAATAAGCATTAATATTGTTTCTTCTTTTTTTCCTTATTGTTAGTGAAAAAACATTCATTGTACACAAAAAACTTTCACTAATTCACTTATGTTTTCTTAACACTGTTGTCATAATGTCAACTATTTTCTGTTGATATGTAGTAAGAAAGCATAGAACAGAATTTATAAAATTAGAATAGTTCATTTAGAATGCTCCAATGGTTACAAATAGGATAACATGTGAATATACTCGATTGAATTGTACTGAATAGGAGCAAAGATAGTAAATCTATGCTAATCATTTCATACAAGTATAAACATTAAACTTCTATCGGCATATATATATATATATATATATATATATATATATATATATTCACGTACAAGGCTTAGTTATGAGAATTGTCGGAATGTAGTTACGTCAGGTCCAGTTAAATATATATCCAATATGCACATATCTCCCCTCACCATTATATGTCAGATTAACTTCAAAGGTATATGGGGATTATCTAATGAAAGTAAAATTTGTCGATACGATGAATTAGATAAAAATGTATTTCGAAATGAATTAATCAGACATGTGACTCAAGTTCAAACACCTGACTAGAAAGTGTGATTTATTAAGGAGGTTCAATCTTATTTTGAACATACATACTAACAGGTTAATATACAATGTAAAAGTTGACATACTGTGGAGGGGGGGTAGCAGCTGGGTGGTAATCATAACTTGTAGAAATTCTACTTGAAACTCATTAGATGAATGGGACTATATGTTAATGCTGACCTTCACATTAGGATATAGATGCAGTAACTTCAGCTCCAATTCCCATCAAGTTATAAGTTGAGCTACTGGGTTAAGATGAAAATTAACTTTTCCAGCACTTTATATATATATATATATATATATATATATATATATATATATATATATATATATACCAAAATAAACAGATCAGATGAAGTTACGGAAAGATTCGGTACCTTAGATATATGTATCTTTATACTAGTTGAACAGATTGTTAGTTATCCTGACATTATAACATGCGAAGAGGTAACTCATTGTAATTTGAAACGAATGCTACTGAGCTCGAGTCTTAGTGAAGGTACATTTAGCTAACAAGTTCCACATCAGACTGAATGTAACTTTTGGTTTTCCCGGCTTAGTTTATTAAATTACTTATCCAGTAGACTGAATTATTTTAAAAAATTCCTCTCACAAGACTACACACCTAAACATTTTACTGATAAGTTACAATGAAAAAAGTGAGTCACTAAAATTTTTTATTTAAAATGGAATACTATAATGGTGTTAGATTCCTTGAGTTAAATGATCGAATACATATACATTTTTACCAGAAATCAAACTTAAGACTTTAAGGTATTGTTTCGGATCACCAAGATAACATCAAATTATTTACATTTCTAACTTCTATCACTCATATAATGTTATTGGTGGAATCTGTGTCATTACCTGAAATGGGTGGATTTCAATGGTAACAACTTGCTATTCGATTTTGATTAATAATGTTGGTTTACCAAAACTCTTAGTAATGAATAGATTTTCAAATGATGGTGCAGAAAGTCTTTTACTTTGTTCGTAGTTATAGATTAATATCTGTGATGTATGAAGTACCAAATGAAATTTGATGATTGTTTCATAATATTATCAGTAATAGCACAATCCCTAATAATTACGTCTAGTTTATACACATATATGACTCATGCCAAATTTATTATCATGATTTATCTTTTAATGAAGTTGGGAATTTCCTCAATGAATTGAATACTATCTCAGTCTACAAATCACTAGACAATTAGTAAATGATTGTAGGCTTTATTATGTTGTAATCAAATCAAATGAAGTTCATCTGAAGCCATGAATGGCTGGTTTTGTAATTAAAAACGACTATGCGATGACTATTGATGTATAACATAGTCGTAGTTACTACTAACGAGGTGATACTGTTGATAAAAATGCTTCCCTAACATAAACAATTCAATAAATATGTACCATTGGATGCTAATCTACACTAGTCTTTATGAAAATATTTGAACAAATTAAAAAATCTTGAAAACTTTAAGCGAAAGTCTAAAAACATGACTAATTCTAGTTTCATTATCTTAATTGAACTACTAATGAACTTTATATTCATAAAAATACCTTAAATTTCTGCACATTTACGAGCTTTGAAAATAAAGTTTTCCTATGTTTTGCTGTTTTTTGGAATCCAAGTGTAGAAGACTCATGAGAATTAGCAGGTGATTAGGAGGTCGATGTTTAAGTCACACTAAACTCTCCATAATAGCCTTATGTCGTCAAAAACAGTTGTTAATAAACTGACGGGTATAACCAATTGGTTGATGCTACTGTAGGCTCACGAAGTTGCAATAACAAACGCCAGTGAGGGTCTAGTTGGTCCCTTCATGTCTGCTCGATGCACATTCACTCACAAGCTGGAATTTCAAGAACAGAAAATCATAAATCAACCAAACAAATTTTATCATATTTCAAGCATTCCTTTATAATATACACAAACCAGATCACGTAGCTTACCAGTCTGGGAATTTACATTAATGCAAAATGAGAGAGACAATCGTAGTGAATAGATCTAACGTGAACACAATTAATTAACTGTAGCTCATAAATGAGAAGTGATATAGTAACAGTTAATGTACGAAACTGGAGGATAGAGCACGAAGGACATAATGATAGGAATTGAAATGTTTACATTACACACAACTAAACTAATTGAAACAGTCCTCCAAAACATAGTTTCGACAGTTTCTTATTCTACTTTAATCACCCAACATAATTTTAAAGCAATCTTGAATAACTCTAATTTTTTTTTCGTAGAATGATAAGTAACAAGTAAAATACCGTAAGTTTAGTGTTTCGATGTGAATGTATAAATGTATTTAATCAGTTGATCATGTGCATTACAGAATTTAGCACACATATTCAATGATACATGTTACTGTATCCGATTGATATAACAACATGATTATTAAGGTAAAATATGTAGTAATAACACCACTGCATATGACAAATATTGGACGAAGAGAATAAGACTCGAGAAGAAAAAATTGGAAGAAAGGTGTAATATATGGGAAAATAAAGAGATTTCTCTAAAGAAGCGACTTGCACTAAGCCGCAAAACGTCTGAAATTTTAATTTCTACTGGTTGGAATTTTACAAATATATATCACTCATTTTATAGATTATTACCCGCTCTAAGCCTCTTCACAACCTGAGTCACTGACACCTGATACCACACGTCTTACCTTTTCATCATTCAGTAGATGGCACCAACAATCTTTCATCAAGTACTAGTAACCTTGAATATTGTCACATCCATATTGTTAAAATGTAGAGAACCGTGACATACTTATCCTTTTATTATCAGATTAACCATTATTGAGTTTAGCACTTCTGAATAACAATATCTACTACTGGATTCTTTCAGATGTCAACGCGTTATCTGTTGAGCTATTGATCTAAATTACCATTCTTTGTTCAACCTGTATGAATGTATTAATAAGACTTTACAATTACTCATCGTTGGTATTCAGTACTGCATTTGATTAACTTCTAATCCGTTTTGAATAGTGACCCTTACTAATACTTTCATGAACGCTTAATAAGTTATGGGTCATTTCCACTCAAAATCTTAGTAGAAAACTCATAGGCCTTTGAAGTAATACACACTATATTCCTACCTAAATATGAATATCAACACTGTGAGCCGGATCCATCTATACAGTAGGTTTCAAATATGACTAGATTCCAAACCTGTATTATAGTGCTAGCCATACGAGAAATATTCTGTTATAGGCTGTAGTCGAAAAAAATTAATCATGCCACAAGACTACATTTTGTTTTGACTGTATCGATTCATGACCTTATGATAAGAATTTTTTTTACAAACAGCTGACTGACTAAGCTTATTTATTCAGTCTACGATTTAATGTCACTGACTAAAATTGACCACTTTGCAATTTGTATTATATTCGTCGTAATTATCATTTATCAACCTTCAAAGCTTGATTATTAGTTTGAACAGTTAGTTCATGTTGTTTTAGGCTTTTACAACTTTAATCAAAATTTACACGTTGGTTTTCTTTTGTTTGGTTACCTAGACGATGACTAAATGTGAAGTAAGACACTTATCAAATGTTTGGATAAATTGAATGAAGCATACTTTGCTACAGTTAAGGTGTATTATTACTGATTCACTATGAATTATTCACCGACAAATAACAACGTTATTTGTTGTAGCTTCTTATCACTCAAGTAATAAGATAATATGACTTATGGTTGCATTCATTTTGTGTTGCATATTCCCATTTTTTGACCGGCTTAACTATACAGAAGACAGCTTACTTAAAGAAGTAATAGTTATCGGAAGATTAACTTACATTGATTGATTGTCGAGTAACGGCAACTGCCATGTTTATCTCATCTTTCATAATGATTAAATACTGCCTGTCATGTAAAAATTTTGGTCATTACTTTAAGAAAACCCGAAGTAGTATGTACTGTATTCTGATGCTAATTAATTGGAAGAAGTTGATAAAGAGACCCTTGATCTAAAAATCATCGATTCCCTCCACACCTTATGTACATTTCATATCAGCTAGAACAAAACATAGTTAGAGGGATCACTGCCAAGAGATTTATATTTGTAATAATACAACACGCGCATTATGAAATTAGGAATTTTATCAATTTATGAGCATTCTTTATAACCCACTATCGTCTAAATCTAACACACCACGTAACTTTGGCACATCATACAACAAGATGGTTTGTTTTTAGTCTACTTAGTGTATCAATAATTTAGATGTATAATTTGTAAACAATCATAAATACTCAAAGACTGTCAACATTTTCAAGTATTAATTCATTGATTACCATAGAATGATCTGTCGTAAAAGAAGTCGACACAGGCCCAATTATCTCAGACTATGAAACTAAATGATGTATGTTTCTGTACTAAGCGTTGTATCAGTCCCTACAAAATAGTTGATTGGTCTTGATGATAAAATTCAACTATTATGAAACTTAGATCTACGGTTTTCAGCCAGTTATTCCCAACCACTCATTACTTACTCATGTCATTCACATCAAATCGGTAGCAAAACAAATTGTTCAATAGTATACAGTTATTGACTTTTTATGAAGTTAGCGTATGTCTGTCGTTTATCGTTTTTTCTATCATTTAATCCAACAGATTTCACTCTTCATCATTCAAAAACACTCTTAACTACTATTAATCGTATTTAAGTAGAGTTTGCAAACCTTTAATAAATTATTCAACTAATTTTAAATATTATATCATTGTCTAAATAGTTTCTATACATCTGAATAGTGTAACACTAAGATGATGTTTAGAATAAGCCATTACCCAGTTTTTCTTTTTCTTTATTTCACATCAATGAATTACATGAAAATTTGTTTAACTTTTCCATTTGTCGTTCAGTTTTTTGATATTCAGCCTACAAATTATTTTTGTTCCCTTATGTCTGCTAGAATCATCAACATTTTGTTAAATGACTCATCATTCAATGATTGTTGACTATTAGACAATGAAAATGGAATTACTTAATTTCCATAAGTGTAGATATGTGTAACTTTCATGACGTATTTTTAACGCCAATTTAAATTTCATTCGTTTGAATGACTTATTGGAATTTTGCATCTAGCTATTGAGTTCTGTTTTCTGTTGTGTAGATTACTCATTTCTGACTTTAAGATGGCAGCCTGTAGTTACTGTTCAAATACATATAATCAATAGTGTACTCATCATTCTATAAAATTCACTAGTCTGTGTGGATTACCCAACTAAGTAATCTATTACTTTGTTGTCTCTCATAGCTAGTTTGCATACAACAGGAGTATTACGAAACGTGCATACTATAACGTTTTTCTATTTAATTGTCCAATTCGTTGTAATTCGCCAAGCTATGACAACTACAACACAATTAACTTATATCTAGTTATATTGAGAACAGTATTCTACTAGTAGGCAATTCAGTATAATATTTGCATGGGACATTTGAGCACCAATTTAAATTTCAGACATTAATAGTTCTGGAAGATCACACTGGGATTATATACGATTATTTTGTTCTGTTTGCTATATAGTTAGAGTTCTAGTTCTATCTAGGCCACAAAATGGCCTCCTTTAGTTGGTAATTGAATACCTACGAATAGCATCTAAGCTGTTATTCTACAGATATATTGAAATAGGACAATAAGTAGTTTAATACAGTGGTTCCTATTTCACTAACGCATGTAAACAGTAGAATGCTAAAGTATAAATGCACTTTTATTACGGAGTGAGGCAGAAATTTAGAGTAACTCATATTCTGTTTCAAGTTCGCCAATTTGTATTATATTAAATAAAACAATAAAGATGAAGTGATAATAAATTTATGAAAGACACAGTTCAGAATATCTTGAAAGACAACACACTTAATGATGAATAGTTTTTATAATACTTGTGTTCCTATGGAAATATCTAGTGTCAGTAATTTTAAATGATGAACCACTGAACACCAGGAAGCACCAGATAGCTATTCGTTCCTGGTATGTGACTTCCCAATAGTACGTACTTATGTCCTCACGGGAGGGAAACAGAACTGATTTCAAGAGGTAATTCTAGGGCTCCGGTGTAATTGAATGACCAGCAAAATTCAGCCACATTGTTCAGAAAGTAGTTACTTATTAATAACACTCAATGGGATCCTGCAATATACTGTGTATTAAATGAAGTTAAAAGTACCGACCACTAGATGCCGTCTAAGCGGAATGTAGTACAAGCGCTTGCTGTAAGACTTAGACGTGATGAGTTCGATGCATACTGTGATATTCATACAAGGAAAAAATATCTACTCACTGTTTTCAGATTTTTAGTGTTCAACTAGGTAAAGTCAATTTATAATTTAGGCTATAACATGTACATTATTTTTTCCGCGAGATTCAGTAACAAATTACGTAGTTAATTACGCAACATGCCAACTTATGCACATTCAGGAGCTTTAGGACATAATGTTTACCTTTCAGACTTGCGAATACATTTCAATTACTTTTATCCCATTTAGTCCCTAAATTAAAAGTGTTACTTTAGGATCGGTATGTGTCAACACATGAATTAATGCTAAGGAGTGAAATAGTTAAGTTCATTGACCACCACTTGTCATAGTAGTCTCATCGAATTTGATAGACTGATATCTGACAATACCTCTGTATGGATTTAGAAATTTGATTGAACCTTTGTTTACTTACATCACTTTTAACATTGACAGGATATCAATCTACCAAACAAAAAATGAGAATACTAGGCATTAACAAGCTCCATAGTAATCTGCGGTTGCGAAACGTGACCAATGAAGATACAAAACATGTGTAAACTGTATATCTATGATCATACGTGCCTTTGAAGCATCTTTTGTGTATCGTGAAACGACCTAGTAACTGAGGTTGGGCACATTTTTATTAAAGAAAGATGACAGATAGGTTGATGAGGCTGTGGGTCTTTGTCTACTGAACTGGTGGTTGAGACATGTATAACGCATGCTTAAACACAATGTCAATTGACGTAGAAGTATATTAAAAAATAACATGGGGGTGCTCTAACTGAAACGTGACTTCAGTCTATGGAGTCGTCAACTGCTGATCTACGCCATGTTGGTGTGTGCAAATCATCTAGTTACGGTCAGCATGATTTTCTTAAGCAATGAAGGAAGATGTTATGTGATATGGATCAGACTTGGTCTCAGCTGAACAGAACTATTCACTGTCAGACTTTCCTGAGAACCTGTGCTTTAAGATTTTTTCTCTCCACAAAATAATTTCACTTCTCAGTATCTTTTACTGCCATTGATATTACTACAACTTCTAGTAATTTGATGTTCATTTTACTGTTTCAAAGAAGTCTGGCAATTCATGACAATTAGCATGTTTCATTTTCTATGTTATACATGATTGACTAACTAACGTCGTCAACTTACTTCCAATCATACATACGTAAAATTAAAGACGTTTATATCACAATACCATTAACTCAACGGTTTATACTTCTGAACTTAGCCCTCATTAAATATCATCGGTACTTTATTGCAACCCTCTTCACAAATACCTACCACATTACTTCCTGAAGCTTATCATAAAGCAAACAAATTTCATGCTTATCTTAGATTACATTGCTTGTTTTCATCATGAAAATTGTCTGTTGATTTTATCCTTTCCCTTTTTTATTATTATGTTTACATTGTATCTTGACGAATTGTCTATGATCACCGGTTAACTAAATATGGCTTCACAGTAATAAAATGTAGTCAGATAAACAAAAGAAAACACTTATTAGCCTTATTCTGTTTATTACTTGTTTTTAACTTGAATGTTATTCTGCCGTTACCAATAAAATATCAATAAAGTTTTAGTCATAAAGTTTTTCTTATTACAATTAATCAATGTTTCAACAAGACAATTTAGAAAACAAAGCTTTTGTAACTGAAATATGTAAATATCGAAATGAAAACAAATGACAAACGATTTTCGGACAAAATCATTTTCTACTTTGAAAGTACCTACATCTTTCCGATGATATTACAGTCAACTGAAATCGATTAGTCTCTTTTGCTATATGTGCTTCAGCAGCAGATTACCTGGGTGCAACCATAGTTCAAAAGTATGATTGTGGGTGGCGATTATAACTGTGAATTACCGCCTTATTGGGATAATCCGCTTTTAATTTACATATGGTAGAAAAGACTTATCAATTTTAGACCATAGCAATAACAGCGAAAATTCACAAGTGCCTTCAAATTATACATACACATCTGTTGCACATGTGTTGTTGTTTTCACCCCCTGTAGGTGGGTGATGAACATGGTAGTGCTTGATACGAACGAACTGAATTTCAGTCTCATTGAAGATAAAAACACTGGAATCCAGACATAACCAGCTGATAAGTCCCAAACAGAATGTAATGGTAGTCACGAATCTCACTTACTAGCGACATCCTAACCATAGTATTATTTTTTTTGTAGGAAACCATAAATGCTATAAGTATCTTTTTAGCTACTTATTTGTGTTTCAGTAGTAAGTAGAAACTAAACAAAAAAGTCTTAGAGAATTATCCAACATCAAAGATGTGAATTATGAATTTAATCCCCTTGAATTTTGATAATGGAGGAAACTGTTTGCTGCAATAGATTCTTTCAGGTTTGTTGTATTCTCTATGCTTGTTAGTTTAGATACAAGTGCGCCACAGTAATTTCGGTGATTGAATCGCTATCATAATTTATAAATGGGAAGCATTGTTTTTACTGATGATATAGAAAATGGATGTGTAATAACTCATTTGTAAAACCATCCTAGTGTTAGCCATTACAATGGCACACATAGAGAGAGAGTTTGTATGATTTTCTTTTGAACTCAGAGGTCAGTATGGAGTAAATGGATACCTATGGCTCTCAGTATGTGTGAAAGGCTCACGAAAACCACGTAGCATAAAGCTCAGCTACAGTAAACGTCTTTCTCAACGATTTTTGTCGTTATGTCATTAGCTAATTAATATTAACAGCCAGAAACTCTAATTTTGAAAGGAAATATTTTGTAAAAATTACCATTTTCCTTCATTTTATCTTCTCTAACTTACAAATTTTAGTGTGAACATATGCTTGCTAAGTAGGTCACAGATGATGACTTATTCGCCCTTAATAAAGCTTTCCAAGCACATATATTAAACACGATGTAATAGCTATTCTACAGAATCTATGTCGTCTCTGAGAGGTACAAATTAGTGAACTAGCCAGGTGATGTTGATTTATTATAAATATTCTTCGTAGCGTTCAGATCTATTCAATTCTTGACATGAAATATAAAATGATTAATCTGTTGGCTGACGTTATAATAAATAACGAATGTGAAAATTCCCATGTGCTTTGTAAAGGACTGAACAAACAACGTCAAAAACATAGATATTTTAACTATCAAGACTTTGTAAGAACGATCAATTTTAGTATCCTTTCAACGTGGACATCTTATCACATCATATCACGTGGACATTTTATCACATTGCAGAATCAATTTTCTGATGACTACTCCTGCTCGAATTGGCCTTATTAATCCCCACTTTTGTTGATGACCATTTTTTAGAAATGTACCTTCCAAAAATTTTCTAGTAAACTTTGAACCATAACTATCCGGAAATCCGATATTTTCTTCATGAATATACATGTCAGTTGAATAACTGTCAGTTTGAACACGACAATAATGCACATTTGCAATACAACAAGAGGTGACTCAACATTAAAAATCAATAAATTAAAGTATATACATTAAAATTAATTCAGATACTTTTTGAAATATTAAGCCAGCAATTTAATTTACTAATAGATTATGAACTTGATATCAAATCCTGACATAGGTTAGACGACTGCTGGAATCTAAGAATCAGGGAAGTGAACTTTTCATCACCAGGGAACTATGTCCCTACTAGGATTCGAACTCAGAACTCTCTAGCTTTACGGCTATCGCTTAACTCCTATACCGTCGTACTAGGATCCAATGCCTAACATTTTCAACTTTACTCAATTCACTATGTATTATACGACCTCATTCATTACTATTGGTAGGCAACAACTGCATATCTGATAAGGTATTTACCTAAACTAGTTTAAACAGCATTCACAACTAAGACAAATTTTTTGGTGAAAATGGTTCTTCTTCATTCGGCTGTTTGTGTGTTAAGTCACAAGTTATCAGTCTGTCATTTAGTTGATTACAAACATTAAATATATATATATATATATATTGTTAACCAGTTGCCATATTAGCCTATACAAGACATTGACGTCTTTTACTAAAGAAAAATAACTGATTTCGTGGACGACTGTCTCACTTAAAATGACTTAATTTTACAAACAAGTACAGTATATTATGAAGATAAATGGATGTAAAGTTGATTCCCGTCAACCCTAAACACATTTCTCTAATAGTTTAAATGCCACAATAAGGAAAGCCAAAATAAAACGCAAAGATTTTTGTATTATTGAGTGTTTTCATAACAATTGTATGCCAATGACTTAACTGTCCATTGAGTTACTTCATATGTATTCAGTGTATTAAGAAAAAAGATCTACGACTGGTTAATGTTATAACAATGAATTCAAAAAAATTAACATATTCCTTTTATTTTGTATCTTGGCCTTTTTTTAAAAGTTATCCTAACTAGTTGTCACAAGTAAAAGTTAATAAGATAACGATATAAAACTAACTAAGTAGATAAATATCCACCTATATACTGAACAAATACACTGACTTGTAGTCAATGTAAAATTTTCATTTTGTTGTTAACATTTTAGCAGAGTATTTTTCAACGTATGACTGAGTTAAAATAGACATTCTAATATGTAAATCATCCTATATGGAACAAAGATCTTACGTATATCGTCAACATGAAGTGTATATACATGTGTTTGACATATTAGCTTATACATCTGGAAAATGATAAATGTCAGTAAGAAATCTCAGACACAAGGATATGTTGATAAATAAATAACCAAATATATATACACGACAGTATTGTAATTTGTTATTAACCAGCTTTTTTTTCAAAAATAAATAATCAAAACCTGAAAATTGTTCAAGTACTACGATTGTCCTTAGATATACAGCTCAAGAAACCAGCATCGACCAGAAAAGCATTAATATACAGGATTATATAGTAATGCTAATTACAGCAAGGAAATTAACTAATATTATTTCCGTACTAAACTATCAACAATAAGTTTCTGAATATTTACGTTTTGTTAGTGTTTTTTTTTACATTAGTAACACGTTTTTACTTTTGTACTTTTTCTACCGCTCTGTTTGATGTGTGTTTTACTTAATCTGTAGGTTTCAGATAAACTCTGCCCGAATGCAGTTTGTTGTAGTTCGTGTCTTTTTCATTAATTTTGTGAATTAACAATTGAATTCTAATTAGAGTCGAACTGACGGAATAATCCTACATTTTGACACTGTTACATGTGGAACGTTCTATGACATCGCCCTGTGTTTCACTGCATTGCTTGTTTTGAATACTAAAGTTAATGTTTACTGTAAATGGTGGTCAAACTGGGAAGATAGTATTTGATTAGAGTCTGTCAGTTAATGCAAGCAAACTGTATTCCTATAAACTATATTTGGCCAGATTAGTTAAGGCTGATACGATCTCAAGCAGATAAATAGCAAATAAAATCAATGCTATGGCAGTGCCACTTGAACTTCCATTGGTTGTGAAGATGAACACTTAACACTTGATAGTACATGATCTAAACATTTTTATAAACTGAAGCAAGTATAGAAACGATAATTATCTTTGAGTACAACAACTTCAAAACTCTACGTTATCATGTTGGAATCCATGCTTACGATTCGGTTGATTCTGCGGTAGGATTTGTCTTCTATTACCGGTGGCCTAGTTAAATAATGTTGCTGTTGAATTAATTTGGTCACAATCCTATTACTGTTAATGTAATTATAACTGGTTTTTTTTAAAATAAATGCATGCAAATATTTTCATGTGCATACAAGTCACCATTGTTGACCATGACTAGTAGAATATTTAATTTTGAAACTTAACTAACGAGAAATTCAGCATAACCATGAATAAATGACTAAAGTCGATTGATGTACTATACTCATTGACCAATAAAATCCTAAACCAATAACTAATGACAGACCTGCAACGTTAATCAAGCAGCCAAATAATTAATTATGTAGAAGTTTATCATCGATTCTGATGATATTTGTCTTAGTAGATATTATTAGTTATAATGTTGCATACCGCTTTGTTGAACGCTAAATAACAAACTTTAGCTGCCAATCAACTATTATGACGCAGCTTAGACTTCAGTTTGGACCTAGTTTCTGACGAATTCCCTTGGTACTACAAACTTTCGAAAGACTTCCCAACGTCCACGAATCCAGCAGCTTTGTGGAATGTTTTCATTGATAATAGAATATACTACTTCTGGACATGAATATAGATCGATGAATCAACGTTATCGCCAAAGTTTTACTGGGAAATCACAATAAGGCAAATTCAGATATAAAATGCAGTATGGAAGTATTGGTCTACGGCACAAGGATTTGGTCTGTATTAAAACTCACAAATACTTCTTCCAACTCCATGAAACCGGATTTTAAACTTTTTCATAGACCGACTTACAAACTCTAAATTTTCACTTAAGTCACCCTGATTTAATTCATCAGACGCTTTCATTCAACCATTAATTATAAGGTGATGTACCCGTGTTTATGTGTTGTGATATGCTACTCCTTTATCTCTACTCAACATACAAAGGAACATAAATTTTATGAAATAAGAATCAAGGAACCATACAGTCGACAAAATGGGTTAGAAAAAAGATATCAGCATCGAATGCTACAAAGCAGTGTATCTAAACGACAATTCCTCCGATGTCAAATTTTCTATAACATCCCTGAAACGTGGGATAAAACAAGTTACCACGCAATTGTAAACTGACAAGAACAATAAAACTTAGAAAATCTTCAACAGGTCGAAGACTATGCGGTACACAGAATAACTGAATGTGAGTTACTCTTGTATCAACTAATTTCACTTTTTTTTCATAATCGTTGAGTTGTGGGTTCATTCACTTGTATTTAAAGTGTTATTAAAAATTATATTGCGTAAGATTAAGTACTTACGCTATTCCATTCGGAGACAATTGGAATTTAGCGCAATGTATACATCATTTTGCACTAGTCCCTTTGATAAAATTTGCTCCCAGATAGTACAATTGTGGTTGTAGAAGACATTTAAGCTAAGAAGTAGAAGCTTTAAAAGCTATTTTATGAAGTTTTATTCATGTACACGGTTTAAATGGCTACTTACTATTATACTCTTAATTTCCTTGTATTGCCTCAGTTTTCAGCTTTCACTTTAAACATAAATTGTTGTTACAGCACTTTTCACGCATAAATTATAACCGGTTTTCGGTGAACTATTTACTCCGTTTTCCTGTTCTAAGTATCATCGTTGTGTATTGATATTATCATTCTAATTGATCTGTTGTGTGGTATGGTTATGCATAAACATAAAGAGTGCTTAAATTATACCAAAATGTCATTGGGCTGGTAGATCAAGGTCTTACGTTTTAACTCTTTTCGTTTGCCTATGCAATTCAATAACCTTTTTATTTGAATTTTACTCATAAACTGCAAACGGGTGACGTTAACGCACCGAATCTCTTCTCAAAAATTACGATTCAAAATTAATAGCAATTTTTGGCGCCTACTTGCGGACTACAGACTACGCCACATAATAGTTTGGTGTATTCAGTGGGGTTTCAATGGTTTTCTCCCGTTTCCTAATGGAACTCACAGTATGTAATGATTATCACGATACAAATAAAAGGTTAATTAAGACGAACCTAAAAAACACTCTGGATATGCAGATATGACCCTTATAAAGTGGACGAAATATGACTTTTTGGTTGCAGTATTAAAAGACTTACTGTCATGAAACGGAAGAGAACTGTGGATATCAAGCCAAAATGGCTCCGTTTAATGAGAATGTCCGTGGTCACAAAATTAGTCTTGTTATTATTACCTGAGTAAAAAGGGTGATTGTTCCTAGAACAAGAACTTCAGCTGCCCGAAGCTGATTCCCGTGACATCAGGTTGGTTGGCGATTCTATCACAAATTATTTGTATTTCATGAAACATTGTAGTCTTCTGAAATAAGGAGTAGCTGTTAATGAAATGGTCAGTATCAACAGCGTTAGTGAAGTGGAATAAAATTGAGCAGGATGTACTTAAGTTGGTCACATGTAATCTTTTGCAAATACAAGATTAAGATTCGACTGTAAGAACCTACTCTGGATTAGAGTACATGACCCCATAGAGAGAGACGAAACATGCCATCATATAAAGAAACCCTCTTGCCAGTCTATTGATTGTCATATGCTTCTTCGCATTCCTCGTAACAAACCTAAGCTCACCTCATAGCTAAATCGAATACTCGCAAAATCATCAGGGGTAAGCACACTGTCCGAAACTTATGATGACTTTTCAGTGACTCGGGAGACCTGGTTTTCTTATAGGGCCCCACGTAATAAATACAATGTGAAAATAAAAAATGGAATGGGTAAAACAATTTGACTTTCCCGATGAGGTCTGCGGAACTTATTAACAAACCATTGTAAGGCTACATGAAGAGGGTGAGCAACCTGACCCTAAGTCTCTTGAATAGAAAACAGTGGTGGTATACAGCTCCTATCCTTAGGCTGCGGATTTACTAAGCAAGGAATTTTGATCCAACTTCTCTCTAACTAATATCCCACACAGTTTTAAGCCACCCAACCATTTCTTAACGTATTGTGAAGATCGAGCTCCTCATTATCGGAGGGATACCAAAGCGCTTGAATCCACGTAAGTCTGCCAGATTATAAGAAATCTGGCCTAATATTCTTAAAGAATGTGTGAATCTGTTCTGTCTTCCCCCACTGCTCTCCTCTTTAATCGCTCTCTAGCTGAAAGCAAGCTGCTCTCTAAGTGAAAGGTGTAATCATACCTGTAAATAAGAGGAAAAAATCTGCAAGCCTCCAGCTATCATCCAGTTTCTTTATTGTCTGCATTAGCAAAGATTATGAAACTGCCTACATAAAGAGGTCGTATCAGCACCTTTCGGTGGATTTTTCAGAAGTTTCGTTGGTAATTTACTATGTGCTGGCAATGAGGGACGATATTATAGAATCAACATATCGGTTACTTATATTTTCAACTCTTAATCTAGTCCTTCTTAGAAACAATATAACTAGTATAATACACTTCAAAAGTAGGAACACCTTTATTGCCTAAACGCAAATTTCAAGTAACTACAGTTTGCTATTTCTGCAAACTAGAAATTGAAGTATGTATTTTATCATTTATTAGCAAACTTTGGTCTTCAGCGATAAGAATAGTATATCTGGTGACCTGTTTTAATTCTTGTAGTGGTTTCTGAAGTGTAGATCCAGCTTCTCCTTAATAGAGTTCACTAATGGAATTGACATCATTTGTTCAGGTAGCACGTTCCAGTCGTTGCCCACTAGACGTAAGAAACGAATTCCCACCCTAAGTTTATTCGGTCTTGATTTCGGACCTTTGTAAGGTGGCTTCTAAGATGTTACATTCTGGAGGGAGCAAAAAGACAAAATGAATTAATACCTAAGTCATTACTTAAGATATGAAATGACAATATAAAACTCCCTGGTGTTCTACGATAAGAAAAGAATAAAAGATCCAGGCATTTCAGACGCTTATCGTAAGGGGGGTTTAGAAAACCTGTTACTAGCTTAGCACCTACCTGTTGGATCCGCTTAAGTGTCTCGACATCCTTATTCAGAAAAATACTTGCTGCTTGGATATAGTATTCAAGATAATGTTTCACGTACAAGGGATGTTAAATACGAACATGTCTTCACCAAAACATTTGAGTACATTTCGAGTTGACTCGAAACCTTTTAGTTTCTGATGCGTTGCAGTGTGCAGTGGTTTTCAAGTCATGACTAATAATTACTACTAAATCTTTAAATACTCCTACTTGCGAAAGTGATGCATTATTCAAGATGTATTAGTAGCAATTACCGCGGCCAATGTGTATTAGTGCACTTTTACCGCGATTAATTTCTAACATCGTTGAAGTCCACTCGCTATATTGAACCTACAGTTATTTAAGTTTTGCGTTAAGTGCATAGGAAATATGCATCCACTTAGTTCTCTACTTAAACGTTACATAGTTACTTGTGATTAGTGAACATTAGTAGCCCGTTCAATTAAAATTCGTTCTAATATGTAAATAATAATGCATTTTTGAGGTAATAGCACATTAATAATATACTTTACACGTCAGCTTACATAAAATTCTTGAAAACGACTACGAAATATCTTTGCCATGGGACATTGTTTTAATCGACAATTCACCAGGGTTCGATGAAATTAAACAATATGGCTGCGTCCATGGATGTAAACCTTCAAATGGATCAGGTTGGTTGGTCTATTTTAAATGTTTTTTCGACATTTTTGCGTGATGACAGCTACTCTTTCGCGGATTTTTAAAATCGGTTTACTATGAATACTTATTTACTTCATGAGCTGGGAATATTAGCCTCTTTTAGGAGCTGGTATTCATGTATCTTGTAGTTGCCAGATTTGTTGACATGCATATTACTTACGCTTATATATATATTTTTTAGTATCATGCCCATCATCCACATGTTTCTGGTAGTTCATTGTCTTCCCATCCTAATTCTGGGCTCCTACAGCATGAGGGTGCTAATACCCGCCTTCCGAGTCAGTTTGGCATCCCATCACAAACCCATCATTTTGGTCATGTTCATGACCCGTATGTCAATTCGACCTCATCTGTCCAACAAATTCTGATGCAACAGCAAATTCAACACCAGCGATCGGCTCATTACACATCTCAAGGTATAGTTTCGAAATATGGATAATGTTCGATTTGACCAACTCTTTACATGACCATTTTTATCTGTTGAAAGGACTTACTTATTAAAAATAAACTTGCGTGCACTTACGACTGCATGGTAACTAGTCATTTTTGGGTATTATTGATAATACTTGCTAATTTGTTAAGTCCTGTGTATAGTCATCCCTAAACTCAGTTTCATTCCGTAATGGTAGAAGCACGGCTCCCGTTGCAGGAACTATTTTCATACTACATGCGTCACAGTTGACTAGATGTGGTGCTGTTGTGTAATGTTGCGTTTATTTATAACTTCTGCTCTTTAGAATTGATGAGCAAGTATACATAATATACTGTTACTTAACGCAATAAATGGTACTGTTGGGTTTGCAAGTCAATGTTCATTCTGCTGTTTCATTTCGTTCCGGCATTTTACCGCTGATTGCTTTACACTATCATTAGGCTTCTGTTTCCATTACAAGTTGTGTTAACCCCCAGGGCCATATTTTTTTTGTCTTCTTGTCCTGTACGTTTTTCTCATACATTCCGTGCTGTGCTTAACAATCAGAAATTTTTATTACAAATCCCTCTATGTTACGGTCTAAGGCACCTGCTAGAGTCATTACCATGGACTGTAAAGAAATGACTAACTAGTTAATGAGGTTGCGAACCCTTATTGACTAAGGCGGCCAGCACATATTACTTACACCAAACTACTGCATATAACAACGCACAATCCTAACTAGTGTCGAGGAAGGATGGGCAAAGCTTGTGGCAGTTAAGCTAAAGCGTAGCGTGAGTCAATGAAATCTAACTGTTGGTAGATACGGACTGCTTTGTGAAGGTCTACGTGGTAACCTCTCACTGGGTGATATGGCTTAGAATTGGTCACAGTGACATTCTTTCGTTTCCTGGACTATAGCTTCTATCATTCTTTTGCACACACCTTTGATTTGTTTTTCCTGTTGCATTTTTTGTGATGTTAATCTTGTCAATTTGTTTTCGTCGTGCTAATGTAGGACACCTTGGATCATCCCAACCGACTAATCTCTAGTGTTGATCACCATAAGAAGGACCAAAATCACCTTACGCTAACTATATAGGAATTAGCTAGACTAATATGGTGTCTAAAATACTGAATTCAGTAATTAGTACATGCTTAACTACGACTAATGAACTGCGAATACGTGAAAACTAGGTCGCTTTTAAGCCTGTTTGCGGTTGCATCAATCAAACATTTTTAGATCAGAAGACGTTTGTATGCTTTTCGGTGTCCGACAATGCCTGTTTTTCTTGACTTCGAAGTGGCATTTGGCCCTGTAGACCGAGAGGTTCTATGGCAGTGCCTGTTATCAAAAGGCGTGCTTCAAAGTACATAAATTTTGTGAAGGCTTGAACACTGTTAGTCGTACAGTTAGAGCGTACAGCGAACTGTCATCTGAACTTGTGGCCTAATGTAGTGTCTGTTAAGGCTTCATACTATCCTAGTCTTGTTTAACTTCTCATATTCAATCAATCAATGCCCGTTACCCCATGCGAAGCATAGGCCACCAGTCAGCATTATCCAGCCAACTCTGTCCTGGGCTTTCCTTTCCAGATCTTCCTAAGTGCTGTTTATTCTCTTCATATTTGTCTCAGATTCCCAAACCAATGTGTTCTTGAGTCTTCCCCTTTGACCTTCAAGATTCCATGTTAATGCTTGTCTTGTGACACGGTTTGGCGATTTCCTCAATGTGTGTTTTATTCACCTCCATCGTCTTTTCCTGGTTTTTTCCCTACATGGAATTTGGTTGGTTTTTTCCCTCCCACAGAAGGTTGCTGTTGTTGATGGTATCTAGCTAACGAATCCGAAGTTTCTTACACAGTTAATTGTTTATAAATATTGGGATCTTTTGAATAATGCTTTTCGTAGTTCTCCGTGCAAGTTCCAGCTCCAAACAACAACTCTCTTCACATTTGTATTGAAAATTTTAACTTTAATGTTGACTGACTATTGGTTTGAGTTCCAAATGTCCTTCAGTTGTAGAAATGCTGCTCTTTCGTTTCCAATCCATGCCTTCATATCCGTATCAGACCTTCCTTGTTTATCGATGACGCCGCCCAAGTATGTAAAGGTTTCCACATCTTCCAGAATCTCTTTATTAAGTATAGTTGGTTAATGCTCGTTGTTTTGTATTGACGGATCTTACTTTTTCTTTGTGTATGTTGAGTCCTACCAGTTGATGCGGAGGCTGCTGCTACACTATTCGTCTTCACCTATTTCTCATTTTCATTGAAGTAACCACTTCTACTAGATTGATGTTCATCTTACTATGCCTCTGAGGTGTGGTAACGTGGACCGATGCCAAGTCATGCGCTGTTCATGAATGAATGACCTCTTACTTTAGCTGACTAAAATTTATCTGCTTATCAGTTTTCAAAAATGACATGCATTTACCTAACTAAAACCTGAGCTTATTTATCCGGTTACTACACAGATGATCAGAATTAAACGCTACCATAATTTACCATTTTTGAAAGTACTTACAGACATTATGCATATTCTGTCGAATAGCGGTTATTGTATGCAGTCATTTTTTTAATTAGTTTGTCATTTAGCATATATCGAGCTTTCAGTCATGATTCCTGTTGGCACGAGACGAGCCTGATTAAAGCACGCTCAAAACATGCTCACGAAGCTGTGCTGTGATTGGTCCATTCTTAGCCAACTAGAGCCAACGACCAATCGGGAAGTTTCTAGAATACTCAATGCCATTGTTTATATAAACCCTAGTGTAAATCATTTGCTGGACTTTGCCTTTTGCCTCCTGCCGTTATTTCGTCAATATATCTTGCTACCTGTTCTACTCTTGTTCTGATTTGGGATCCAGTCGCGGTCGTTGTCAAATCGTAGAATACTAAGCGTGTAGGACAATATATAACAATTCCATAAATTAATAGTTAACTATCTTTTAAAGTAATGACGAGTAACGACTTCACCCTCAATGTTTTTAGACTGACTTATTTTGACTTTGATTTTGTGAGTGTAGTTGGTCCAATCACCAGGCCATATTCTTCTTGATATTCACCTTCGTTATGAACCTTGGCTTACTGATCGTGACTTTCTCCGACTGATATGAGCGCCGAAACAAGTGCATTCACAAATTTACAAGCCACTGTTTATTGATGTTGATAAAATAGTTTTCTAAATATTTGGGACACTGTTATTGTGTAATGCCTAAAGGGTCTTATTGGTATTAATGAACTGACAAACGAAATCAGTAAAGCGGAAATTCAGATTAATATATGCCATTTTGTCACAAGTGACGCTAATAAGAATTCAAGCGGCCTTTGTCAGTCATATTCAGCCTGGAACAATAATCCATATTCCATCATGATAAGATAGAGCTGATGGGATAATCAACAGAAGTCGGGTAATATTACCAGCAATATTAGGATCAAATATTAAAGAATATAGTTCAGCGATAACGGTTAAATTTGGAGGAGCAAAAGGTTGAATAATTATGAGGAAGCTAAAGCAAGATATGACTGTAATGGTATAATCGGAAAGAGCTGTATTTAGTGTAACCGAGTAGGAAATCTAAAAACTAATTGTTAAGTCTGAAACGAGGAGTACTTATCGATTAGTTTGTAGACTCGGTTCGGATTAGACTTAACGCGATTTCATAGGTCTTAACCATGATTAACGAGTATTAAGAATATCTAATCATGCTCGCTAAGTGGTTCAACATCTTATGCGGAAGTGTAGACACCGTCCGTTGTAATGTTCGATGTATTAAGTAAATCACTTCTCACTAACCATTAGGTTATATATTCCCAATTATTATAAGGTATACTACATGGCTGTTGAAACTGATTGTTTCTTTAGCCTTATGTGAGTGATTTGTTCTTGTTACAAGCTCTAGATTGCCACATATTCATTGCATTCCCTGTCTTCCTAAACTTTTTACTGTCGATTCTATCTCTTTAAGTTTATGACAACAATGACCGGCTGACAAAGTCACACTCAAATCATGATACAAGCCCCCTCAATCAAGTGAATCAGATGCGTGTTCAAATACCTGCTCATCAACAAATTTCCCATTCTTTACAGCCTAATAATCCCACTATCGCTTCAAACCCTCGTTATTCACCTATAGATCATCATGGATCACATCATTCCTCGCCTATATCAAAAGATAATTACAACGCTCCTCCTTATCACTTGCAAGATCAATCACATGTCCTCACTCATACATCTCATATGCAACAACCCCTATATCCTTATCATGGAGATTCGTCACAAATACAAAACCCACAGACAACTGGCCACACGATGTCGGAATTATCTAATTCTCAGTATACAGGACACCATTTACCTATGCAAATAAACAACAGTGCCTCTGGAGAAAATGATATTCACCATTCTGGTAACCAGCATCCTCAAGTTTCTACTGGCTTCCAAGCACCTTCGGTTCCTTATATACCTCCAACTAAAAAGCGACGAGGAAGACCCCCAACCCATCCAACTTTTGACGTCGGTAAGTCATGTTTACTACCCTAATTTTGTAAATATTTTTATTCGTAATCATCTTTCTTCTAAGTGACATGCATGTACTAGTTTTGTTATATGTTAAGGAATTTACAGGCCTCGTTTTAAACGTTAAATATTACCGACTTGTAAAAATCTATGTAAACTTTTAATTGTTTCAATGACACTGTTAGCACTACAAGATGTCATTTCATTGTTTAAATATTATTATGTCTACCTTTGTTGATTCATCACGAACCATTGATTATTCGTGAGGAATCAATGCTACAAATCCCGTAAATATAGGTTTCCCTTCTATTCTTAGCTTGATTTTAATTTTCTGTTATTCTGTAGGTGCGGCAACATTGCTTGACGAAGATGAGCATACGCTTTATGGAGCTATACGGTCGGGAAGGGTAGCTCCACAAACAGTGGTTGATGATTGGATTGAACAATATAAAACAAACCGAGAACCTGCGATGCTTGAACTAATACAATTTTTCATTTCATGCAGTGGTTGTAAAGGTAAAATTCACTACCTGTATGTTACAAATTACTTGCTAACTAACGATTTCCATAAATGTTTTGTGAAGCTGCTGCCTATCAAACCGGGGTAAACGCTGTCATGATATTACTAGTATAAGGATAGGTGTAGCACCAAATAAGTTGAACGATGAATACACGACTACACATAGTTAAGAAGGGAAGGTAATTCTTGCAAAATAACTCGTGTTTCAAAGGAAGGCAACTATTTAGGCAAACACTGTCGTGTTAAAAGTACTTACAAAACCTCGGTAGAATGGCAGCAAAATGGTTTAATTAAAGTTATAGTCTGTTTCAATCATACTGTGTAGAATTTTAAATAATTATAAAAATAAGGTTTTTAAAAGTAACCCCAGCTGATAGTAATTTCACCTGGCCGCCAAATCTGAAGTGCAATTCACTAATCAAGTAAACATCCGTGTACTCGGTTTTGAAAAATACCTTATGTGTGGAGGCTAGTGACATTACTTGGTTGCCCAAATTAAAGTAGGTAAGTCAGGGCTCAAGCCTAGCAGTTAGAAAGGTAAGACCTTAAGCACCTGGCTATCTCTCGGTGTATCTAAAATTAGGCGTAAGTTTTTAATCCCTATGGTTAAAGTATGGAAAACATTGTTCAGTAAACCACCGTTTTATGTGAACATTCAAAGCACTAAACGTTGAAAAAAAAATTTAAGGCGAGCAGATTTGTCTTTTTCATGTTTGCTTATATTTAGTAATCACCATTTTAGTCTTTTTATTGGTATGGCTCAGCCAGTCAACTTATTTCCCACTTTCAAATAATAGCGCTATTTTTCAGAATACAAAACCTCTATTCTAAACTTAGAATTGTTCACCAATATTTCGTAAATCATTTAATTTTTCAGGATGAGTTAATGATTATCGTTACTTAATTTTCTATCCACATCCGTTATCGGAAGTGAAAGTGCATAACTATATCTCATTGAAGACGAGCTATCTTTCAAATGCTCCATGGTAAAGTAAAGTTCCCTTCCAGATATCAGGGAATTAATTAAAACGTAAGGAATTCGAAAAGATTTTATTGTGTTGGAAGTTCAAGGCTTCATTTAAATAAACTTAGTCCAGAATTCTTACTGATCTCAGGAATAGTGCCATATTTGCTGTGGGTAGTTACTGCATTGATTAAGATGTTTAGTCGATATATATGTTGACACAACTCGTAATTGTTAAAGATATAATATGAGTAAAATATAAAATGCTTTTCTTCCCCTAGGAAAAGTAACACCGGAAATGTATAGTCGTCTGTCACATGCTGATATTATCCGTCGAATGACTGAAGAGTTTGATGAGGACTCAGGAGAATATCCACTTATACAATCAAGCCCAGTTTGGAAACGTTTTCGTTCAAATTTTGTTGAATTTATCCAAGTATTAATTCGTCAGTGTCAGTATAGTATAATTTACGATCAGTGCATGATCGACCAAGTAATTTCTTTATTGACAGGTCTTACTGACTCACAAGTAAGTCATACTTCTCTGCATTTGTCTATGTATTGATGCAGTTAGCATGCAATCGTTTTAACTATGACATAATAACTAATGGTTTAGATAGAATTATATTGTTGTTGTCAGTAAATAAATCGAATTGTTCTCAAGTAGGATTATGTATTTGTTAGTTCTTGACCAAAGCATATCACCTAAATTTATTCCTATTCGAGTTCTGATCATTAAAGTTGGCTTTTATTTGTGCTTACTTTATTAGTCAGTTTTTAGTATGGATAAACTTTCCTATCATGTTTCTTAAATTTTTTGTAGGTTCGCGCATTCAGACACACTAGCACGTTGGCGGCTATGAAAATGATGACTGCACTTGTTGATGTTGCGTTAAATGTCAGTATCAATAGAGATAATACACAGCGTCAGTATGAAGCTGAAAGGTCAAAAGTTCAGAATCGACGGGCTTCTGACAGGCTCGAGGTGTTAATGCAACGTCGACAAGAGTTGGAAGAAAATATGGAAGAAGTTAAGAATATGCTTATATACATTTTCAAAGGTGTATTCGTCCATCGATACAGGTAAATTTATGCATTAAGTTTTGCCTAGCTTATATATATATATATATATATATATATATATATATATATATATATATATATATATAGTTTTGTCAAAAGTTCTTGAGAAATATAGTTTTATGTAACCATCATTCTGTTTATCATTATTCAATTGCGACATGCTTACTATTGATTATCCGTTCGTTTACACCATTCTTTATGTAAGACCACTAAATTAGATATGTTTTTAAATGAAGTTGTACATCTGCGTCAATTATAATAATGGAGACTGTTGTATCTGAGCCGTGATGGCCGATATTATCAATTCTGTTATCCACAGCGCTATTTCTTATAGCTAACACCCAGCCTTGCCTTAATCTATTGCTCAGGCACAATAATCCTACTGATTTATCAAGAAGCCAACTAGTCGCTCACGCGCATGTATTACAACAACAATAAACCAATAATATACGATATATATGTATATATATATATAAGGTCTAGCCCTTGACTCATTTTTGTCACACTATTAACCAATCCCATGTCTTCTTCCAGATATGTCAGAGACATGTACTATACAAGCTTAACTACGTCAATTAGCGTGTTAGGTATACCTCGGAGACCCGTATCGTTATTAAGGACCAATAAAGAAAAACTCCTAGAACTGTGTTTCAGAGAACTAACTCATCATTTATTCTGGTCGTGAGTAGTGTAAACATTACATTTCTATTATTGTTACGTTCCTCTTACCCTATCCTTCCGTTTAGTATATTTGCTGTTATTATATTGTCTCTTATTATGGACTACAGTTAATTAGTTGTGTACAAGTTGTCCCCATTCACTACCACTATTTCCTTAGTTCTGTATTAATGTTAGTTTCCTAATTGATTCGCTGTGTTAGTCTGATTTTGTGTATATATAAAGGAATGATTGAAATACAATTCGATTCTATCTGATTGGTCTATCGTTTGGTGTTCTCATCCCGGCACTGGACTCATTGTGCATAGGGCAGACGCGCGATTATCGACTAGGAACACCTGATTGGCATTCGATCAACCAACCAAAAATTTCTCGCGTCATAACACGCATCTAATACTCTAGTAACGTACGAGAAAGTCGCTCTATCTGTTTATTCGGAAAGTGTTCCACGTGCGATTATCAGAGGACCCTGTGGTATTGGCATCTGTGTCGCAGCGCCACATCAGGAACAGCACCAATCAACTACTTCCCCACAAAGAGTCGCTTATGTACTATTTGATTAGAAGGTTCCATCATAGCGAGAAGTTAATTGTTTAATAAACCATGCCTTCTTCAGATATGGCCTAAAATTGAAGCCAGTGGCAATCCTGCTGCACTTTCCTACCAAAATCTTCATAAAAGTGTAGTGACCTTTGATAATGGAATGAAATCTTGTTCATAGTTCTATTCAAACTGTATCTCCCATTTTGTTATCTTGCTAAATTCTATCTTTTCTTTCTATGACCGCCTTCCGTTCTTATTTCTTCACAATATTATACTTCTTATTATATGGCGCATATATCTTCACTGCCTATTTGTACCAATTCTTGTGTTGAAAAAGTGAACAATTTGTATGATATTTAGTAAACCATATATCCTGTTGCAAATCGTCTACCATAATGAAACAAATATTCACATTGCATATCTTGATTCGTCTAAAACTTCATATCCTTACTCATCAGTTATTATTCATTGATGATAGTCTCCCGCTTCTGTTGTTTCAAATTTATTTGAATGTTAGCCAACCACCTCTGTATAGTGCCGGCTATCTTGGTGTTGCTAGCGTGAAGGTTTTATTAGGAGCTGTACTTCTAATTTATTGAGAATCAAACTTTATTCTGCTCATATCAAACAGATACATCCGACTTTTAGAAACTAGTATAAAACAGACATTTGTGTTCGAT
Organism: Schistosoma japonicum; assembly: GCA_025215515.1. Taxonomy (NCBI): domain Eukaryota; kingdom Metazoa; phylum Platyhelminthes; class Trematoda; order Strigeidida; family Schistosomatidae; genus Schistosoma; species Schistosoma japonicum. The sequence goes on along the minus strand of CM046069.1, from coordinate 24,634,635 downwards.
GATAGGATATATCCTATGGGCATTCTTCAAAACACTTTATACTCACCACTGTTTGGTTAGGAAGTTTTAACAATATAATATGATCTGCGGGATCTCATCTTAGTGATGAAAACTAATAAGGCCAGCTGATAAGATAAAACCTCATCTAAATATCAAGAAATGTTTGTGCCTCTGATAATTATTTCTGTTTACTGGAATTGAACAAAACGTTTTATTCCGAATCATATTTTCTATCTCAGCACAGAAAAATTTCCGACTATAAACACACACACACTCTCTCTGGTACTATGTATTCACCTTTCATTTTTTGAAAACCGTTCTTTTAAAAATCTTTATCTAACTTGTACGACAATTATTTGGTAGTGATATTATATGGTAAAAGACTTCTCTGCATACCTGCCTCTTTCTGTAAGATAAGTATCGCAATATTTCATAAACTGTATTTTTGTATTTTTCTCAGGCGTATCGCTGGTTAAGAACGAAATGTGCTTTTAGCTCTATTATTTTATGTTGTGAATTTGCCTGATTTAGTATAAATCCTGATTTCTAACATTTACGATACTAATTTTCGAAAATGTCACACTTCCTTGCTTTACGAACCAACTTTGCCTTTTGCAGGGATAGTCAAGCAGAAATACGAACAATATGTATGCAAGAAATTGGTGTTTGGATGCGTCGTTATCCAGCCATGTTTTTAGATGATAGCTATCTAAAATATGTTGGTTGGACACTATATGACAGAATTGGAGATGTTCGTCTTCATTGCCTCCGTGCTTTACAGCCTTTGTATGAAGACCCTTCTCTCATTAATAGTCTGGAGCTTTTCACTTCTCGTTTTAAATCGCGTCTTGTGGACATGACACTTGACAAAGAGACTGAAGTAGCAGTTCAAGCAGTGAAATTAGTGTCATGTATATTGAAGTGAGTTTTAAAACCTTACGAAACTAAATTTCAATCCATATAGCAGGAGAATTTTGTGGTAGTTTCTCGATATTAAGAATAAAAGCACTACAAGTTGCTAAAAATTTTATTTATCTAGGAAAGCACATTAACTTGGTTTAAGTCTGCGCCAAATTTTCACTAGAGATAAATTTACGAGATTTGTTACGGACCCCAAGGCAAACAAATTGATCAACACATACGGCGTCTAGAAATAAGTACAAACTTAAAATCGGATCTAAAGCATATATTTGGGACTTTTTCAGATAAACATAAATTTACAGTAACTCCACTAATACAGTGATTGTTTCTATTGTAGAATCATGCCATCAACATATCTGAATTTTAGTAGGAACTTATCGCTGCAACCTAAATATCTTGCGCTTTTATCGTTTGTTATCACATCAACTCATTCAGCTCTGAAGTTTTATGTCCACTCCTAAGTTTGATCGCTTTGCAACTCTTCAGAGCTGAAAGGTCGTCAAAGTAAGTACAATGGTTGACTCAATAAAGTGCTTTATTCCATCATTAGGAAAGGCTTTTTCTGACAACATTCGTTTTAGAGGGAGTATTCACAGGATTGTATCTTGTTCAGACCTTATAGTACGAAATTATGTCATCTGTTCACTTCAATCCATCGAGGAAGTCTCTAGGTAACAAACTTGGTAGATAGGATTCCTTCACTATGAGGGACTTGAAAAACATAATGTTAATTCTTACCCAGTGTTCAATCAGTGTATGCATCTCAGTTTTATAGGAGGTCAGTCGCTACCCTATTAGGTCGGTGCTAACAGTTACAGACTGAATCTTGATAACTCTGGTTCGAATACACTAGGAATGTTAGTTTCCTGAAAATCGCACATACACCTTACTAGTGAATTGTTTTTCAGGTTTGCACATATTTCATATATACTCCCATCAACTAACGTGTAAACCTCTATCTATTCTTCATGACTTATTGTAGAATCTCTATCAATAATTATATAGGACTGAACAAGTCAGATGTTTTTCTGTAGCATTGACCTGTAACATTGACCATAAGTAAAAACTGCGTAATACCCAGTATTGGTTTCAGCTACTTTAATTTCGCTTGTCATTATTCATTTTACAAATTCCAAGCCTTCTTCAATTAAAAGGGCAGTTGCGCAAATGTGTTCACGTTCCTAGGTCAAATATCCTCATAGCATAATTACACGCTGTCTGCGTATTATGCTCAGGTTCTACACTCTTCTATACCACTGTCGCAATCTTACTAAGTGTAGTTGATCGATCAGTTTCTTTTCGTAACGCTTATGGCGCAATGATGGCCGATATGAGAGCGGAATAAAAGAGAGTTAGAGGCAGCCAAACCAAAAGATAGCATCAGTCCATGAAGTTGCTGGCTGCTGGTTTGAGTCGTGTCGGTAGATGCAGACTATCTGGTTGGCGTCCGCGCGAATACCGTAACCAATGGTTGGAAACGTTGGATGACATGGCTCAAAGTCGGTCACAGTGGCGCAAATGTATTCATTCATTATCCTTCCTTAAAACGTGAGCTTAAAGTTATTTCATAACCTTTTTTCCATGCTCCATCTCTTTCTCCTTGAGCCATATTTTATATGTTCACTCTTCTTTGTTTTTATCATTATTATCATTGAAGTAACTTCTACTTCTACTAATGTCATGTTAATCTTGCTGTGTTTTAGTGGTACGGCAACCTTAGCCAATGCACGCATGTGCTAGTTTTTACGTTGATCATTCATACATACATACATAACGGTTTTAATAGTTTTATGCTAGTTTACTTCTGTTAATAGCATCACATTGTTTATTTAACCTAGTCTTATCAAATTCTTTTCGGTCAGACATAGTGATTCAGTACTCGAAGACAAAGATTGTGAGAATATCTATGAGTTGGTTTATTGTACTCACAGGCCATTGGCGCAAGCAGCTGGTGAATTTTTAACTTTAAAGCTTTTTGAAGTTGATTCTCATGCACCTCCAACTAGAACTAGGAAAGGTAAAAAACGTAGTGAAAATACACCACTCATTCGTGATCTCGTTCAGTTCTTCATCGAAAGTGAAGTAAGTTGAGAGAACACCATTTTTCCTTACGTTTTTTTCATCATGAAATTGTTAATTCTTGAAAGTTTTTTAATTTAATCTCTCTGAGTAATGCTAATGTTGGAAGTTCTTTGGAATGATTATTTGTCATATTCACTACTTTTAAATACTAAGTTTAAATGTTAAGAATTAGTACTTGACAACTAAGATCATTCTTGAGACGGAATATAAATTATTCTTAAGTGGAAACTGCGACATGGGTTTTTTATTTGGAATTCTCCAGTTGGACTCTGATGTTTACATAGGTTGTTTTCTGCTAAACGTCGCGGTGTTTTCCACCGAGCTACCAAATCCAGATAACTACACTTGTCCAACAAATATGTATATGCCATTTAAAAGTGTTTGTACCTTCCCGTATTATTAATCCTACCTATACATTAACGCTGTATCACGATAATCCACTCAGGATGCATCAATTTCAGCCCTTAGATGCGTTGACGGATAGTGGGAAACACGTTCCAAGTATTTGTGTATGTTCTACTTCAAATCTAAATCACGCGACTAGTGAAATTTTAGTAAACCAGCTGGTGATTAAATTATGTTAATTGGTTAAGAGGATTGGAATGTAAGTAATTTAGGCCTATTATTGTGTATGGACTATTCTGTCAAATATTGGATTTAATTAGTTGATAAATTGTCCTTTATCGTTTCTAATATCATTCAACAAGATAAAGAAATATCTTGTTTTCTTGTCTTAATCGAAAATAGTTTCTATGTCTTTAATTGACGGTGCTTCCTAATTTTGATTTACTCGTGTTTTCATACCATTTGTAATCAGATTACGAGCTTATTCTTTATGTAGTAATAATCCACCATAATTCATTTTAGTTGCATGAACATGCCACTTACTTGGTCGATAGCTTATGGGATTTATGCCCAATGCTTCGTGATTGGGAGGCTATGCTAGATTTACTCCTTGAGGAACCAGGCAGGGGTGAGGAACCTATGGATGCAAATCAGGAAACAAGTTTGATTGAGATTATGGTTTGTTGTGTTCGTCAAGCAGCAACTGGTGAATCACCAGTTGGACGACAGGTCAGTTAATTTTAAGATTGCTTTTTGTTAGTTTTATTTTACTTACTATATACCAAGATAAATTGTATTTAAGCCAGGATTAAGTTGACAGTACTTAATGAATTATTCATTGTTTATAGACTGGTGGACATCATTCACATTCCAACACTAACTTATTGACTGGGAGTATTAACTTTCCGGAGTCTAGTGGACGCGGTCGAGGTGGTGGAACTACCGGCACCGGTGGCGGTGCTGCACCATCTCGCGAAGCCCGTGCTCTGGCTGAAGAACGTAGTCGTATGACAGAAGCTATGATAACTGCTTTACCTGCATTACTTGCTAAGTATGGAGAGTCTCCTGAGCGTGCTACGAATCTTCTTGCTATTCCACGATACATGGAAATGGAACTCTACACCACAGGACGACATGAAAGACATTTGGATTTGCTATTACAGGCTGTTCAGGTACGCCCATTTTTATTTTGATTACTCAAGTGGTTTCCAATTACACAGCGTCTTGTTATTTATTCACTTTAAGCTTATAGCCCTCCCTAACAGTAGTCCTTATCCACTGAAGTATGTCACTAGACATAATTTATAAAAAATATCACTTTATCATGAAATGTCATACTTCTAATTGTCTAAGTAGGTCACACATCTCTCTTACTCTTTTCACGTTCACTAGTTGGTAGTTCATATATCTGACTATCAAGTAACTAAATTAGTTACTCAGCAAATTTACATATTGCTTTTTAAGTTACACTTTTTGTGTCGTACCCTCCTTCAACTCAAGCTATAGTGAATTGAGATTTGAACCCACAGTAGTAACTGCAATTTCCCCATTTATTTCACTAAGCTATTGATCACTTGCAGAGTTCTTACAAAGCTGTGTCAAATTCCGATATCCGGTTTAGTAACGTCATACCTACCCATACATTCCTTTACACTTTACTTCATAAAATTTCCGTAATCTGCGAATGTCTTAGCAAGTTATACAAATCCGTGTTTGTGTCATGTGTGTATTGTTTATGTTGGCTTCTGAACACTTGTAGTTTTTCGTGAACTCATGCTCTTGCTAATTTGTGTATTAATCAATGAAATTTTAGTTAAAGATAGTGTCCTCTTTTTTGACCTTCGAGTTACGGCGTTTCGTTATGTATTCCTTAAACTCTTTAATTGGTAGTTACCGCTTGTAGGTCGAAATTAATATAGTTGTTTCATGATTGAAAAAATTTATTCTTCCGCCTGCTTTATATCAGCGTATGACTGAGAGACAGACATAGTCTGATATTATTTATTAAACCTGATAGTTTTGTATTAAAACACAAATTCTAAATGATCATATTTCTTATTCATGAGTGGATTATTTGCTAATTTTGTGGCCCAGTGTTTAATCAAAAGTACATACCGTAAACCCTTTTTCATTTCCAGGATATTGTAGAACGTCATACTGATCCTCAAACGTTATTGGCTTGTTCACGCGTTTATGAATCTTTGTGTATTGATGAACTAAGCATTGCCTCAAAGTGTCAAACTGTTCGAGGAACATTGTTGGATCGCTTAGTGGATCTGTATCGTGATGCTTTCTTGAACTACTTTAATGATCAGGTGAATTTATGCACAATTTTCATTGTATAATAAACCGTCAGTATTTCATTCTTATCATGCATTTAATTTATCGGGCTTCGCTTAACCTCTATGTTGTCAAGCTATTTAAACTTAATTACGATTCACTTGGACTAGGATTCAGACACCTGATACAGTACTTTGAATAGCCTAGCAATATAGCACATAGCCAAAACTAGTGTCCATGTAAGTGTGCGGCTTTTGATATCTAGAATGTTACTAAGCTATACGTATGTATAAGTGACTGTTGTTTTACTCTTAGCTCTAGTAAATTCTAATTTATCCGTGTTATGTCGTAAGAAATTGGGGGATAAGATGGCTGAGTGCCAATCGCTAGTGCCTAGTTGGTTATTGCACGTCTGTCCTATGCCCACTGAGTCCCAAGCCGAAATGAGAAGGAACACAAGCCAACCAGACAACACCAGAGAACTGCGAATTATATTTACATAAATACATCGATTTTTATATCAATTAATTTACAGTGATTATTCATCAAGTGAAGTCATCATCATTTAATTAATACAATGAAATACTATCAAACTGTATTAAGGAGTTGAACTCACATTGAACTCAAATTAATGTGATGAAAGTTTACATATGAAGCTTACAAAAAGTCAATACAACTTGTTTCGTTGAATTAAATCAAACACTGTATCTTTGGGGATTAGGAATCCCTAACAATCCGTATATCGAAAACTAGTAAATTAGGCATTTATAGTTATCTAACATGCTATCAGGTAATTCACAATGGTTAGAATTCGGACATTCTCTACTTTACACATTCGAATGGCTTAACAACATTCTGCATATTCAGTACCAGTTAAACAAACTCCAGCGAAACGATTTCAGTCGGTACGTGTAGTAGCGTGCACCTGCAACCTATTGAAAGTTTTCAAGCTTGAGTGTGATTATGATATTGTCTTACCATGTGATGGTGCACATGCCATCTATATCACACTTGCACATATATTCATGTACAACGTAGAATCCGAAACATGTGCATCGTAGAAGTGCGTAGTATACTCGTCCTCTAATTAGCAGATGAGGATCTTGCTTATTCCAAAAGTAACATAGGTTAGGAAAAGCCAAACAGGCTTTTTGAAAACATGCCAAGATTTCTTCATACACAACCATTTAACAACTATTGGCTGTAAGTATGGCATATACTTTCCATATCCAATTTATTTTTACGAAACTTACAGGAGTCTATGTATGCTCTTATCGCTTGTGGTGAATCGTCAAAAGCAGTCGAGTAGTTTATTTTTCTAGGTCGTCATGTATGTGCTCATGGTGGCGTGACAGATGCTTCCAGTCCACACAACGAAATCTGAATCGACTTATGCTAACCTGGGCCATTTTTGGACCCGTCATGACATTAGCTAGTTTAAAAAGGATTTACAACGAATCTGCTCTATTGTCGTAAGGTATGGGGGTATATTTTTTCGATTTGGAAGGGAATAAACTTTCTGTCATCGAACCAGACGGATAAAACTGGGATCTATTTGAACGTGATATATCGATATTTATAACTAAGTACACTGATACACGTGATTTCAAACATAATATTCCGACTGTTGGTTTAAAACCGAATAAGGAATGCCTAAAAGTGTAATGACACTGATTACTCAGTAGTCTTACACAACAGACACAATGAAATCAGTCACACATAAAAGGAACAAAAAAATTTGAATCACAGTTATTTATTCACTCAATTGTGATAGATCACCTGTCTCTGTTTTTTCACACTAACCAATCACAGCTCACATAAACCAGATGTATCAAATATACCTGTGAAATTTAATCCCCCCGAGCCTAAGGACGTTTGGTGTCTATTTTTGACTAACCATCACTATCTCCCAAGGATTGTTAGCATTTGGCGAAAACATCGTTTTAGTAATACTCAGGTTCCACAAAACGTGCTTGTAGACAGTAATTGTAATTCAACTAGTGTCGCTATTTAAAAACGTCATCATCGGCGTCTTGGTCGTGTTTTGCAAATATCATTCTATAATATTTTATATCGTGCACTATTTTTCGACCCTGTTATGTCAGTTTATGACATCGTACCATGGTATTAGAAAATACCGTGTAAGACTGACTTATATCTGCCTTAACTTCCTAGTTTGGATCGTAGATATGATACAGCTCAGCGGTTTGTAACTATCTGACATGACCAATAACCATCCTGTCACGCTTTCTTATTAAATGTGAAGAGATTGTCCTCAATCGAAGATCGTATTTCTATTATAGCAGTATCTCCTATTATTCTTTTTTTTTTAATTTTACCTTGTAATATAGTCTCAGTACCCATCCGTATCAAATTTTGCTTTTAAATAAGCGACAAGTAAATTAATACTCAACTCATAATTGTATACACGTACATACATACATTTTAGTTTAGCTTGTCGCCCACATATTTTGAGTCACTTTCAAGTGTATGTCATAAAAAACGTCAAGTTCTGTCTGTCTTACGATTTGTTTTTCAAGTTTATTTGCTGATTTGCTTTGCCGATCTGTTTACTTTTATTTATCTATGAGCTATAAAACAGATTTTCGCTTCATCTCTCTCTTTTTTAGGGAGAGGAACCTGATCAGGATGATGAATTTCATCTATTGGCTGCATTGAAACGGATCTATGCTTTTTTCGCGTGAGTCAAACTGTTATTATTGTTCGCAGTCATACTGTGTATAGAAACTTTGCAAGCACACTATTCTTCAATCGTTAATTGTTATATTTACCAAAAGGAGAACCTTGCGAACCAGATAGTTGCAAGTAAATTTAAAAAAGTCAGTTACACTATAAATGCCCAAAAAGAAGCCATATGATGATGAGCAAGTGATACATGACCTTAGTTAACTGAGTTCTCATTTGTAGAACATGCGTTTCTGTTTGTTTATTACTACTAAGCACAATTTTTAGCTCTCTGCAATTTATACTTTTATATATTATCTTTACTCCAACGTATGAATTTAAGAGTCTTGACACTAATGTTGTTCATTATAAACAATTCTTTCATAACAAACAGTATAGTATTTAGCAGTAATATTTGACCAGGATTCCTCTGAATATAATGTTTCGAGATACCACTCGAGGTCTTGCCGGTGTAGGTATAGCACTAAGTTTAAAAGCTGAGCAGGCTCTCCTCGACTGGATTCCGATAGACAGTCGCTTGTGCGCACTCCGTCTAAATGGAACGGTAAGGACTCGTAAAGATAGGGACACACGCCGTTGTCTCTTTGTTGTCTTTGCCTATGCTCCCACTGACTGCAGCTCAGATGAATTAAAAGATGAATTTTACAGAAAGCTTTATGACCTTCTATGTAAAGCTAAGCGCACTGATGTAGTAATAGTGGCGGGTGATTTTAATGCCCATGTAGGTAGACTAGATGAAACCGGAAGGCACCTAGGTGGATCATATGGAGTTAAGGCTCAACGAACAGACAATGGCGACCGGTTACTACAACTTTGTTCAAATATGCGTTTGTTTCTCGCAAACACCAATTTTAAGCATAAGGAAAGACATCGGTTGACATGGCGGCCTCCGAAATCAACCCAACGCTGAACTCAAATAGACCACATTGCTATTAGCCATCGTTGGAGAGGCTCGATAGAAGACTGCCGCTCGTTTTGGAGCACATGTTTAGACTCAGATCATGCCTTAGTGCGAGCGCGTATTAGTCTGCGACTCACTGGACGTAAAAGATCCACGAAAAGGATCCCCTCAGAGTTCAACTTAATGATGAAAAAGTCAAGAATACATTTCAGGAACAACTAAAAAACCTATTAGTCAACTGCGTAAACTGTACTCATACTGAGCTAGCTTGGAATGATATCCAAAAAGCTGTTGAAACAGCAGTAATATCTACTAATAAACTTAACCAAAAGGTTAAGAAAACTCAATGAATTTCAGCTGCATCTACTGAATTGATAGATGCTCGGCAACACATCCCGTCTGGTTCTGAATATGATGAGCAACGAAGACAACTTAAACAGAAGCTGGTTAAAAGCTTACGCAATGATCGTGAGCAGTGGTGGGTGGCGAAAGCTAAAGAGATGGAAAAGGCAGCGGCAATAGGTAACAGTAGGCAACTGTTCAGACTTATCAAGGAAATGGGTATCAGAAACCCAACTGTAAGTGAAACTATCTCAGCAAAAGATCGTTCCACTATTCACTGTCAATCCAGAAGATTAGACCGATGGGCAAAACACTTCAGGGAACAGTTCAACTGGCCTCTGGCCTCATCCCTGTTGCCTACAATCCCCAAAAAATCTGAATGGCAAATTAACATTGGTCCCCCAAGTCTCAGTGAGGTTGAGAAGGCTATTGGAAACTTAAAGCGATAGAGAGCGGTAGGACAAGATGGATTGACCCCTGAGATATTTAAGGAAGTTGGACCAGTCTTAGCAGCGAGATTAACTGAGATCTTGGCTAGAATTTGGAAACTAGACGTAATCCCATCTGACTAATCTCGAACACTAACCATTCCGGTCTTTAAGAAAGGACAGAAGTCCTCGTGTGACAATTACCGAGGAATCAGTTTAACGAGTATAGTGTCTAAAATGTAGGCTTCAATAATACTTTGACGCCTAACTAAGGCTCGTGAAGAGCAAACTCGAGAAAACCAAGGTGGTTTCAGACCTGGACGTGGTTGTATAGACCAAATATTCACACTTCGGCAGGTTTTTGAACATCGACACACTTTCAAACGCCCAACATTAGCTGTATTCCTTGACCTTAAGGCGGCGTTTGACTCTATTGATCGTAAGGTTATGTGGCAATGTCTGTCATTGAAAGGCGTACGAGAGAAGTACATCAACCTTATACAAGCTCTCTACTCGAACACCATATGTCGTGTTAGAGCTTATAGCAGATTGTCTTCGGAATCGACCACTTCTAGTGGTGTTCGTCAAGGTTGTCCGCTATCCCCATTTTTATTTAATTTTATCATGGACATACTTTCAGAGTTAACATTGTCATCGTCTGATTTCTCAGAGATTGACCTCTTTCCAGGAGATAAACTTGTTGACTTAGCATATGCCGATGATATAGTTCTATTGAGTAAAGATGCTGATAAAATGCAGAATTTTTTGACTACCTTAAACATGAACGTAAGCATGTTGGGGATGCGATTCTCCCCATCCAAATGCAAAATGCTACTTCAGGACTGGCTTAATTCGGCACCAAAGCTAGTGATAGGGAGCGAAACTAGTGAATGTGTTAACCGTTTTACTTATCTCGGGAGCCTCATCAGTCCTGACGGTCTGGTGTCTGATGAAATCTCGTCTCGTATACATAAGACACGATCGGCTTTTGCCAACTTGCGTCACTTGTGGCGTAGGCGAGACATTCATTTACTGATACAAGGACGCGTTTACTGCGCAGCAGTCAGATCCGTTTTACTTTATGGATGCGAAACATGGTCATTAAGGATAGAGGATATTCGTAGGCTCTTAGTATTTGATCATAGATGTCTCCGTAACATTGCTTGTGTTAGCTGGGACAACCGAGTAAGCAATGCATGCGTTGGGAATAGAGTACTAGGTAAATACGGTAAGTCTATTGATGAAGTAGTGAATCTTCACCGGCTGAGGTGGTTAGGACATGTGTTGCGTATGCCTGACCACCGTCTACCTCGAAGAGCGATGTTGTCCGGTGTGGGAGTAGGCTGGAAGAAAGCTAGGGGTGGCCAAACGAAAACATGGCACCAATCCATGAAGTCGTTGGCAATTGGGCTGAGCCATGTTAATAGATGTAGACTGCCTGGTTGGGGCCCACACGATGATCGTAACAAATGGTTAGAGACTGTAGGTGATATGGCTCAAAATCGATTGCAATGGTGCAGGTGCATCCACTCCTTGTCTTCCTCCAAATTCTAATTTTTGACCTTATTATAATTTTCTCTTTACTGAATCACTTTTTATCTCAAATCTCATCTCTGATCTCTATGCCTTTCCATTAGTACTTACTCTGTTACTACCTCCCCTCCTCTGGGATTTGGTCCGATAATTTAATCTCTATCTGCTAATTGAGGCATGGCAATTTGAACTAATGTACGCATGTACAAAGTTCTACGTTGTAACTGACTGACTGAATGTTTCGAGATGTGTATTTGATTGATTGTTAGTTGGAATAGTAAAATAATAACTTGATGATAATTTTATTCACCAAGGATGGTTTCTGCATTATTTTAGTCACCAATCAAATCCTTTGTTTATTTGGTAGTTTTAAATTACTTTTATTTGCTAACTGATCCCAGTTGTCATGATCTCTCTGGATTGGATTTATGGGATAGTCTCATCAGAATTGCTCAATCGGGAAATGATGCCAATGGTGAGATTGTTGCTCAAGCTGTTAGCTGTTGTTCTAAAGCTCTACTATGGAATCTTGCAAGGATCGGTGAAGTCGATGTCGACAAAGTAAGTTTAGATTGGTTTTTCCACACTTTATTATCACCTGTTTACTTGATGGCAGTAATTTAATACGTTGTGTGATTGTTACTGTGCTGAAGAATGTCGTACTTCATCATATTCTATTCCAACAGATCCTAGTGTATACACCCCTATATCTTCATACAAAGCAATTTAATGTAATTATTTACTTCTGATAGATGGCTTCTTGAATGATTGAAAAATACTTCGTTAAGATCTCCAAACGTGTGATGATGATTGACATAGGAGTAGGATAATAAAAAGCTAGAGATAACCAGATAGAAATGTTGGTCGTCATCTGTTAGTATAATGTATGTTACTAGGTGACGATTACCTTGTCGGTATCCATGTGATTATCGTAATCAGTGATTAATGATTGTAAATGTTAGATCACATCACTAATAATCGATTGCAGTGCCCCCGATGTACTCACTCTTTATCTTCCCGTAAACTTTCAGCTCTAAAATTGTCTTTGTTTTCACAAATAAATTCTCTTTCTAACTGTTTTTTCATGTCTACAGGGTATTATTACTGCTTTTAATGACTGACATCTTACTAATGTAACATAATGACTTGTACCGATAAACATGTTTTAGATCGTACGTTATGTATGGCTGGTGACATTTAAATTTATTTGTCTTGTGTCTGTGACTCTAGAAGTCTTCAGCTATTTGTTTATCATTCATCTTCGCCTTCATTATTGATGTTTACGTTACTTTGTTTCTATTTATAGGCGGATTTGAGTAAATTACGCAGGCAGCTAAATTTGTATATGGATGTTTGCATTGGCTATTTAGATCATTCTTGCAAACGGTTAGCATCAGAATCTTTCTTGTCTATTTGCGATTTGTTAGTTGTTTTCTCACGTCATCTCTCCATCCATTTACCGAATCTGAAACCCGTCATCTATACAGCTGATAGAGATCTCGAACTCAAGTTGACCAATTTTCTGGAACAACGAGTTTTTGTCGATGATGACGATGTATGTCTATTCACCATATAATTATCTGCTTGTAATATTTCTAAATCCTGAATTTTGTATCATTTATGTATATAGTTGTTTCGCGATCATAATTGTCTAAACCTAATGCGTTTTGAATCTCTCTCGCTTTGCGTTGGGATTGTTTTTGATGTTACTCAGTTTGTCACTTAAATACACACGGAACTGTGATACGAAATATTCATATTTTATTAAAAATTTGACATTTGGAAGTTATTTTTTCCTAATGAGTTATATAATTCTTTCAAATAATATCCAACTACTTGTATTTATCAGCCTGATTAATTTATGTTGTCATAATACAATGGTTTGTAGATATCACCACAATCGACAGTCTAGTCCGTAGACGCAGTTTTGTGTGAAAATGAAAGGAATCTTATCTTTAACTCTAACTAGTGCATTGCAAATAGTGTCATTATTAAATAGCTTTTAAAGTGCATAGCTTGAAAACTCGTCATAGTTCATCAGTCGTCCCTTGACGGGAGGGTTGAACCACTACACCAATCCACGGAGTATCACCTCGGTTTTTATTTGTCAGATGATCAAACTGTTTCAAAATAATATTAATAATGTTAATGGGGGGAATCTTTAATATTTAATGTTTGTTTTGTTCTTCACTTCTTTATCTTCGTGTGGTGTAATAATTCTAGTCGCTCTTCTGATTAAGAGCAAGAGAATATTTCTCACTCAATCGATGTGCGTAATTAAAGGCTGTATTCCAGTTAGTGCAACGATTTTCAGAAAATAGCTAGACTGAAGGTTCCATTCGAGTTTTAACTAAACAATCTATGATGAGTGATTTGATTTCATTCATTTGTAGTAGGCAGCAAAATTTAGTTCAGTGAATTGTGTGCATATTTATTTATTAGGTTGAATTGTAGTTAATTAGCAAATTCTGGAAATTGATGATGGTTTCGCACCTAATTGTGGATGCTTTAATCAAATAGTCATCCTTCGCCAAATCCTAAAACATTGCCACACTTACGAGCGTTTAACAATAATGATTTTTTTTGACTCGAAATCATAAACCTAGATATTTTGTAGCTATATTTATCATTAAAAGGAGTACCCAAGAAGTGCATAAGCCTAATGGAGCCTCTTTTCTCAATCACCACAACTCTGAACTTATGATGAGTTGTCATCTTGTAACTTCACGCTGTTTGTCAGAATTACGTCTAATTCTTCCTTTTATTTAGTTTTGTCACGGCCTAGAATTTAAACTCATAGATTTTCAGGGATTTATGTGCTAACAAGAAACTTAGGAATCCACTAAAAGTATTTAGATGATATAGTCCTATTCGTCTAAGACAATGACAATATGCAGTCTACGGAATCCCATAATTAACAATCCGACTGTTTAGCGTACGTTTCTCCCTGCAAATGCTGTGCTACTACTGAATCGGTCTGGATCATCACCTAGATTGATCATATAGAGTGACGTTGACGACACCAATTATCTTCGAAGCCTCGTCTCTAGGTTGGTCAGTGTGTAACAGATTTAGAAAGTTTATTCAGTTTCTGCCAGCTTGTGTCATTTGTGGTGTATTTATGATATTCGTCTGCCAAACAGATACTTAGTATATTCCACGGCTGTCAACTTTCTATCAACCGATAGCTATAATAGATGGGTTAGGAAAATAGAGGACTTTTCGTAGACTAAATGTCTTTGGTCACAAATGTCTTCGAAGCATGGGTAGCGTATTTTGTATTTTTTTGTATTCCGAGGTTGTACACTACTAAGCAAGGATGGCAGTTTGGTTAATGAAGTTTTGAATTTTTATCGACCGAATCGATAGTTGGGACACGTATTACGTATACCTACCTCGACGTACGATGTCGGCTGATGCAAGCTCAAGGCGAAAGAAAACTAAGATCCGATTAAAAGAGGTCGTTGAATGGTCTTAGTACTGTTATTATACACAGACTAATTAGTTGGGTTATACACGATGATCACGATCAGTGGTTGGAGATATTAGTTGATATGGCTAATCATTTGTCGCGTTGGTGTAAATGCTTTCTCTTTTTAATATGTAAGAATTGTTTATATCTTTACTTTTATACTAGGAAGAGGATGATGAAAATGTCAAATTTGAATCTCTTCACGAAAGGCGTACCCAGTTAGCTGCGTTCTTTAAATTAGTTATATATAATTTAATCCCGATACGAGCAGCTGCTCCAATCTATAAATACTATATTCGGTCTTTCAATGATTTTGGAGATATTATGAAATCTACGTTAGCCAAGGCTCGTGAGATCAATCGCGTTCACACGGCTCGTATGATTGCTCATTGTTTAGAATTGTGTTATTTACAAGTAGAAGCGGCTTCCAACGTAAGTTGACCTAGATTTTGTTACTAACTAGTTTGTCCATCCTACCCTATTCGCTCCTACAAACGAAACAGCTATTATTCATTAATTTACTTTAGTCCATTAATAGACATTCAGTCTTATTCTGCAGTTGTTCGGCATCATTTGTTTGCACATCACATTTTCGTTACACCTAATTCAATCTAAGTGCGTATTTGTAGTGGAAATAATCAACTAATGAATCGAATATATACACATTGGTAGCCGATCACCTATTTAATTTATATAATTCACGAAGTATATTTTGTGTTTTCTATGGTTTTGTTCTACGCTTAAATTTATTGACACTCTAAGACAATATAGTTGTGACTTCAGTTCAAAAACTATCACTTAATAAAAACTGTTAAAAAAATTTTTTTTTCATTTCAGATTATATCGTCGTTTTCACTGTTTTGAGCTCCTTGTGAATGTAGTCATACCTAAGCAACAATGTTGTGACATGTAATTAGCAACGACTCAAAAATTGCATTGTATTTCAATAACCCATCAAACTCCATGCATGTTCGTTTAATAAGTTTGATCTTATTTCCTCAAGTACAGCGATCGGAAAATCAGTTGAATGAAATTAATGCTACAGATTGTAGTTTCAAACTAAGCGAAAGGTTAAGAATTAAGAGCTGTTCTGTGTCTCTACGACCTTATTGGGCCATAACTGTAATCTCTAAGCCCAAATAACGTATATTCTTAGTGTGTTTGGAGCCATGAAGTTACTTACCTGTGGACCAATGTCTTGTTGGTCTGGATATCACTATATCTATTTTTCTAACATGTTTTACGCCATCCATTACATAGTCATGTAATGAATGGCTGGACATGTGTATCGCATTGCTGAACTGTTTCAATTAATGATTGTTTGCAATCTCAATAATGTCTATTCAGTCACCTGATGGCTGGCATCAGTATAACTCATTCAATAGTTTCTATCCTAAGGGAAATTTTATGCAATTCACATGCTTATTTACACTATTTTTTTGTAGTAATTTAATTGATGGATTGTTATTCCATTTATAGAATTATGTTGAACGTGGTTCTGAGGGTCTTCAAGCTGTAAAGGAACTTGCTAGGCGTCTGAATCTCAGTTTTGGTCTTGATCTAATTAAGATACGAGAATCTATGGTTGCCTTTCACTCTGAAGGAATACAATTCTGTGTTTCCCGAGCTGCGTCCACGGCAGCAGCAACAGGTCAACCCCCTGGTATCCCAAGCAATTTACTTTTTCTTGAAGTTGTTGCTGAGTTCTCAAACAAACTTCTCAGACAAGACAAGAAAAGTATATATGAATATCTTCGTCGAGTAAGCTTGTCGGTTATAATATATAAGAAAACTAAATTTTTACCTAAACATTTAAAGTATTTAGAATTACACAACTTGTTGTATTTGACCGTATAGATCAGCTCTGCATATAATTAACTGACAAGTTATCCTATAATTTTAACCGTGAATTTTGGTTTTTAACCCTATGAGTATTGGTTTTATTAAGTTTCTTCTTAAAGTGGGATTATGCATTTTACTGTGTTTCGGCCAAAAAAGCCCATATTTCACATTTATATTAGGAGGACGATTATCACCAAACGGATCTACGTTATCCACGCGCAGTGTCTTCAAATATGAAAAGTTAGACAAGAGAAGTACGTTGATTTGTCTGTACCTGTTAAATAAACATATTATAAGGATCACAGGCTCTACCGACTACATATATGCTGATAGTATCTACTGTTCCTTACAGAGGCTTTCAAGACTAATTAAGTGTTTGGTGACTTATGTTTGTAATAGGGTGTTGTGGAGATTGTTGAATTTTAATTTAACCTCACAATTTAACCTAAGTTAGACAACTATTCAAAACTAAGAAGCACTGGTTAGTTGTTTCGTCCTACCATCTACGGCCAATTTGGGAGTCGATCTTCAGGATTCGCCACGAACTCTTGACGGTTAGATCACTGAATGGGCTTCCGACAGTTGATATTGATAACTAAGTCAGTTGGTGATATATGTGCGTGACTTCATCCATCTCCATCAGTGGGTAACAACTGCCTTAAATCTGGTATGGCTCAACTCCACTGGTCACGTCTCATGTTTCTCAATCGTTGCTGCTACATTGACGTGGTGATCTGTCTTGCCTGTCGTGGTGAATCAATCGGATCACACTGGCTGGAACAGTCCTTCTACCACGCTAGGCAGGTCAGTTGAAGAGCGATTAGACTAAAAGCAATAAATGTAAGGTTCAAGGGCAATGTCGTACTTCGTACTGTATAGGGTATGACGGCATTAAGGTGTTTTCCCCAGATAATCAGCATGACAGAGACGCAGCTTTCCCACAAAGAAAGGTTAGGGAGTTATAATAGGTCGACCCTGAAAATGCACACCTCGTCTTACTCCGCGAATTTCCGTCTCTGACTGTAAGGTCTTAAAAAGTACGGCGATAGTGCAACATAAACCTTTCCTAAAATGGCTGTGTATGACTGGCCTTAAACTGTTGCCCACTGGGCATTGCGATTACTCTCAGGTTTTCAAGACCAAAGCTGACCCAATTTCCTATTTAGATATATCAAGAAGAAAACCCATTTCCACGGCGTTGGCAACCAGGAAGTGACAACTGCTCTCATACTTGTAATGGCACTCAAGCTCATGTTTAGATCAAACTTTTTCTCTCAAAGTATGCCTGATTGGTATTTCTGTAATTACAACTTAAATGATCTCATTTCAGATCGTTTGTTGCATCGAATGTTGGTTGTTCATTTATTTTGTTGTTTCATTTAGATAACTAGACATTTATTACTAATTTTTATCCACTAACCGTAGTGTAATAATTATAATCTATTGTGTTTGATTTGTTTGCTTTTTCTAATTTACAAATTTGTGTCATTAGATCTTTCCAAATCCTATCGGCAGCGAGTGGGCTAGTCTGCATGCTTATAGATCAAGCCTTGATCCCGACAACACTGACACTGGTCCAGGACATGATGGACTTAATCATCCTACAAATCCCCAGGCTGCTAGCAGTTCTAATCCTCCTCCAGTTCAAGGTAGCACGCTATTGTCAACAAGTGGGCGTGTAGGATATGGGGGCAGAGGTCGTAGCAAAAGACTCCGGGATTCTGATTCCTCTCTTCGTAAGTAGTCAATTGTTTTAATTGTTTGCAGTTATTATTACTATTGTTAAATTATTCATACACAACTCTCGGTACAAATAAACAACAAAATGTGTACCCCCACAATTGAGAACAGTATTGCGCGAAAATGAAATAGGGAAAGGATCAAATTTAACGAAAACAAGCCGCACTTTATAGTGAGAAATGTAATCAAGAAGGGCTTCATTCTGCTGAGAATTTCTCTCATTTTATAAAGAGAACTACAATAGAATTCTAACTAGTTTCTATTCCGAGCGATGCTTGACAAAATTTAGAATCACAAATTTGCACCATATCTAGGACCCCAACAGCATTATCGTGGACTAACACACGAGTTTTATACAACTTCCTTTTACACCGCAGCGTCATTTCATAAACTGACCATCGGAGAAGTCATTTTAAAAGACGTGGCTTCAGTAAAGTTTTATTGGCCTTCACAGTTGGTGTCAGTAATCATATATTCTACTGGGACGAATTACTAAATTAGATAAATAATAAATGCAGAATACAAACAAATCGGAATTCAATGATAAGGGAATATAAAATTAGTTTATTTGATTCAACTTAAATGTCACCATTATCTGCGTTACTAATGTTGTAAGGCGAGCAGTTTGCTTTCTTTGTAAAAATTAATTTATTGCATTTGTCTATGAAAGAGAGTACTGCCTAAGATCCAAGTCCAAAGCAGGTAAGACTCAGACTATCAGCGACTTGATAGGGTGCTTCTACGTTTTTTTTTTCTGACCGAGTATTAATTTTCCTTCACCATAAGCCTACACTAACTAACATCATGCGTAGAGGTAGGTAGCGGTTTGGTATATGTAATATATGTCTTAACCACCACTTCAATCAATAAAAATTCAAAACTTCAACCAAACCGCTATCCTTGTCTAGTACTATGCTTAACCTTACCCAATCATTCCGTAAAATATGCAAGTGTCGCTTCGATTGTTTATTCACAGGAGCTCAATTATTATTATCACAAATACGTTTCAACAGTACTTCCTTCTGTGTATTGTGTAGAACACGATTCTTGTTCCGAATATATATTAATTAGTTTACTATACCCAATTCAGGTCGTCGTGTATAAGCATCTATATGATTGCTACTCTATTGTAACAATTGATAGAATATTTTGCAAAATAGTATCGTTTTATCGAAATTTTCGTCCAAAAAGGACAAAACTTGGACACCGAGTGTATGTAGGACGTACGAAAAGAATATATTTGTAAATAATCTGAGCGAATAAAATTAAATAAATTCCCTGAAGAAGCTCGAACCATCTTGCTGAGCGAAACATTGGAATTCATTCAATTTCATTCGCTGAGATTATTCACAAATATATTTTCTTCATATGTCATGTTATCGTTTTGTTGAGTTTTGATCAAAACGCAAATTTAACGAGTATATTTATTTCCCGACCAACTCTTTGTTGTAACCAGAGTACTATTTAGGTTTGACAATAAAGTGATTATTGCTCAAATGATTGTGAGTCACTTATCACTATTTAGAAATAATAATAATTGCTCTTAGCAAATACATAATTCTAAGACATATAAATGCTTATATACTTGTCAAACGAACTTGACATATGACGCAATTAGTTGCAAGCGGTTCAATATTTTTTATTATGTGATCAAATGTGTTTATTGTTTATAGAATATGCATTTGTAAAGAATAGAACGAGTTTTGCAATCCTAACTATTAGTTAGTAAGAGAAGAGTGAAATTGTTAATAAATGCTAATCACGTATGATGCTAGATGTTAGAGAAAACTAATTTGCCGAAGATGGTATCCGAGGGGCTACCATTTTTTTGAATAAATAGCTATTGTAAAAAAGAGTCTATACATGTATCATATAAACACAGTTTCAGTTTCTTTATGCGTTCCGCTCTCAGCTGCTTATTAAGTTATTTATTTCATCTATACTCTGTTGATTTCGAATGCGAATTAAAATAACTAACCCACATACAACGAAGAAATGCTTCAAATCAGTAAGCTACGTAAAAGGGTTTTATGGACTTTGTTGAATTTTTTATCTTCGTTAATTTGTTGACATGACGGTTCAATGTAATCTTTTTCTAATCAGTTCTTTATGCTTTATTATTCATAACAGTCAGTAATAAGCGAAGTATAACTAACATCATCATGACAAAACAAATCTAACAAGATTAGTATCAGAATAAAGTTTAACATGAAAAGATACTGGAACTCAACATCTAGACGACCTATTCCTAGCCATACTTTGAACCATCGATCGTGATTAAGTGAACCAGTCTGGTAGTCCGTACCTGCATACATATATCAAACAGACGGTCAACAGGTCCGTGGACTGACGCTGCTTCCTCGTTTGTCCAACCTTTAGTTCTTTTTAATTTAGTTGCCGTACTAACTGAATGTATATAGGAAGTTTCTCAATATTCTTAGCTACTCAATTCTCAATCATAAATAGTGATCTGAAGTGCGATCATTAATATCTAGACTTTGCATCTAGTTTGACGGCTTCACGTAAGTTTTACGGCTTATATAGCTAAGCTAATCGTCAAAAATGCTTTTGAACATCGTCACTAAATTAACCTCTTCCTACTTTCCAATTTTATTTTCCCTATCTCTGAACTGCCTGTTATGCTTCACTAATCTCCTTTAACTACTGTTTTGTATAATAAATGTATAGCCGATCCAAGCTTAAATCCCCAGTCTACAAGTACAGCTATCAAAAAGAAGCGCACTAACTTTTCAGGCAATCCTAAAAACGTATCTGGAAATGTTTCTAATTTTACTGCAACTGCTTCTGACCCTTCCCGACCTACAACACCCGCAGAAATGCCCTCCGTTAGTGTCGATTGTGCACCACAGTAAGTTGATTGATTTCTTCGTTATTATTTGATAGACTTAATCAGTCAGTCGTAGTCTTCAGACAAAAATTTCTCTTAAATCGACTAAACGTCGTTTTTTTACTTTTCAGTCACAATCCTTCTGCATCAATGGCAGCATTAACTACCCCTGTTCATTCGTCTAATCAATAAATTATTCAAAAGAGATGGATTTCGTAGTTTCTTTACACTTGTCCACGGTTTCTGTGTTTTCCTGCTTCGAATTCATGTAATTATTTAGAAGTGTTTTGTTCAGCGATCATCTTCAGATGTTTATATACTGTAAATATAGACAACTGATGCTTTATTCATATATATATATATATATATATATATATATATATATATATATATATATATATATATATATATTCTTCACAGATTAATCTCAACTGGCTGTATTCTTCTCTCTGACTCTTCCCACTCTGCGTTATTCAGAAAATGTAAATCCTTTCTTTAAGTTATACCGACTTCATTATTACGATCGTTTTAAAAATTTAGTTTTTTTCCTATTTGTCTTCTATTTCATATATAAACAATAATGCGAGTTTTTTATAGTGCGTTTTTAAAAAGCCTTTGTTTCTGTTGATATGTACGAATTCTCCTAATTTAATGTATTTCAAAAAACAAAGTTTGTTCGCAGTGATCACCAGTCAAATAGTAAGTAAATAAGCTACAGAGGGGGGGTACAACCCAACTACAACTCATAAAGGAGTTATGTTTAAATTTGTGCAGAGAACTATTTTTACACAAAATTATTACTATATTGTAAATTGCTTTTTTGTAAAACAAACCACTTACATATATGAAATAGTACTGCACTATATATAGTGGTTTTTCAGCTGTTAATTATCTTCTTTTTTTGCCAACCGATTTGCAACTGATTTTTTTACAATCTTCATCTAAAACATTGTATTCAGTTTAGCAAACATGAGAACATTCGTTTTCATACCAATTACATGACGTCTAACATGTGGTTTCACTATGAGATGTCATATGTTCATATTCAGATTCCTATAATCCATTTGTACATTGCCCATTTTCTTCATATTACTATTATTCTTCTTTTTTTCGAGATTTAGGTAGCCTCTAATTTTGCCCAGTTTTGTTAATCTGTGCATCTATCTGGTAACGAAAAAATGACTTGTACAGAACTTCTATCTACAAGACGTTCACTATTACAAAATTTATTTATTTTTTAACTATTATTATTAAGTGCCTAATTTACCATGTCTTGCTGTTTTTAGAAGTGTCTTGATAATTTTTCTAAGTGTATCGCGATCACGCTTCGGGATATGCTGAAAACTGCTCTAGTTAGTGAGTGAGTTTACTCTATCCACTAACAGCGATGTTAATGTATTTGATTTTTTAATTATTTAGCATTGCAAACGTCCCTACTAGGCTAAATAGGCCGAATCTTAAAAGCGTGTCACGGATTAGATTATTCTTGGTGCCCAGAGACACGTTTTGCGGTTCAAAGGTAACTTTAAGCTTACTTTAGCGATTAAAATAGAAAATAAAATATGCTTCTATAATACCTGTTAGGTTTTATATGTATGGGACTTGTATTTACTCAAATGATTACTTATCCTGTAGTTTCTATTGGTTATAAAATATGATTATTTGCTTCAATCCGTGGGCACTCCGCTATATATGAGATGATCTCCAATCGTTGTGTAGCGAACTAAGCGGTATAGTTTAATCTACCACATGACAACAGGATTTACATACATTCTGACAAGTTCATTACATTTCAGTCATAAACAATGTTAACTCGTCGGTCTCATTGAATGTACACAAACTATCCTTAATTTTACTGAGGAATGATCGACCGGTTTACTATAGTTTTTCTTATGAAGAACTTCCAGGAAATATTTGGAAATAATGCCTTTAAATAAACACATGTAGAATTTCTTCATTTCTTTCCATGGCATTAATCTTAATGGAAAAGTATTCAAAACACTGTAATCGTACTTATCAAGTTTGTCAACAATTATATCCGCTTAAGTGATAGTGAATTTGCTATAAAAGTGCCATAGTGGTCTCTAATATTATATATTAGTAGTTAATAAGGCAAATAAGTATTAAGCTTCACAACAGAGAATTTGTGTACTTACAACCTTTCACATGTAAAAAAGTCTAATCACAACAAAACATCGTTAGACAATAGAAAGAATTAATGAGTCTTTTTTGAACACAAAGTTCGAAATCTCGGTAAATGTATACACTGATGATTGCAAATAGACATTGCATTTTATAGATGCTGTATATTATGTTTATGTATTACAGATAAAAAGTAAAAATCTTTCCACTAAGAAGTAAGACACTCTGGAGGCATATTTCTGCCTTGAACACCATCGTCGGGACGATCTATTTTGTAATGAGTAGATTTTTGTAATAATTTTACAGAAGTCTCTGGTTTAAGTGGGGCTCTACAATATTCAGATTCTGCAGTACGTGATTTTTCAGGGTCTCTGTTCTCAACATCAAGTTCAGCAAGCTTATCTACAAGAAGATAAATTAGTATTTGAACCATTAAAGTATGCTGAGTTAGCCGGATACTACAATTTACCTGTCCAAAAAGAAATCGCAAACTGAACCATAGAACTTTTAGGATGCCTAAACAAAACACTAACAAGATTTTCCCAAGCACATAGAGGATTTTAAAGTAAGCGAGCACGGAATGGCCGCCGCACTACGCGAAATTACCGTTTATTGTGCTTTTCGATAGTTATTTTACTGTCTGGATGACTGCTTAAGACCTGACTGGTGAAATTCATTCTCGCAATTTTTTTAGTAGAATAGAACTAAATTTCTTGACAACTACTTAGAACCGAGTAATATTTTGACTGGTGTGTTTTTGGGAACGTAGACGGGATTGTCATTAAAGAATATTTTTATGACCTTAGTTTGCAAATTTATTTGGCAGATTATGATTTTACATTTCGTCTTAAAGACTTTCATATAATTTTCAGTCAATAAGTAGCACCATTAACATTAGAAATGTAATGAACAGATGATTCCGAATAGACTGGAAATAGGAACTATTCGTGATCTTGCCGCTCCTGTAAAGAATAATAGACAGTTACTTCTGACCATACTTTTAGAGAGATAGAAATATTTAGCGTGAAGTAGACATTTTCTAAACTCTCCTCTATCCGTTATGGGAAGTTAGCATGTTTCTAATCCTGCTTGTCTGGCAGAGACACTAATGCTATTTTGTACTCATGTACAGTCAGGCAGTACAACTTTGTAGTTGGACCTGTAACTGGTTAGATTTAATCTAGTATTCAGTCGTTTGATATATCAGGGTAAACTCTGAAATTACTACTCGGGTTATATACTCAAGAAGAATTTACTGAAGAATTTTATAACTATATTGAGTTTTACCGTAAAACATTACTAGGCAAAATTACCTAGCTCTTTGTGACATTAATGAAATTATGTAGGTATTTTTATGTTAGTAGAGTTTAGTATTGTAAATATCAAAGGTGTGGCGTTTTCCGAAACACGACCGTACGCATAAATTAGATTCTAATGATATGAAGTTAAATCTATGAAACGTAACAGTGAAAATGGAATTCTCAACACATTACAAGAAGCAATTGCTGACAATAAGAGTTATACATCGTGTTGATTTAACAATCAAATTAATACGTTGATCATATGTAATGTAAGTATTCTGTCCTGAAGATTCATACTTTTATAACTATTGATCTTGTTGTGTTAATGTGATATGACAACTTGAACTGAAACAGAAATGTGCCAGGTATAATGTTGTAAATGATTAAGTGACGGTTCACATTCTTTTCATAAGTACAACAATAGGAAGTAGAAATAGATCTGTAAATTAATGAATACAAGCCTAATTAATTGTTTGTGTACTTATTTCCGAAAAGTGCAAACATTGCAATTTACACTCCTGTTCTAAATTTGTTTTAATTAATTGCACATATTAGTGCCACGTTACATTTGCTCACACCTCAATAATTTGAAGAAGCAAGAGATAAGTATGTTAGAATTCAAGGATCTTATGTACAATTTCTAGAAAAATGATACTTATAGAATCTGAAACTTCAGAAATTGACCGTCAATAACATTATAAAATAGTCAAGTTAAAGTGGGTTCGTGGAGACTTGATTTAACTTATTGTCAATATTTGTCATAGACTGATTACGGATGGGTACAAATGAAAACCATTTTATCGTGGTACATGGTTGATTTATCAGAAGCACTGCGTACCATCATGTAGGGTATACAACAATAAGAATTGACCAGCATTCGATGGAAGTATTCCTACTCAAATCAATTTTTGGATTAGCACAATGATTACCTAATGGCAATAGTGAAGACTGTCTCACCTCCCGTTTATTCGAACACCAGTCACAACATCCTATTATAACTCCGTGTGGACCATGAAGTAGGTCAGTCAAAATCTGATTATGAATATGTGCACTACTGAGAAGTGCCATACTAGGACAGGACAGAGGCTCTCTGGTGTTTCCTGTTTTTTTCAGCGGTAGTCAGCCGAGACGACTGTGTGACGAATTCAAATTCATAAAATCTGTTTTCTAAATCATTGCATATTGAATGCATACCAAACAAAAATGTGTAAAATATTAGCAACTGGTACTGTTTTTTTATTGTCATCATGACGTTGGTTCCTTTACCAACTTTTACAGTTCAGACAGAATGAAGAGCTGTAACTGGCCTAAGAAATCTCAAGAGTAATCGATGATAACAGTTAAGTCGTAGACAATCGTTATAAAATTTGACGCTGATAAATTTCCTCAGTATTTTGCATTCCAATGATACAGAGTTATTCAAAGACTCGATACTTTAACCACAAAATTACCGGTTGACGAATTTCAGACGATTAGTTACCGTCAAAATGATATTTGCAAATTTTATCTTTCTTATTTTGTTTAAATTCATCAGTGTAATAACATGTGTGATTTGAATCAAGAAGTATAGTAAAACTAGATTAACACTTTCCTGGTGGTCCCTTTTTAGCTGCTACTCTACAACCTAAAAACTAGCAATTACTAATAAGAATAAGTTTGTATCTTCCCGTTGATTTGCAATGGACTGAAACTGATCAGCCTATCTGGATACAGCCTTGTGCTGAACGCGGTGGCCTTTGGCACGAAGCGAACTGAGTTCGAATCCCAGTGTGAACATCAACATTGGGATGCAGTACATCCAGCCGATGAGTCCTAAATAGGACGAAAAGCGCGTCCTGGATTCCACATGATAGTCACAATTATTATTTAAAATCACTGTGTATACTTTATATCGTGGTAATGATGAATTAAAAGGATGGTA
The DNA here is from genome assembly GCA_025215515.1 of Schistosoma japonicum. NCBI lineage: Eukaryota > Metazoa > Platyhelminthes > Trematoda > Strigeidida > Schistosomatidae > Schistosoma > Schistosoma japonicum. Next base: position 24,607,831 of record CM046069.1, on the reverse strand, counting down.
GTGATATAGAAGAATAAACGAATGTCCAAAAATCCTCGAATACTTATACGTTGAAATTTCGAGTAAAAGCTCTTAAGGATTTATGGTTGATGACAGACATTACGTAACTACAATCATAAAATCGGTATATTGACAGTAAAATATGAGTAAGGCTCAAAACAACCGGAAATAAAGCAGAGTTATTGGTAATCGAGCTCATGAAATACAATTTTATGCAAGAAAATGTTTCATATTAAAGTTGTAACATAAACACGATAACAAGTCCCACTCCCTCGATATTAATATTCAATGTAACGCAAATTACCAGCTCCAGGATTCTATTTACTAAAAAAACACTTAAAGTGGAGCATTATGCTATTGCATTTCAGTGTGAGCATTAACATTTAGATGCGAGTGCACTCAGATGAAAAAGCCCATATCTTAACACCAAATAGTACTACTAACTGCAGAGTATAATTAACTGATTTTCCTAACAATAGTAGTAAAAAATGGACTTACAGAGAGGTAGTCTTTTTGTAAATAGTGTAATTACATCAAATATTAAAACGAATTTGTATATTGCGATTGATTTGTTATAGACTGAAGCTGGTCAGTTTCTGTTGCTATATGTGCATCCTGAGCGGATTGCCTCGATATAGTGATTATTCAAAAGTATTATTTAAGTTGAATTGTGACTGGCAAGTGGAATCCAGAACGCGAGTTTCGTCATTGGGATCCAGGTACATCCAACCGACGAGTCCCAAACAGGACGAAACGCGCGTCCTGAATTTCACTTCCCAGTCACAATCCAACTTAAATATTACATCAAATATGTTTTACATCACATCTAGGAAAAAACTGTGTCAAGTTCGACTAAAACTCTACAGGAATAATAAAATATACGATAGCCTTATGTACATATGACAACGGGTTTGCCAACACTCCTTTTAAAAATAAAACTTTATAAATGATATGCTGAAAGTTGGACAATGATGAATCAATTACACAAAAGAAACGCTTTTAATTTCTACATCTATATAATGTAATATCCCGGTCAACATATACAGTTTTAGTAGTTAAAGCGTCCACCTTTGAATTTCTATGTCACAACTCTGAACCTCACTCCAACTACTTCGGGTTGGATGTCTCAGTAACATAAATAGTACTTGACCACTGATGAGTCTGTTTTACATACATGCGTAACATCTCGCCGCGTGATGTTGGCGTGGAAGTAGGATGGAAAAGGCCAGGAGCGGCCAAACTAAAACATGGTATCAGTTCATGAAGTTTATAACTGTTGGTCTAAGCCACGTTGGTAGATACAAATTACTTGATTAAGGTTCGCGTGAAAATTGCAATCAATGGCTAGAGACATTGGGTAATATGACTTAAAACTGGTCACTGGCACAAATGTATTCACTATTCTACTTTGTTTGTCTTAAGTTCTATTATTCTTTCGTACACACTTCTACTTTATTTGCTGTGTTACTCTTGTAAATTTGATCTCATTATGCTAACCAATACGCATATATGCCAGGTTCTACGTTGTTAATGACTAATGTGTAAAACGGTGGTCAAGAAGTTTAGTTGAAAAACTGCTTTAGAAAAGGAAATTTAAGTTAGTTAAGGTTGTGGGATACAAAACACTGAACTGTAAAAAACACCCCAAAACAAGAATTTCATAAAATGGATAGAAATTTGAAAATACAAACAAACCTGCAAGTGATGGACTAATTTTTAGTTCTAGATTATTTTTTAGATTATCAGAGGCTTTTTCATTTCGTAAATCAGTAAGTTGTTTACGAAGTTTTGTAATCTCTGCAGACATAGAGGTAGCCTCATCTGTACAACGCCATAATTCATTTTGAAGTTTACGTCTAGCTTGACCAGAATCAAGTAAACGCTGACGAAGGCCATTAATAATTTCTGTTGACTGTTCTTGAACACGTTTTAACTGTTTAACTCGACGTCTACAAAAAGCCGATGAAAACAAATGAAATATAGATATTGATTATATAATAAGGATCATGAAGTGGCAAACAAAGGAGATATCAGCAAACGTACAATTTATGGATGATATTTTAGTAATGGTGTGATAACCCAACCAGTGACCGGCCAGAAGATCTGAAATCACTTAATTAGGAATTACCTATTCTAGGATACTTGTATACTGAAAAACATCAGATTTTAATGGAAAATCCAATCTGATGATAAAAACTAAAAAGTATAGTAAAAATAAAGGATAAAATCCCTTTCAAATCTACACAGAATTGTGTAAACAGGCTAGATTGTGTTGATTGGGATACTTTCTATATTGGAGAGTCTTCTCGAGAAATCAAAACTCGTGCCAAAGAACATGAAAGCTACACTAAACAACCTCTTAATAATCTTGTTGAACTTGAAAAATTAAATCAGCAATAGTAGTACATGCCATCTACTACAACCATAAAACCGATATAAATTATTCAAGAAGGTTTTTCCAATTATAAGGAAAGACGAATAGCTGAAGCGCTTCACATTTTGTTAAATCCAAATGCACTTAACAAAAGGGAAGGCCTTTCTATTCACCCAACATGGACTTTCTATCCAACCGACCACAATTAAAGCACATCAAATTTCATTCACGTGAACATACATACAATTTTTTATTCTCACAAATTCATATAATTTCCTTTCACATCACAACATATGCATACATGTCTCACTTAAAACCACCTTGACCCGAATGACTTAGCATGACACGATCAAACTCGAATTTCGATTGTACGAACTTATTTGGATTCTGATCTGTTCGATTGTATTATTTAATCTTGTATTAATTCAATTCGGCTATTCATTTCTCTGAAGAAGTGATTTGCATTAAGCCGCGAAACGTCAGAAATTTTAATTTCTACTCATTGGAATTTTACTAATATATATCAGTCATTTTTATAACAACCTATCCAATGCTCAATTTATTTGAAATTATCAAATTTAACCTTGGTAATGACGTATAAAAAGTATAGCATATAGTGCAAATTAATCTGATCCGTAGTTTTAATCCTGAATTCTAACATGAAGCCTAACCCTAACACCCAAGTTTAATTCTAACATAAAACAAAATTTAGAAGTAATTCGGTTAGAAACTTTTGCTGGTAATAAAAGTACAGCGATGCTTCAGTAGTTCTCGCACTTACGAAGATCTTTCTTCGGTATCTTGACAAGGTACCCTTCTTCCCAGTTTATTAGAACTAGTGCTTCCTCCCAAATTTTCATGAAGAGAATATGGAGCATCTTCGCAGTTATTTCTATATCTGACTTCAGTGCCATGATCAGCTGGTACGCTGACTGGCCGTGTGGACTTGCAATACTTGATTTGTCGGATGGCCATTTCGATTTCTTTGATCGTGAGTGAGTCGATATTTATAGGGAGATCCGTAGATACTGCTTCGATGACTGGTAAATTCAGCGGGGCCGGTTTATTTAAGAGCTCTTCGAAGTGCACTACTCATATGTTCCGTTTCTTTTGGGTCCCAGTAATTGGTTTGTCATCTTTGTTCTTGATTGGTAGTTCCAGCTAACTTCGTTGTATAATACAGATGTCTTAATGTTTCCTTCTCTTGCAATTTTTTCCGCTGTCATTGCTAGGTCTTCCACATATTTCCGTTTATCCAACGTAATGCTCCTCGTCACTTGTTTGTTGACTTCTGTGTATTCGGCCTGTGACATGGTTCCCTCCATCCTTGTTCAGCTGTTATTGATTACTATCTTCTTGCTCCTCCTTTCTTCGATCTTATTCAGAGTACCAACAGAAATCCATTCTTTATGTTGTTGTTTCTTGTGACCCAAAACCTTCTGAAATGTTGAAGTCATTGTTTCTTTAATCTATTTCCAGTTGTCCTCCATCTTAGTTCCATTTTTTCTAGTAGATCATGAAATGCTTGGAATTTATTGTTCAGAGTTATTTTGAATTCGTTGAGTTTGTTAGTATCCTGGAGGAGGGCTGTGTTAAACTTTTTTAATACTGCTACTCCAGTTGTCCAGTGCTTCTCCAGCTTCACTTTCATTTTGGCCACCACCAAATGATGATTTGAAGCTATGTCAGCTGCTCTCCTTGTTTATATATCTTTCATCGTCCTTCTGAACTTCTTATTGATGCAGACGTGGTCGATTTGGTTCTCTGTAATATGGTCCGGTGAAACACATGTAGTTTTGTGCATACGTTAGTGGGAGAATTTAATGCCACCTATAATTACTTTGTTGAGGGCACATAAGTTTGCAAACCCATTGCCGTTTTTGTTCCTCTCTCCCAGTCTATGTCGTTCCATCATGTCTTCATGTCCGGTATTGTGCATTCCAACCTTGGCTTTGAAGTCTCCCATCAGAATGGTCAGGTTCTCAGATGAGCATTTTTTGATGATTGACTGCAGCCTTGTGTAGAACTGGTCTTTGTCGTCTTAGTGGCTGTCGTTGGTGGGTGCATAGCATTGGATGACATTCACTGTAATTATCTCCTTCTTTGTCTTGAAGGATGCTATGATGATCCTAGGTCCATGAGGCTTCCACCCTATAAGTGCCTTCCATGCTTCTTGGGACAACATTAGAGCTACTCCTTGTATGTGTGGGGCATTTCCTTCTTCGTGGCCGGAGTATGAAAGCACTTCTTCTGAGGATAAGCTTTGCTGTCCAGCTTGTAACCAATGGGTTTCGCCTATTCGAGATATCTTCAGGTTGTATTTGTTCATTTCTTCAGCTACTGCATGCTTTTTCCTATCTCCCACATCATGCGGACGTTCGGCATACCTAAATTAATTGTCGCTCTGGTTGTCAGAAGGGATATCGGCCTCGTGACCTGCGAAGAAACTCGACTTTCACCATGAGGCGTCATAACTCTTCGAAATAAAGACCTTCCAACTCACAGGACAGAGTTAAAATGGTTTAAATGTTTTTTTTCTGGTTAGCGACTACTAACATGGTTGTTTTTACGGGATGGGGTTGTTAAGATCATGCCCAACCCTTCTCCTTTGTTCGAGGTTGGGATTGACAGTAACCCCAGGGGGATTCCAAGTAGAGTCATATATATATATATATATATATATATATATATATATATATATATATATATATTTGATATCAAGAATCGGTCTGAATTAGGCAACCACTGATCACCAAGAAGCACTGAATAGCTGCTTCATCCTAGTATGGGATTCTTCAGTATTTTAGTTTCGTAAAACTTCTATATGATGTTATCCTACCTCATTTAGACTATTACACAAATACCCTTGATCTATATGCACAGTTGTTTCTATACACACTATAATTCAATGTCTTAAAATTATCTTTTATCTGCATACACCGTATAGGCGTAATACATATCATCTATACTGTAGTTATGAAGTGAAATTCAAATAAATAAATCTTACTCTAAATTCGATATGACACTTTCTTGAGAGCTACCTTCTAAATTGAATGCTTTTGAGATTTTTAAAGCTCCACGTTCTTGATCTAACTAAAATTAAACAAAATATAGTTGAAATGCAAAATAAATTGGCAAGACTACCTTCTTCTAATTACAAAGAGAAAAGCGTAACACCAACTAGATACAATTTGTTATATTTTTATTCTGTTGGGAGATGAATTATTTCTTTTATAATTCGACTCGAATAGCTATTTCAGATTCGAAATTATGTGCATACTTTTCATACCACCTAGATGTAAATTAGTAACTTGAAAGAGTTATTTTTAAAGATACCGTTTAAAAATGCATATACACTCATGCATTGAAGGAAGTTGTAGAGCAGGAAATAAACTTTAATTTTCTCAATAGTCAGGGACTGGGTCTGAAATATTATGCGTAGTACACGTTTTGGTGAAAAGTAAATGAATATGTTGGCTAATTGCTTTAGGTCTTGCGTTAATATTATATTGCTGAGATGCGTAGCTAACGCAGAATCATAAATAATAGTGGTGAGAGTTTACTTAGGAAAAAATGCGGACTAAAATATGTGATGTTGTCTAGAAAGGAAATGAAAACCTCGTGAATGAACCATACAGAATGCAGGACAAACATACAAAATAAGTATACTACTCATGTTTAAGGTAATAAAATTAAATGAAACATTTTCTTTTCAACGAACTGATACCAAATACTGAAGTTAATTATAAATCTGAAATTAATGGTCGTAATAACAAACATAATGGCGTCAACTAGCAGTTTAACACGATGTGTAAGTCAAAATCGTAGGATGAATGAATATGTTGCAATCTGTACATGAAATGATTATGTACATGAGTTGAAAAAAACTGAATAAGTTGAGCCTTATATTGGATAGAAAATATATCGTAATTAAAACATAAATTAAATGCAGTCTATGACGTGGTCATGAATCCAGACAGTTGAAGTATACTGACGCCCAACAATAGTGGTATTCCTTGATTTGAAAGCAGCTTTCTAATAAAAAACTAAGAGATCCTGGGGAGAAATCTGTCATTAAAAGGTGCACCTCAGAAGTACATCAATACAAATATGTCACTTCAAGACTAATCGAGGACTATCAGCTAGACTGATCATATCGAGCGGATTAGTTGAGTGCGTTGACCACTTTACCTAGTTCAGAAGCCACATCAGCCCACCCCACCCCGTGGTTCAGCGTCTAACGAAATGTCGGCGTGAAGTTCATTTGGTCTTAGTCAACTTCATTCACTTATTGAGTAGGCGGGATATCCTTCTCCGAAACACAGGATGAGCATACTGCACACCAATCAGCTCTGTATTAACTAATGGCTGTAAAAGTGGGCTAGAAAAATAAAGACAAGCATCGATTATAAACCTTTCCCTTTAAAGCACAGCTTATATATTCCAGAACGACTAAGTAAGATATTCTGATGTTAGTCACAGAGTACTACTAGGTAAATATGGCAAAATGGTTAGTGAGGTTGAGTCTTCAATGATTGAAGAGAAGATGAATACCGATATACATAAAAACTTACTTGTAGTTCTTCTAAATGTTGTACTTGATAATTTAGTTTTTCATTTTCTTTAAGTAAACGTTCTCGCTCAGCTACCAGCTCATCAATAAAATTAGTATCTCGATCACGATATCTAGTTTCTAATTTTTGAACTGATTCTGTCTGTAGAAAGCACATATAATGCGAATAAAAGAGATAAATACTATTTTGTAATGTGAATTATTAAAATACAATCAATTAACTACCTCTATAACTGAGCTATTCAGACCACTACCGACAAGCTACTTAGTGGTTAATCAATGAAAATATCCTTGTCCTGGAGGGAGTCAGTCTCTACCCGAATAGCTTAGTGGTAACTGTAGGAGAATGCGAAACAGAGACTAGAGACCGGATTCACTTGAGGTACATGAAAAGGAAACTAGGTTATAGATAGTCTTAAGGAACCGAGGCGTAACTACAGTAAAGGAACAACAACTTATGGCCGGTCACATACGACCTTTCATGAGTAGTTTTAGACGTGTACTTGTTAAGGCCTTACTACTCGAGATGGAAATCCGAGAAGCTGATTATTTTTAACCTCGTATTTCTATTGTGAGTATCCTCGACAGTGCTAGTTGGTTGAGGGAAACATTTACTGCCGTCACATCAGAGTATAATCATTAGTTCGACTCTCTCTTGGAACCATGTATTTGTTGTTTCTCGTCTTATCTAAAAGAATAACTATTCCAGTCAACATAAACCAATAGGTTCATCACAAAATTCAAACCCTACCACCATGCAAAGGTAGCAGCTACGATCGGGAAATTCTTATAGTAATTATTAACGATAGTGGTAGATGACTAGAGGAATTCATTATGCACTAACAGAAGAATAGAGAATATTCAGCGAAGGAAACCTTCTTTTAAACAATGTTACATTAGCTGTACAACCGTATATATAGTAAAATCTCACAAGTAAGCATCTATAATGAAATAAAAGTATTACAACAGACAATAAATTCATCTAATGTTTCGATACTTATCCATCCTGTTCTTAATTCTTGATAGACAGGACTGAAAATAATTAACATTTGTTCAAATTCCAATAGTTATTTATTACAATATCCTAGTGAATACTTCAGTTGGATCGAGTTACAGCGTTCCTCCATCTAACTGATGGTAGTTACGAAAACACTGGTATTGTAAGTGTGGGACTAAATTTTTACTTTAACTGATATGGCACGCTACGACTGAGTTATTCAAGCTTTCTATTAAACACAACAAGAAATTTGAACTCAATGCTATCTATAACTTAGAGAAGTCTACCTTAGTTAATCAGTCATGGAAAATGTAGAATCTAGCACATGTGTTCATATGTCAGAGTTGCTATACTACACTAGCATGAGATCAAATTAACACGACAATAGAATAAAACGAGGGAAATAAAACAAAGGTAAGCACCAAAGAATAATGGAATTTAAGGTCTACAAGATATAAAAGAACTTACTTAGTGAGTATAATCCTTGGTAATCGTGAAATGTGATTATGAAAAAAAGGCAAAAAGTTTCTAAATGGATGCTTTAGATTATTTTAAATATAGCTTTCAATCATTTCCACATCCTGAGTAAAAAAAATTTACACTTTCCAAGAAAATTAAAGAGATTATGTTTTAAAGGCTACTTCAGAAAATGTTTGAAAGTATTAAAAAGAATATCGAGTAGAAAAGGTGTGCATCTTTACGAGAACAATGCATCCCATGAAAATGGAATGATTTAGAAAGTAACGTTTCGATGAAAAATGCCAAATATTTTAATTCAATGAACGTTTCTAACTTACTAACTTCCGTTTGGCATCAGTTTCTGTTTGATGTAGGCGAAGTTTTAATTCATTAATTTGTTCTTGTTGTCTAAGAATAATCTGTTCAGCACGAATACGTCGATCTTCAATCTACAATACATCAAAATATACTATATAAACATGGGTTTTATTATCGTTACCGATATACGATAAGAAACGGCTGAATTAGAAATTAATATTTTATATCATCACTCAGAAATGCTCTGAACTTCATATTACGAAATGATCTGGGTTAGACAAAATATATGGTGAAACTAAGAGTTGGAGAATGACATGAATTTCTACGATAGAATAAAAAGAAAGTGAGTACAAACTAACCTCAGAAAATGCTGAGTTTCCTCGTGTACTTTCTGTAGAATTAGATTGAATCTGTAACGCTTCCAGTTGAGCACGAGTGTCATTTAATTCTAATCGACAATCCTTAATAAAAAAAAAAAGCACGACTTATGATGATAAGAGGTCGACGCTAATAACATAATATGATTATTCAAATTCGACATGAAAATATGAACTAACTGTTTACAATTTTACCAACAAACATAATCTAGAAAACCTTTGATTAACTCTTTAAATGTTTCTTTTTGAAATTCCCTCATCAACTCCAAAGAGGTAATGTAAAATTCGCAAATATAACTCCATCAAGTTTCACTACTAATCAAAACCAATTATAATTTTCATACATATACTAATAAAAATCATGTTTCACTGTTGTATCACGTAAAAAAGAATTGCCTCCTTAAATATTTTGCCACATATGGTTGAAAGTTTAATATAGACATTTCAACAAGTTGATATTTCCAGAGAACAATAAGTTCAAAACAATTTGCAAATTTTAGTGCACAGTTCACATGCATTAACACTTTGTATAATCCAACGCTTTAAGATAAACATTAAAAGACTAGTTTACATATATATTTTATACTTACTTTTAATTGACGATCTAATTCAGTTGTATATTCTTGTAAATGTTGGCGGTCATCCTCCAGTTCCTGAATTAGACGAGATAATTTGGATTGCTCAAGACGACTAGAAGTTTCTGTGTTGGACAATTCCTCTTTCAATCGATTGATCTCCACCATCAAAGCACTACATGTATCAGGGACAGTTATAGAACACTGGGAAAGAAACAGTATAATTTTAGAATTTCACTACAAGTAAGTTGAACGTACGGCACTTTGATACGATGATGATAAGTTTATAAGAATAATATTATTGATGATGATATTTCACAGATATTGAGTTGCAAAACAATATAACGCAGAGAATTCTACAATTGTTAGCAAATCACAAATAATAAAAAGTAAATTATCAAGTTATATTCCTATCATCCGATAAAGATCTGACCAATCTAAAACTTGTTATTTTTTGATTTCACGCTAAAGTAGCTAATAAACATACGAAATAATTGATTTTATCATACGCTAGTTCGCACAAGTTATAAAGTTTAAATCCTATCGTGATCACGATTGATTCTACTAAGACCTCAGAAAGTCTATTACTGTACGTATTTGGCCTATTCATCTTAAACGCGTACGACCTATGAGGTGAAGTCAGAATGAAATGGCTATTATTTATAATACCTGGTAAGATATAGTCTGAATTCAATTACTTGTCAAACCATGTTAACTTCAGATTAATATTATCAGTAGATAATTGTTCTATTCATGAACATACTTAGTCATGTATGACTAATGAAGGAAGGCAATCTAAATTTCATAGTGGTTGAAGAAAATATGAACTGATTTTATCATAAGCAGTCATTGAAGTACTGTAGTATTATTATGTAACCATGCAGACATAAAAAAAGATGTAAACACTGCTACAAAACGTTCACCAGTCCATCAAATTACAGCACCCCATGTCAGCATGGCGAAAGCTAATCAACAAGAAGAGAAGCATAAAGACGAAGACAATCGATCAGTAATTTACTAGGTCAGAAACAAAGTCCAAATATCAGTTGTCAATTACTAATTTAATTACTAATTTAGTCAAACGCCACCTTAAGGTAATGGAAAACAACCATTGTTGGACGTCTAAAAGTTTGTCTATCTTCAAAAACCTACCAAAGTGAGAATATTCAGTCTATACAACCACGTCCAGGTCTGAAACCACCCTGGTTTTCTCGAGTTTGCTCTTTACGAGCTTTAATTAGACGTCAAAGTATTATTGAAGCCTACATTTTAGACACTATATTCGTTAAACTGATTCCTCGGTAATTGTCACAAGAGGACTTGACCTTTCTTATAGATTGGCACGATTAGCGTTCAAGACCAGTTCCCAGATTCCAGACTAGATCTCAGTTAATCTCGCTGTTAAAATTGGACCACCGTCCTTAAATATCTCAGGGTTTAATCCATCTGATCCTGCTGCTCTGCCTCGTTTAACATTCCCTATAGCCTTCTCAACCTCACTAACACTTGGGGGACCAATATGCCAATTTGCCATTCCGATTGCTCGGGGACGGTGGGGAACTAGGATGACGCCGAGGATCAGTTGAACTGTTCCCTAAAGTGTCCTTCCCATCGGTCTAATCTTCTGGATTGACAGTGAATAATGTGCCCATCTTTTTCTGAAATAGTTTCACCTACAGTCGGATTTCTGATACCGATTTCCGTGATAAGTCTGAACAGTTGCCTATGTCTTTTCCATCTCTTTAGCTTTCGCCACCCACCACTGCTCATGGTCATTACGCGAGCTTTTAGCCAGCTTGTGTTTAAGTTGCCTTCGCTCCTTATCGTGTTCAGAGTCAGACAGTGTGTTGTCGAGCATCCATCACTTCAGTAGATGCAGCTGAAATCCACTGATTTCTCTTAACCTTTTGGTTTAGTTTACTAGTAGATATCACTGTTGTTTCGACACCTTTTGTATATCATTCCAAGCCGACTCAGGGTGGGTATCGTTTACACAGTTGACTAATTGATTTTCTAGTTATTCCTGAAATGTATCCTTGACTTTTTCATCATTAAGTTGAACTCTGAGAGGAATCCTCGCCGTGGATCTTCTACGTCCAGTGAGACGCAGACTAATACTCGCTCGTACGGAAGCATGATCTGAATCTAAACATGTACGCCAAAATGAGCGGCAGTCTATTCGAGTCCAACGTTGATTTGATTGTGGAGGTCGCCATGTCAACTGTCGTTTCTTATGCTCAAAGTTGGTGCTTGCGAGAAATAAACAGTTATCTGAACAGACGGTCGCCATTATCTGTTCGTTGAGCCACGACACCATAGGATCCACCTAGATGCCTTTCGGTTTCCTTTAGTCTACCTATTTGGGCATTAAAATCACCAACCACTATTACTACATCAGTGCACTTAGCTTTTTCGAAGGTCAGAAAGCTTTTGAAAAAAATTCATCTTTTACTTCATCTGAGAAAGTAGCTCTAGAAGTTGAGTGACTCTTGTTAATCCTAGCAAATCAAGATTAGGGCTGTGAAATAGTTGGTCGTAAAGGGAAAAGTCAGTGAGAAATAGGATTTAAACTTATGATTACCGTTTGGTTTGAGACAGGATTAATTAATTGCACTTCCATAATGACATTTTCAATAGAAACCAAGGGATCTATTCGAAAACGAGGAGACGCTGGAGTTGGATACTTACACTTTGTGACTTCAAGGAAACCCCCAACCCACAATCCGAATTGAATCATGAGTTGATTTTAAAATGTAGTCCATATCGCAAATACAACCTTAGCGTAACCCTAAATCCTACACGTAAATGTAATCCTAACACCAAACCCCAATGATTACGCTAAATCTCAAACCTGAAACTCAGTAATAATCTTTAATATCAACCGTCAGGTATTAGAAACTGCCAGGAATTTATTTCTCATAAGTACGTTTATATTACATTTTTTGTCTAAATCAGTGTACTTATTTATAATTAGTATGCTTAAGTCTTGGCATAGTGACATAGAAACAGCTTTTCGAAACGTCAATTCCACTGATTTACCCCTTTAAAACCAAAGTCAAAATAAACTTACTTCAGAAATACTATCCATTTTATTAACAAAACTATTTAACTGTTCCAATAAATCAGTTTCACGCTTTTTGGCTAAATCAAGCTCATTGGTGAGTGAAACAACCTTTTCTTCCGCTTTTTCAACACGACCTTCCAAGCCACATAACAACGCAGAATTATCATCAACACGCGGAGTAACTGACGCTTTTTCTTGTTGTAAACGAGTAATTACTAATCGAAGCTGCTCGATTTCATCAAGATAAGCTGCTTCCATTTCCTTTTTTAGTTCCAACTTTCTTAACAGACTGTGGTTTTCTTGTAAGAGACTCTATGAAATGCATAAAAACGAATAAATTTACTTTACCAAATTGTATAAGGGGAAAATAACTACATATGGAAAGACAATATCAATTAGATAAGAGACTGTTACTTAGTTAAGTTTTGATACAGGTGGCAACCAAAAGAAATATACGCGACACGAATAATAATATTGTGGAAAACTACAGAGTGTGGCCAGAATAAGAATACGTAAAGGTAGATGATCCTTTAAATCAATGAGTCGATATGCAATCGTTTACACACATAACTTCAGTTGATTAATCCAGTGCTATTGGTGAATAACTACTATAGGTAAGTTAAACAAGGTATCTTTCCTGTGCTATATATATTGAACTGCTCCAATTATACTTTTCAGAAGAAAACCATAATCTGATTAGTTATTGGCTGACTTGAAACAAAATCCAGGTATAGAAGTGTATTTCAGGGTATATTGTGAAACGCCCCCCAAATGCATGAAACAAAAGTTTCATAGACTAAAGATAAACAATGTGTCAAATATACTCGGTAATATGTAGGCCAATTAGCTTCCTGCGCGAAGATATCTATAACACAGATATAGTAAAGTGATATATATTAAAGATAAATTCAAAACAAGAACATTACAAATGCTTCCTAAATGTTATAAATGCGGCATTACAAAAACAAATATAATTAGCGTAATAAATCGACAGTTCTCAATAAAGCACTTCCTACTGAGAAATTCGCTGAACCGACGAAGTTCAAGACGATCCAGAAATTACAATAAAGGTTGATAAACAATCAAAGCAAACGAAGTAAGATAATATAAAAAAACCAGAGCAGAGGACTGTGTAGCTAGAAGATGGAGGAATAAAATGTTCAAGATCGAGTCTCATGACATCCAGGCCATCCGTAAAAGTGAAACAACGAATATCAAAATAAATTAAATATGGTAGAAAATAAGGATTCAGAATAATGCCAAGGTCAAGGCAGAGGATGAACTTATTAAGTACATATAGGAGGGTAATCAGTGAGAAAAAGGATTGCAAGATGTAAAGTTCACAAATCTAGGTGAATGGAGTACATTCAGCAATCGGGTAATTTACGTTAAAAGAATAGACTCACAAACATACAATTCAGTTTCTGTTCATTAAAGATTTCAAAGACGAAAAAATATACCAAGAAGCTATAGACCAAGCACCCAAACTACTTCATCTAACACCAAAAATCTGAGTAGAGTAAGTGAAACAAATAACTCAACTGTTTCAGTCATACAAAAATTTAGCGTTTTATACTGTCTACTTCTATCAGTGGCATATTTTCTAATTTCTCAACAAGCGAGTAATGTCGTGATTATGAAAATGACTAAATCATATTATCGTTAAACTTGTTTAGTATGTAACCATACAGTAGAAAAAGGTGTACTGATATGTTTAGTGCTCAACACACCAATCAATCGAAGCAATTGAACTAAAAACCGGTATAGATCAACCTATATTAACTGAGCACACCAAATTACTAACGAAAAATCCACTGACAATTAGACAATCAATAATCTCACGAAAATTTACTTTCAGGCAATTAAAATTTGAAGACATGTTAAATTCTGTCCAATTTTTTCATCTTTAGACGGTCATTATGTCAACTAAGCTCAACAAATAGTTAGTAAGCTGAGTGGAATTCCGACTAAAAGCAGTAATCAAAAATGCCTACAGTGAAAAGTGCATAACAATTGACAATAAACAACAAAAACTTACATCCATTCCAATTCCGCAAGAAATCTGTTAAAGTGAAAAAGTTGATTAGTGCTAGAAATTAGATCTTAAAATTAACAGTTTTTCATAATAAATCGAGTACAGTAGCATCCAAATACTTCGACTAAAAATAGTGAATACGTACAAACCATGTAAGAACTGTCGTAAATTTACAAAGGTTTGCAGGAAAGAGTAAGGTGCTACAATGCTCAAAATATAAGGGAAAATCAATAATTATTCCACGACTGTAACTAGATTAAAGGTGTCACCTAAAGTGGTTAGACATAGATTATGATTAATTCATGAACACAGAACAAAATGCTTGCACCTTCCTATACGGCTGAGGTCAATAACTAATGATCTAAGTTTGATGTTATGCCTTGATGTGACCACCTTTGACATTCTCAATCAGTTACAATGTAGAACTTGGTACATGAGTACATCAGTTCAAGTTGCCATGCCTCAATTAGCAGATAGAGATTAAATTATCGGACCAAATCCCAGAGGAGGGGAGGTAGTAACAGAGTAAGTACTAATGGAAAGGCATAGAGATCAGAGATGAGATTTGAGATAAAAAGTGATTCAGTAAAGAGAAAATTATAATAAGGTCAAAAATTAGAATTTGGAGGAAGACAAGGAGTGGATGCACCTGCACCTGCACCATTGCAATCGATTTTGAGCCATATCACCTACAGTCTCTAACCATTTGTTACGATCATCGTGTGGGCCCCAACCAGGCAGTCTACATCTATTAACATGGCTCAGCCCAATTGTCAATGACTTCATGGATTGGTGCCATGTTTTCGTTTGGCCACCCCTAGCTTTCTTCAAGCCTACTTCTACAACAGACAACATTGCTCGTTTCGGTAGATGGTGGTCAGGCATACGTAACACATGTCCTAACCACCTTAGCCGGTGAAGATTCACTACTTCATCAATAGACTTACCGTATTTACCTAGTACTCTATTCCTAACCCACGCATTGCTTACTCGGTGGTCCCAGCTAACACAAGCAATGTTACGGAGACATCTATGATCAAATACTAAGAGCCTACGAATATCCTCTATCCTTAATGACCATGTTTCGCATCCATAAAGTAAAACGGATCTGACTGCTGCGCAGTAAACGCGTCCTTGTATCAGTAAATGAATGTCTCGCCTACGCCACAAGTGACGCAAGTTGGCAAAAGCCGATCGTGTCTTATGTATACGAGACGAGATTTCATCAGACACCAGACCGTCAGGACTGATGAGGCTCCCGAGATAAGTAAAACGGTTAACACATTCACTAGTTTCGCTCCCTATCACTAGCTTTGGTGCCGAATTAAGCCAGTCCTGAAGTAGCATTTTGCATTTGGATGGGGAGAATCGCATCCCCAACATGCTTACGTTCATGTTTAAGGTAGTCAAAAAATTCTGCATTTTATCAGCATCTTTACTCAATAGAACTATATCATCGGCATATGCTAAGTCAACAAGTTTATCTCCTGGAAAGAGGTCAATCTCTGAGAAATCAGACGATGACAATGTTAACTCTGAAAGTATGTCCATGATAAAATTAAATAAAAATGGGGAAAGCGGACAACCTTGACGAACACCACTAGAAGTGATCAATTCCTAAGACAATCCGCCATAAGCTCTAACACGATATGTGGTGTTCGAATAGAGGTCAAGGAATACAGATATTGTTGGGCGTCTGAAAGTGTGTCTATGTTCAAAAACCTGCCGAAGTGTGAATATTTGGTCTATACAACTACGTCCGGGTCTGAAACCACCTTGGTTTTCTCGAGTTTGCTCTTCACGAGCCTTAGTTAGGCGTCAAAGTATTATTGAAGCCTACATTTTAGACACTATACTCGTTAAACTGATTCCTCGGTAATTGTCACACGAGGACTTCTGTCCTTTCTTAAAGACCGGAATGGTTAGTGTTCGAGATTAGTCAGATGGGATTACGTCTAGTTTCCAAATTCTAGCCAAGATCTCAGTTAATCTCGCTGCTAAGACTGGTCCAACTTCCTTAAATATCTCAGGGGTCAATCCATCTGGTCCTGCCGCTCTCCCTCGCTTTAAGTTTCCAATAGCCTTCTCAACCTCACTGAGACTTGGGGGACCAGTGTTAATTTGCCATTCAGATTTTTTGGGGATTGTAGGCAACAGGGATGAGGCCAGAGGCCAGCTGAACTGTTTCCTGAAGTGTTTTGCCCATCGGTCTAATCTTCTGGATTGACAGTGAATAGTGGAACGATCTTTTGCTGAGATAGTTTCACTTACAGTTGGGTTTCTGATACCCATTTCCTTGATAAGTCTGAACAGTTGCCTACTGTTACCTATTGCCGCTGCCTTTTCCATCTCTTTAGCTTTCGCCACCCATTCTAACAATCTACCATTGCCCCAGAAAGAAGACAAACACGTGTGCATCAATGGATGTATGCTGATAAAAGTCAAACTGGTACTTCGCGTTTTACCCGTTAGATGTTCGACTACTGAATAACTACAATGAAGCTGACGGGATTCCCAACTAGTGGTAGTCATGGCTTACAGTCGATCTAGCATTAATGAAGATTAGCCATGAGGTAACAACCCGACCATGGATGCCACCTAGACGTGGTGATTGGACTTGTCTGTCGTGGTAATTCAGTTGGGTTATACTGACTGGGAGTCATTCCTTAAGGCCCTACCATCTCAAGTAGGTCGTTTGAAGAGAGATAAGACTAAAAGCATCAAACTTAAGGTCCTAGAGCGAAGTCGTACTTCCAACTGTACGGAGGTGTGACAGCAGTAAGGTGATTACTTAAGACAGCCAGCATGATAGAGATACTACTTTCTCACAAAGGTAAGGTAGGGTTAGAAAAAGTCGGGTCTAAAAGTTCACGTATCTTACCTTATGGATTTCCGTCTTCGGCAAAAAGACAAATACGGAGTTAACGCATTAAGAACCATTCACAAAACGGTCGTGTGTGACTGGCTTCAAGCAGTTGTCTCTTGGGTACTGCGGTCAAACTCCAAGGTCATTAAGATTAACCTTAACCCGATTTCATTTTCAGATACCTTAAGAAGGACTCTTCCAATATGGGGGCAACCGGGAAGTGATAACCGCCCTCATGCCTCTAATAACACTCGAAATCACCATCTTTATAATGAGATACCTTCCTTAACTCTTTTACTTAGGCTATGAACTGCAAATTTCTGCCTTCGACTTTTTACTTATATGTCACTGATGTCAACGATGCTAATTTACGAAATAATGTCCCTGGTCTACTGGACTCACGCTCCAAACTGCATAATGGAGCCTTAAATGCATGAACCCTATGTTAAATACGGCTGCAGATTTCTCCCGCTAAGACCTAAAACTCTCGTGCCAAAGATGCATACTGTCTCTGAAACATGCATAAAAGATCCCAGTGTGGTATGAGAGCTAGGAACAATCCCATCTGACTGGCCTTGATCGCTGATCGTTCGAGCGCATAAGAAAGGACTAAAGTCATCTTGTTGTAACCAGAGAAAGGGGTTATCTTGCTTAACATAGTCTAAAATACTAGCTTCAATAATGATCAGACGCTTAGCTAGGATTCGTGCTCAACTGAGGATAAAGCTACTGAAATGGCCAAACTGATCAAACCGAAGTAAGTAGAGCAGTGTTTATCGGTTTGCAACTATGTACGGTTTTATTAGTCGGTTATATGAATATATTCAGTAAAACTACCTAGATGCAAAGTTCAAAACAACTTCAGTAACTAACCCACTACTGCTAACTAATGAAAACTTTTCTCCAAAATCATAATCAAAAATCTCAAACAACCAGTAAAGTGTAAATAAAGGAGAAAAATTATTAGTGAACAAAATGTGAATAAAAGCGACAATACAACACTTTGCGCCTTTTTCGCCTCTCAGATGTAAATAAATAGACATGTCTATTTATTTACACATTGACCTCACATAAGTTACTGGTTCGGTTAGACGCGTCTACAAATTCACACTTTATTGCTATATAGCCTACTTTTTGCCTTTATTTACACCACATAGTCTCAGTTAGTCAGTCTACTTACGCTTTGCAGCCTTATTAGATGACGTCTCCTATTTGAAGGCTACCGAGTGTTGTTTATTTTTACTCTACCTAGGACCCGTTGTTCTGAAGAATGTTCTAACAAAGCCCCTGTATATACATTTTAATCACCTAGCCACATGTTTTTAAAAGTCATCCTAAGTTGTATAGTCGTCATAAAGAGGCTATTAGGATAGATTTAGATAATTTTCTAATAGAATATGAATAGTTACGGTGCCAAGTACCTTGTATACAATGTACATTGTCTTAAACATATTGCAGATGATGTAAGTGTACATGGAAACCTACATTCTTATTCTGCCTTTCCTTTTGAGTCGTATATGCGTAAAGTTAAGAGTAAAGTATATTGCGGATACGCTCCAGCTAAACAAGCTGTCCAGTGTTACACAGAAGAAGTTTATTTCCTGCAGTAGGCTGTAAGTGACGGAATCAATTATCCCGACTGAAACCGTCATAACTTTCGACTGCAAGGAACAGGTTATTAAGTATAGAAAAACCTTTTTTCCTTCTCTACCCAACAATGTAGTCATTGTTAATGGTAAGCCTGGATTAATAACAATAAACCAGAGAGTATGAATTATTAAAATTTAGGCCGTACTTTGATGCGAACGACATCTTTACCACACCATTCTCATCTAGTGACATAGGTATTTTCATGTGCTGATTTGTTAGTAATGAATACATGTGTATAGATATAACTAATGTCTTATGTAAATGTACTTCCGTAAGTCAAGTAAGAAATGAAGTAATTATATCACTTCTGCATACATTTATTCAATTTCTTAGCATCAACAGATTTCTTATACAATTATTAACGCCATCACGAAGAAAACTCTTGGTGTACAGTCACATTAGCTGATCAACGA
This sequence comes from Schistosoma japonicum, assembly GCA_025215515.1. Classification (NCBI taxonomy): domain Eukaryota; kingdom Metazoa; phylum Platyhelminthes; class Trematoda; order Strigeidida; family Schistosomatidae; genus Schistosoma; species Schistosoma japonicum. Next base: position 24,588,130 of record CM046069.1, on the reverse strand, counting down.
GAAGTTATGTATATATCCCAATAACATTGATATCGACATGGGAAAATTACTGGAGGCAGATGAAAATTGGCGTCCTATTAAATGCGCGGTACTGCACCGCCTTGATGACATTGCAGCTGCCAGTGGGCTAATTTCACCTTTTACAAAAGTAATTGGTTACCACCAATCGACTGGTGATGTCACACTTCTTCAGCTTAAGCAGAAGCATTGATGGTAAGCTAAGTCTTTTATAAAATGATTAGCAGAGAAACAATAGAACGCAAGGCAGATTACATTTATGATTCTGTCTACTTAGAAGTAGCAGAAATGCAAGCTGGGTGCAGCTACGTTCAATATCCCAAGATAAGTATCTTCGAAAAGTCAGTGTCGCCAATCACAAAGTAACCTCATTACCTAGATTAATGTATTTATATATATCTACCAGATCGTCAAAGATGAAATCAACACCATGAAATTCAGCTTCTTTACCGAAACAAAAATTAATAGTTGAGTAAGTGCTTTCCTATTATGTTTGCTATGATAGTTTCGCGAAATTGGATTACAATATACAGAAAATCCTCAATATATTGACGGATTTATCTGGGAACATCGTTCAAGTGATGAGGCTCTTGAAAACATCAGACAGAGAACCAGGGACGAAACAATTTTAAACTGAGTTCACAAATCTACAACTTCCTCTACCAACGCAAGAAAAAGTTGAATTACTAGAGACATCCTTAATACAAGAAAGTAGACGAGGTAATTTTGTAAGAGCTTATTTTATGATAACGCAGTTTTTTTCTAGATGTCACTGATGTGTGACGACTGCAAGACTTCGATGAAGTATATTCTCGATATTTTGCAACCAGCAATTGCCGTAAAGTTCTTTTTACTTGGCATTGCACATAAAAGGTCTATTTTGACTTTGAAGTTTTATAGATTTATCAGAAGTAAGACAACTTTAATAGAATTCTAAACTACGAGATGCGTTGACATCAAAGTTCTTGTCATCGACAATGACTGAGAAAAGTCTAATCAAGACTTACGATATGGCAACGCAAGGGTTGCTTCACGATATGAGAAACAAATTCAACAAATAGTATATCCGTTGGTAGAAGGACAAATCAACCTTAGCGTCAGCTTCGGTATGTTTAACGTTTATCTGTTTAATTTACATACTTAAAAACCACATCATGTATGTCTTATATGAAAATCAGACAAATGACTTGCCTATATGCATTTTATTCTCATGCATCTACAGATACTAAAAGAAAAGACGGTGACCATCAGTCGGATCTGCACTAATCTGTTACTGCGAACACTTTCTCAGATAAATATCTTCCATATGACGATTATTTTTTTACCTAGGTGTTTTTCCTACAGAATTACGTGTGTGTGTGTGTAGTAGTATGCAGATCGAATGGAGCTTCGTAATTATTACTTACATAGTGATATTCACCATATTTATTATCCTTAGAGGTTGTCGTTGGATGAGGGGGAATACTTATTATTCTGGTTACGAATACAAATCTTGACAGTATGCGGCTGTTTATTTGAACAATGTACATTGTAATCTAACTGTTTGCCAATAAATAGTATACACATAAACTTGTGCATTCTCATTTACGTTTAGAAATTCGTAAACGTACATTCTTGAAGTAAGCCTTTACAGTAGTTGACAGAAACCAAATATTTGTGCGAAAAGTAGACTAGATAATGACTGTGAACGATGAGCTGGCTAAGCTGTGAGAACGTAGGCTGCAAGGCGAAAGTAGACTGTACTGTGTACATTTAGGTGAAAAGTAGACTACAGAGTGTAAATAAAGGCAAAAAGTAGGCTATATAGCAATAAAGTGTGAATTTGCAGACGCGTCTAACCGAACCAGTAACTTATGTGAGGTCAATGTGTAAATAAATAGACATGTCTATTTATTTACATCTGAGAGGCGAAAAAGGCGCAAAGTGTTGTATTGTCGCTTTTATTCACATTTTGTTCACTAATAATTTTTCTCCTTTATTTACACTTTGCTGGTTGTTTGGAACATAATGTACAAAATTTGATGTTTTATCAATTAATGCCATTTTCCACACACTCGATGACTTAAAGGTGTCTTACATATTTTATCTAATTTTTAATCAGAAAGATATGGTCAACAGAACAAAAATTAAATTATCAACCTGATTGTCGCTTGACTCACGAAAACACAGTGATTGGAAGCGTAAACACAGCGCCAAACTTTCAAACTTCGCCAGGCATTAGCAACAAACTGATGTTGCATGAGGTTCAAGTGTAGGTTTTTAAAAATGTTTCTGGTTATAAAAAATACGAAACTTGTTATCTTCTCTCTGAAAATAAAAAAAATTATTTAGGAGTTTAAAAAAAGAATAAATGGAGAGTTCGTTTTATGTCATTTTCTGAAGAACCTTTGTGGTAACAATATTTGCATGATTTATTTCTATGTGATAGTAGCCGATATCAAATTGACTATTTTCCGTATATAAGCATTAAACTGTTGTCAAAACATCAGACATCGTTTAGCTATTGCATTTATGTGTACATTGAACAAATTGGCTTTTGATGATTTTTATTTCTAAACCCTACTTTCGATAGTTGTTACATTAATAAATATCCCATCTATTTTACGTTTCGACCTTTAATATTTATCGACTGTGTTTATGCTTTATCGATGTTAGTCAATAGAATAATGAGGCATAGAGTTATTGGTATTATAATGAACATAAATGCCAATTTAAAACGAAGTTTATTATTCTATTATCTCTGTGTATCACAGTATAATAAGTTAGCGCAACAATTGAACCCTTTTACCGCCCGACATGTTTTGTTGCTCTTGCTTGTAAAAGTGGCTTGCTCCTGATATCAGGAAATATATTATTATTATTATCATATTTCTTGAATCACAGCTTTCTTCCATCAGGGACATTCATGAACTCGTGTTCGTCCATTCTACTAAAACTTAGCACGCATCAAGCCTCATTATAAAAGATTCAGCAAAGCGTACCAGGATTATGTTTTTAGAAAAGAGTTCTAGTGTTTGCCTGTTCTGTCCATAAATGCGTTAGCATGAATGTTGGTGTGAGCTCTTCATGTTCTAACTTATAGGGCTTTACAGGATGTTATAGGAATGCTACCATTATGTGAAAGCTTATTACCCTGACTTATGCAGTAGATTTTCATATAGTAAGCTTGTAATGTATGCTATATATAGTCATTGTTTTAATGCATCGCTAAGTTTGACGTATATAACTATTCCGCCGAGTGATATGAAAAAGATAATATTATATTTCCCCACCGGGTAAATCATAGTTTTGATCAATGTAAAAGAATCATCATTGTCGTTTTGCTTTAGTTGAGCTAATTCCAGGTAAGATACTAAAGAGATCAAGTTCTATCATTGATTTAATATTTCGTACTTATTTCATAAGCATTATGTGTTTCTCCGTGTTCTGTTGACGATTATTTAAATGTCACGATTCGTTTATGAACGGATGTCGCATATGAGTTTCTATATGGCATTGCATCTCTTTTCCGCGGTTATTTCCAAATTTTCAGCTTAATTTTGCCCAATATTTTGTTCTGAATAATGTCTTTCTTTGCCATTTTCTTTACAAAGTAGGACTTTCTAAAAGGTGAAAAAAGTTATTTTCCACAAACGGGGTGTCGATTCCCTGGCGTGGAGTGTGATTGGTGTGAAGGTTGGTCCCACAGGGACATGTGCAAATAGACAACAAAATGCTACATCTGTTTCTGGTTGTAAGCAGAGTGCTCTGTTCACACACTACAAGTATCTTAAAATTAATGTCACATACCATGAGGCAAAACGAGTCGGGGATTGTACTTAGAGTTAGTCCTTCAACTTTTATCACGATGGTGTGACTATGAATGTATATATGAATGTATATTCCTTTGATTACCTCGGCTAGTGCGACGCAGGGATTATCCGTTTATGTTCATGTCAGTATCCAGTACCGAAGACGAACACCTTGATTCTGTTTTAAATATAGCTGATGGTCTAGTGATGAGAATTGTTGTTCTGAGGTCTGACTTTTTGTTAAGTATCGAACGATCACTAATGAGCACAATCTTAAAAAGGTCTCTTATTATATAGCTTAAGGTGTCTTTCTTGGGGCAACTGAGATTTTAATTATGAACATAACGTAGACGGAATGTCAAGGGCTTCTGGCATTTACTGAGCTGAAATGTTAGCAGATATATTCTTGGTGTTTGTTACATGAGACCTGTGTTTTGAACGTCACTACGATCTCCGTGGTAATCACTTAAGACGTTTATGTTAACTGGATATAGGATGGTAGCAACGTTTTCATTGGTGGTGATATGGACTTGGGTTGAGACTACTCACGATTGGTACGAACAGGTAATTCAAGAAGGGTGGTAGAGATAGTGGGTGGAAGAGGACAGGGTTGTGAGGTGTAAAGTGAGGATACGCTAAAAAAGGATATAAGTGAGCATATGTGACATTTGGTTCACAATAGTTGAACAATATATGTTATGAGTTCTAGACGCATAGTCATGAGCAGGAACATTTGTTATAGGGAATTGTCTCAGTAGTAGATTTTTATGTCTAGATGGACATCTATATTGGTGGTAAGGATAATCTCTATGGTTGTAGTGAATCATGCTACTATACATTTATGTCTGTGATGGTATCAGTGAAAGAGAGTGACTTTTGTATGCAGTATTGTCCTCCTTAACCAATAATAGTTGGCATTCTGGTGCAGTAGACTGTCACTTCGTTTTTTAAGAGTATTTGTATGGATTAACATGAGAATGGGAGAAGGGAAATCCTTTCGAAAAAAATTCCAGCTTGCCTCAAGTTTTCTATTTCAAAGTCATTATGTTTGCCAGACAGGTATGACTTAGGGATTAGTTCTTGTAGGACATACTGCATCTTGACTAGTGTTAATTTAGTGTTGTCAATCTCCACTTTATAAGCAGCACTATCACTGTTTAGATCGGCAATGTTGACAATCTTAACAAGTTGTGTATGGCTGTCAGCTGGTTGCTGATTGGTGATAAACACATCGTTGACGGATGTTTTAGAGCGTGTAGAGAAAGACTATCAAATATTAGTCGCTAGTAATTACTACAATTTGGTTGTGTTTCTGACAGGTTAATAAGAGAAAATTGGTAGAGGGGAAATCGTTCAGTTTAACAGGACTAATATTAAGCTTTGAGCGTTTCGCCTTAATGCGTGACGTTTAGTTATTCTAGGATACTATAAGGTTGTGAGTAGAGTTTGGTGATACTGCAGGAGTGCTACTAAGGGTGTTATATATTTAGAAATGTGCAAGATATCTCGAAAGAAACAAAATAATCAGACCACGCGGAAAAAACGTTAATGTGTTCAAAGTTTGTACTGTTAGTACATTATTTAAGAGGATAGGTTCAATTTCATGAATATGATCAGGACGCAAGCCATAGAAATTGCCACCTCCGCTGTTCACAGAAGGTGCATGTAGTCGCACTACATCTGTAAGCTGACATTAATGAACTATTTTTAAGAGGCATTTGTATGTTCCAGGTAGTAATGAAATGCCACCTATGGTAATCAAATATATCATTACTATATATTACTATATATCACTACCACTATGAATCATTTCAAGGGAGAGTATGTGTGGTATACCTGTGAAATACTAGGGCCGAAAGTAGCCTTTCTGATAAATGCTTCTGCACGATTTGTAGAGATAAAGAAACAGCGATTATTTCCTGGTAATAGTATTAAATGACTTACTACTGTCATGAGATGAAACAGAACTGTGAATATCAAGCCAATATAACTCTGTCTAATGTGAATGTCCGCGGTCACAAAATTAGTCTTGTTATCATTCCCTGAGTCGACGGGGTGATTGTGCCTGGAACAAGAACTTCAGCTGCCCGAAGCTGATTCCTGTGACATCAAGTTAGTTGGCAACTCTGCCACAAATCATTTGCATATCTTGAAATGTTATAGTCTTCTGAAATAAGGAGTAGCTGTTAATGAAATGGTTAGTATCTACAGAGTTAGTAAAGTGGAAAAAAATGGGACAGGACGAACTTCACTTGGTCTTACGTAATCTTTTGTAGATACACCATGATTGAGATTCGACTCTAAAATCCTGCTCTGGATGATAGTACATGACCCCATAGAGAGAAACGAAACATGCCATCAAGTAAGGAAATCCTCTTGCCAATCTATTAATCGTTATGCGCCTCTTTGCATTCCTCGTAACAAACCTAAGCTCACCCCATAGCTAAATCGAACACTCGCAAAATTATCAGGGGTAAGCACATTGCCTGGAGCTTATGGTGACTCTCCTATGACTCGAGAGAACTGGTTTCATATTGAGCCCCAAGTAATAAATACACTGAAAATTAATTGGAATCGGTAAAACAATTTGACTGGCCTGATGATGTCTATGGAACCTAAGAATAATCTGTTTCTTGGTTACATGAACAGAAAGGGCGACCTGATGCTAAACTTGTTGGATTGAGACACAGTGGTCTTCTAGCAACTCTATCCCTTTTGATTCTAATAAGTGCATGCTACTATTGGTGAACAGTCGGAATACATTCTCAATGTACACCCTTGGTAAACACAGAATGACTTCTTCTGTCTCAGGAAAGAACCAGGAAGTAACCTCCTGCGATACTCTAGGAACACCACCACATTGGCTTTTGCAGCCAATAAAGCCTACTTACTCCTGAGGTTCCAGTCTAGAACATTAGGTAATTTAACCCCTGAACTCTCCAACTATAGGGGTGTATAATCCCCAAAATAAATAGTTGCATAGGCTGTCGACATTGATGCTGACCATGTTTGTTTTAGCGGATACAATTAGTTGAAGGCGCGCAATCACACATCACCACCAGATCACGACTCGAACCACCGTGGTTAGCATCTCTCTCTAGTCTGCCAGCCTAGACGTTGCTGTCCCATTGAAGCTCTGTTCGCGATCAAATATAATTTTTCTTCCATCTTTCAGCGCCTTCTGATTTCTCATTCGTAAGAGTGGGTCCATTTGATAGAAGTGGCTCTGTTTGTAAGACAAGCGTAACTTGGTCATATACCTGGGTACACTTCACTACTATGCCCACAGTACTAACCTAAGACCTCACCTTGAAAACATTGATATATCGTGACCCTCTCCCTGTTTCAAGAAGAGCATTGCTATCTGACAACGTGTTCAAAGAAGAGTAACCAAAAAGATAGTTAGACTAATAACAAACCTTACATAAACCGACTTAGAGCAATACATTTTCATGCTGTGTAGTACAGATGAGTCAGGGAGAGTATATGATCTTGAGGCATTATATAATCCGCATTTTCCTTCACCCTAACAGGTCTTTGATAAGACATAGCTCCAAATTAAACCTAAGAGGACACCCTCATGGGATAGAACATGATCGAGCTAGTGCTAAAATTCCTGTTAACATTTTATTGACTAGGACAAATAAACTACAGAGCTCGTTCTCTGAAGGCGTCGTACCAGCGCCTCCTATTGAATATTTCAAAAGAAAGCTAGATGCCTCTTTTTTCCATGCTGGCACTGAGGGATGATATCAGGGGAGCAACACATTGATTACTATAATTATTAATTCTTGATGCTCTTCTACTCAGTTAAGGGAACAATGCTGCAAGTGCTGCACTCTTCGAAGCCAACAACACTCCTACCTTCTAGACGCAGATCTCAAGGAACGACGGTTCTTCTTCTGTTTTAAGCAAATTTTATTGTTTGGATGTTTAGGTGATAGCTGAATATTTTGTGCTAATATGACGAATAAATAGTTACAAATTTAAGTGTTGAGATTTATGAACAGATTAAACATGTTAGGAGTTAATGTGACGAGAATTAGAAAACCGAATCATGAGACTGTATTTCAAATGGTACACCACACCATAGTCTTTGTTTATTTTAGTAACCAAATTAATTTCGACTACGTAATGAACCTCAACAGTAAGTTAACTGTTCAAAAGACAACAACAAACCACATATAGAATTGAGCTGTCGATTAAGACTGTGATAGGAATCAATTAGTGATATTTAAGATCAATGAAGAGAAACCTATGCGAATATAGGATCAAATAGTATAAAAACTTCAAAGCACAATAATACTGTTAGTGCATTAAAACAACACTAATAACAGATATTAATGTTGTAAACATATTACTGCAAGTCAAGTAGGGAAATTACGATACTAAGTTTCTTCGCTAAAAATAACATTTTTATATAATTTTGAACAAGGTCATTAACCTTTTATTCTCATCCCTGAAGACTGCATAATTCAGTCTGGGGTTTTAAAGGTTTTAAATGGAAATTAGTTGCGATTGGATGTGTTTCAGAGATACGAGCCTCGAGTTTGATTCTCTTATCAACCGTAACAAGTTATTACATTTACATTTGATGGTTAACTTGAGTCTCAAATATTCTATAATCTATCATTCTTAGGATGTCACACCAACTCTAATCTACATACTACATAACTTTCATTACAACGATTTTCGCATTTCACCTTATAAAGAACGTATCCAACCACTACTCTAACATTTTATTTCTATTCTCACTACTGTTTTATTACAGATAAACTATGAATGGAATCTATTCAACGTCCCCTTAATTTTCGTGTTCTTGGGACTGATTGTACTTTAGACTATGAAACTGAATATACAAAGACTAAATACCCTATGGACATTCAATTCAGTTCTGTGAGCCTTCTTATTATAGTCTCTGCGATTCGGCTTAAGTAAAAATGTCACACTTTAAATCTACGATTTATGCGCATCACTATGTAAATAAATTTTCACAAATTTAGAACAATTTACTAAAAACTATTGATTAAACGAGTTTCCTTTCCTTATTTGTACAAACTACCGGTATTTTTTTTTTCGTCCGCCGTACCAAAGAACGGAGAACTTACAAATTGCATGAACTACGGCGGCTCCACTCTAATTTCAGTGATCGCAAAAGTCTTCAACAAAGTGTTATTAAGCCAAATTAAAGATCCAATTGACGCCTAACTTTGTGGTCAACAGGCCGGATTCTAAGTCGAATGTATACCGACTAAATCACGGCGCTACGGTTCATCTTCAAATTATCAACCAAATGGAACTCACCACTTTACACCTATTACCTTGACTATAAAAAGGTATTCGACAACGTAGTTAGACAAACATTATAAAGCCTTTTTCGACATTATGGCTTGCGCCGAAAGATAGTTAATATCTTACGGAATTCTTATGGTGGACTACACTACTAAACCGTGCATGGGGGTCATTTCAAAGATTCATTTAAAGAAAAATCAGCATCAGACAAGGCTTCTTACTCTTGTCCTTTCTCTTCCGGTGTTTGACTGTATTATAAAAACTGCAACGTCTTAAGGCAAATACTGAATATGGTGGACATCTTGGATGCAACTAAATGACTTGGACTTTGCAGATGACCTAGCTCTTCTACTCCACACATAGCAACAAATGCAAGTGAAGACGAACAGTGTAGCAATAGTCTCTGCAGTATTAGGCCTCAGCATCCGCAAGAAAAAACCAACATTCTCAGGTACAAAAGGCGACTTGAAAACAATAAGCACACTGTTCCTCTTATTGCTCACAATTGTTAAACAGTCCTGAAGCTATTTCTGAATTATTCAACGAGAGATTCTCTATTAACTAATTGCCGCATCATAATCAAAACAATTATGATATGCAATCTACCAATATACTAAACAACATTTTGACTCATTTACAAGTATAGCTAGCACTATTGAATGTAAATGCAATAGCATTAGCAGTGCGATTGCGAAACTAAAATACTCTGGAAGTTCTGGTGTGGTTGGTATAAATTATTATATACTGAAACATGATGTATATGATATCTTGACTATTTTACTTAAAATTCTTACTATCTAATTAGGATCATCTACTTACCCGGACGTCTGGAAAACCTCACTTTATCACCCCCCAGGTATAAGTCATGGTCTACGTCGGACGTTAGCAACTATCAGCCAATCAGTATTACTCCTGTTTTTACAAGAGTTATGGAAAAGATAATCAATTAAAATATGCTTTTGCACTTACTGTTCCAGAACCTAATTACGCCTAGCCAACATTGTTTCCTTCAATCCCAATTGCGTATGACTTGTCACATGAACTTCTTCAACAATATAACCAGTAATCACTCTAATGGTTATGCAGTTCCCGCTTCATATTTTGATATTTTCAAAGCGTTTGATGGCGTTAACCCCTTTCTATTATTAAGGAAACTTAAGACATACAACATTGGCTGCCTTTCGTTAAATTAGATCAGGTCCTTTCTCATCAATCGCACAAAAATGAATAAGTTTGACTCTATACTCTCCGATCCAAAACCTATAACTTCAAGAGATATTCATGTTAGCGTTCTTGGCCTCCTCCTCTTCACTCTCGATAGTAATAATGCATGTAATTGTTTCCTTAATAGTAGGTCATATATGTCTGCTGAAGCACTCAAAGCCGCATATTCTTTTCCACCTGACGAACTTGCCTGGTTTTTAAGCTTAATACAAAATGACTCGTTGCTTGCTACTGGTTGGTGAACTACTTGAGAGCTGAGGTTTAACTCCGACAAATGTGCTTGGATATGCTTTGGGACATTACATACAGGTATCCGATTAACCCTCCACTCCATGACTGTACCTAGGTTACATACTGTTACTGATCTTGTCTTAGCATATTTCAATGATCTCTCCTTCTCCGAAACTGTTACAACACTGACTCATATACCAAAGAGACTTTCAGGTTGCCTTCTTCGTAACTTCCATAACCAAGAAGCCAGAATAATATTGCATAAAATTTGTGTGCGCCCTATTTTGGAATATTCTTCCTTTGTTCTCAGCTGCCTACGAGTAGGAGATAAACACAAACTTGAATATGTTCAAAAGTACTTCATCTCCTATATATATAAGGAAACACCGAAAAATAGGAATACCTAGCAAGATATTAGATAAGCGAAATCCCTCTTTTAATCTAGCACTAAGGCAGGCAATTTTAAAACCGCTCTTAGAGCTAACTTTTTCTAAGTTAAATTTTTTCGAATATAGAGCAGGCTGCCTGTGGACATTAGGACCTCCAAATCCCTTCCATGTTTCATCAACTTATTTCCCAAATTTCTCTCTTCTAGTGACCTACTTAACCTATGGCCCACAACAGTGAACCATAGTCATGCTTCTCAGACTCAAGATACCCTTAAAGCATAGATTTTTCATATTTCTCGCAGAAGCTACACCTTTTTCTTTGCTATATATTTGTAAATACAATAGTATGATGACAATTATACGTTATTCAACTCTTGTAGCTCGAAATAATTATCTATTTACCTTCCAACATACTTGTTCTTCAATTTTTAACCGCCATACCTGACATGCTACAGTCTGTATGTATAACGTTGTCGTTCCTTACAATTTAAAACAGCATATTATTTTCCACGAACCTTATTTGACTCAACCTACTTGGTTTGTGGATGCTACCTTCATCAAACTTGTTCGCTTTGTATTACAGTATATAACTGTTCTGTTATACATAACTACTATTGCGATTATTATCATTACTGCACATATACTATTATTATTATACATAACTATTGTAATCTTAAACTTTAAACTAAACGTCTTAAAAAATTTAGTATGTGCTTGTTATAGTATTGAAACTTTACCTGTTAAAACTCATTAAGTTTCATTATATTATGCTTTATATATCAAATTGATCACGCTTGTAAAACTGGTGTGTACCTGTTTTAGAAATAAATCGTTATTACTAATGTTAATGATTAGCGACCCTATTACACTTGACAGAGAAATTCTGGAAGATGTAGAAACTTTTGCATACCTTGGCAGCATCATCAAGTCTGGTCTGGGGTCTGGTTCAGATGTTAGAGCGCGGATTAGTATGTCAAGGGCAGCATTTCTACAACTGAAAAATATCTGGAACTCATATCACCTGTTAGCTAACATCAAAGTCACAATTTTCAATAAAAGTAAAAAGACAGTTCCATTGTATGGAGCTGAAACTTGGCAAACTATAGAAAGCATCCTTCAGAAGACACAAATATTTATAAACGGCTGTCTGAGTAAGATTCTTCGGATCCATTGGCCAGATACTAATAACAACAACCTTCTGTGATAGGGAACAAACCAACCGAAATTCAGACTAGAAAGAATTTATGAAAATATTCTGGAAGTGGAAAAGAATAAATTATGGGAATCACAAATTGCGTCACAAGACAAGGACGAACTTGGAGCTCTCAAGGCCAGAGAAAAAAATACAGAAAGACATATTTTACTGAGAATCGGGAGCTGACATGGAAAAATGAACAACACTTGGGAAGAACTGGAAGGGAGAGCCCAGTACAGGACATAGTTAGTTGGAGAATGCTAGTCAGCGGCTTATGCTTCACGATGGGTAACAGGCATAGATTGATTCGCACCATTATTTCATGCGTCAGTAGAGAAATAAAATGGACTCTGGATGTGCAAATACCACCCAATACACTAGCCAAACTTTGTTTTATGTCAACGGGACACACTGCGTCCTAGTCAGTGTGGTCCACTAGAAAATGCTCGTTATGATATACTTCTGTCACTGAGCTTACTTGTAAATTGTGACTTCCATATAATATTTATTATAGGCGGTTATCCAGTTACGAGATATTTTTGATAATAATAATTATGTGACTATTACGTCATGACTTCGGCCGTTTGCATATCTTGTTAACATCCTTGTTCTTCACAGTTTTCTAACAAATATGAATGTAATACGAATTATCAAAGATATTCTCCTGTACAAACCTTTTACAGTAAGCCTTTTTCTAACAGCCTGAACAAGCCTGTTAGTTGTTATACATTTCGTAATGTAAGAACGTATTATTATTGTATCGATGTGTCTTCTGTAAAGTTGTCAGAACATGTTATTATCATCAAAACAATGTGTACTTCTACCATGAAAACACCATTATTGTAAATCCTGCTCCTGTCTGTACACTTACTTTCTCCAAGGTTTACATTTGTCCGTGTTTATTTTTATAACAATACTACCATGTCTGTAATTTGACGTGAATTTTGTAAGATATTTTGGAACATATATATATGAATGCTATCATGCATAAAAAATGGAATAAGTGAATAATGAAAGGTCAGTTTAATTGAATTAAGTAAAAGTATATCAAACAATCGAACCAGTTGACCACAGTAGTTAATTTCCTGTTTCTAGCAACCAAATAGTTTAATCACACCTTCCTCCAAACATGGAAATATACATTAAGTGAGCTTTTACTATTATTAGTAAATGAGGCCACAACAAGGCCAGATTTTGTGTGGAACGTCTGTCATCGTTAAACATATATTTCTTAAGATATAGGTGACCTGGAGACGACCTCATAATTACTTGTACAATCGTAGGTACTGGTTGCAACCCATTGACGAACCTACATGAGCTTAGTCCACTAATTTTATAGCAGATATTCTAAAACTAGATGCGTGATACAGTAGGCTATACTATAAGCACACTTTCTTAAGTATAGTCAAGTCTTGGAATTTCTTAATAGCTGGTCTAGTATAAGGAAAATTCAGTAAGTCCGGGAAAATTTTATATATTGTTAGGGACTCAAAAGATGGTCTTCTACAAACTTATATATTATATTATTATCCCTGCATGTTTTATATATTTGGGTCCTTAAACGCTAAAACAGGCAATCGGTTATTAGTTGATACGAAAGTTCATCGAGTAAAAACTTATTTCGTCCACAACCATTTGGAACCATCTAATTATTGCACAGAACTCTGTTTATATTGTGTTTGATTTCGGAATCAGCTTGATCAGGTCAAAAGGCTAAATTGAATGTATCAATCATCGTAATGATAATCACTCGGTTAATCCTACTTCTCTTGAATGCGTTGACAGATGGAACTGCAATTACGTACTGAGGAAAAGAGTTTCATTTGTTGACTAACTGTGGAAAATTCGATAATCGGCAAGAACAGACTGAAGCAAAGGATCAAGTCGAAAGCCTTGCTGAGGTTAATACAGGCCACATCAATTTATATCTTATGACCATTTAAAGTATGTCAGCTGTCTCGTGTTACTAATAAGTTTGTGAGGCGCATATAACCTGTTCTAAAAACATACATTTTTACAGTGAGCCGCATAAGTTTACCAAAATGTTCATCTTCCGGATGATCTCCAAAATCTTAACGACTGCTCTAGTTTGCCTCCCAGGTTGGTGATTTTCATGTTAACATTACACCTGTTTTAAAAACAAGACTGATTATAGGGTATTTCCATTTGCAAGATAATCTACCCTACACAATGGACAGATTAAAACATACAGGTAAAGGGTTTGAGGTTAGGTTCGCTAAATACTTTAGGAACTTAGGGTGGATTTTATTGGGTTTCGTAGACTTCCTTACACTGAATTTACACAGTAGTTCAAAATCATCGAGTTCCCGTATGTTAAATGCTTCGATGCTGTGGTTGTTATGACTGAAATTCTCCTTATCAAGACCATCCTATAATAAGTTAATGAATTATTTCCAGACAATATTTTCTTTCCTAGTTCTTTGATATATACAAGACAGCAGTAGATTTGGACATAAGGTGAAGTTTTTAACACACCTTCTCTTGTCGATCGCCTAAGCGTTACCAAGTGCAGAGGCATATGAATTTTTAGTTTCCTGTTATTTTAGAGTCAGTTCCAGTTGTAAAAGTTAACTTTTTTTATTCCACATTCTTCCTTGACACAGAAGAGTGCACATTAGCAGTTGAACTAAGGTTGAAAATTTAATAGCGAAAACTAACAAAGCCTGATAGTCCTCGCCTACCAATGGCATGTTGTCGATAACGTTCATACCACCTTCCTCATGATAGATTACGATAAAGTCTAGTAAAGATCAACTGCATTGCTTCTCCTCTTTGTTACACTGAAGCAGGCGCTAACACCGTGTCAATTACCTGCTGCTCAGAAAGAAATCTTTTAAAAATTCTGTCTTTTAATAAATCTGGTCAATGATGGGTGTAATAAAGTCAACTAAACTAAAACACATTTTGCTGAAAGACCAGTTATTAAATTTATTTGGTGAAACCTCGTTTAGCTGGTAAAGTAGGCTGGGATAAACGAAGTCAAGCAGCAGCTCTTGTTCATCACATTTTAAGCGGCAAGTAGCTATTTCAAGCGTGTTACTTTCGAAAGATATATTGTCTGCAACTATAAATGGGATACTGTCGTAATGAACTGTGTAATACCTCCTCCCTTATGATTACGAGTCTTATCAGCCCTCTCTAATGTTAGATAATCTATGTCATGCTGAACACATACACATTTCTGTTAATGCCTTTAATCCGGCCTATTTAATGTATTTATACAACTAGCTGTTAAAGTCTTTTACGAAAACTGCGGGTGTTAATATAGCTGATACGAGGACCACTTTAATGACTCCATGTTGCACCTACAGTAGTTTTCATATCATGCGCTCCGGGGATTTTATTGCACAAATACTAATTGTTTTATGATCGCTTTCTTAGGATTTCAGCCATAATTTAGGTTTCTCCTTGATCTTGCGCTTTTCAAGCTATCGGCGAGTAGAAAGTTTGTTGCTCATAAACCTCGAACCCTTTAGCGTTCTTTGAATTTATAAGTTTTAGGTAACTATCCTATGTTGATGTGAATACAATTTCAGGCAATTCTGCTTGGACCCCCCTGAATTTACCTCCAGCCTTAGTTACTTAAGTGCTCTTAACAGTAACTTCTGTTATATCTAGGGGCATTAGCTTGTTAAGTGAACTATTATCCAACTCTACATTGCGTTTAGAACAAACTTTGAGCTCAGGATCTTGCATTCCTCTACTCGGTGAAAAATAACGACCATACAATAGTTTTCAGGCCTTCACTTCCCTACTGCTTTTGTTAAGTTTAGATTATTCTTGGCGAAACCAAGCATAATGCTTTCCTTATTTTTATCTCCCTTCAACTATCAGTGCTTACATGTACTATCACTGTGGAGCTTTGAGTTATTTTAGTTTCTATCGAGTTTAGCGGGTAAGGTGAGCTTTTCATCAAGGTTACTATTTAAAGCAGACCGTACGTTAGATGAAATAATTGTAGTGCTAAACAACGACTGTTCAAGGAACGAAACATCGAGAAACACTTGTGCAGGCATTCTTTGTTTGTATTTATTTCTACCCACTCCCGTAACCAAAGAGTTCTTTCGTCTACTAGTCCGAGGTGTGGTAGTAGGTTGCGAACATAACTGGGACGACTCGATATCGATTTGTGTATTGACTAAGTATGTATCGTAGTACCTACAATCTAAGTCATCAGGTTTTCTTTCCACAATGCGCCTTTTAGTGACATTTAGTTACTTGATTTCTGGGACAGACAAATGAGAATAGGTTTACCAAAAATTTTGAATGCAGCAGATATCATATTTGTGCGAAACTCGTTACACCATACTTTGCACTTATCACACTCACTGACAGTACGTACAGCCGGTTGGTCAGTAGTATTTTTTTCACAGGCTTTCTTTATTAATTTGTAAGTATTGTCCTGAAAATACTGGCGAAAATTCAATAATCAAAGGGACCAAAAGTTGGACATTGTTAATAGCATATAATCAACGCAGAAGACGCCGAAAAAGGGTTAAATGTAAAAAAATAACTAAGATATGACAATGGTTTTAAGCATAACTACTTAGGTTTAGGGAATCGTAAACTAAAGACAAAGAAACAGAATATTCAGAAAATGAGTGCAAATAGGAAACCGATGAAAAATAGCTCTGCTAGGTACCTTAACTAAAATCAGTTCATCCAAAGAAAAACATTAGTATTAGTGACTTTTGAACGATTGAAGCAAAAACTTTACTCAATTGCAGAAAGATATCAATGTTGATTTAAATCGCTTAATAATATGTTGGCTGAATTTCCTTTAAGTCTGTGTATTTGTATAAATCGAAACTCATCAGTGCTTAGATTTGTGTGATTATGGAGGTTTGTTTTTATTAGAAGGTGCTTTGTTTGCCTCGACTAGCTTACGGGTGTTTTAAGAGCGACATACAATTCAAAGTTTGAGATGGCCTTCCAGGCGGTCAGAAACTATGATGAAGACAAAAAAGCCTGTGACCAGTTTCTGCGTTTCTACAGCAGAATTGATAGTTGTGGAAACAAACACTTTGTTTATAGCGAGCAGCTGGTATGTTCTGTGCTTTCCTGACACTCACAAGACTCGCATTGCAAATCGCGAACAATCGGTTCTTTACGTATCTCTAGATGATGTAGCTGAACAGTATAGTGACTTAGCTGATGCAATAGAATGCAATGCAGTTCGCTATGCAAAATTGTTTTCCGAAGTTATTGATGAATTACTCCCTGATTTTCGAACTATTGAGGTATATTGTTGATTATTTGATTGTCTACTTTTAGCTTGTTCCGCTAGATGTTCTGGATATATTTATCGACCATAGAATCAGAATGGAACAGCGAATTAGAGCCGAAGATGCAGAGACTGCTCCACGAGCTGTTTCTCGCGAGCCTGAGCCAGTCAACATGGCAGAAGTTCGGTCCAGGTTTCCTCCTGAGCTTCTGCGTCGTTTGTAAGTTTAACGAGATTTGACTAATGTTTTAGTGAGGTTTACTTTTGTGGTAGATCGGACAAAAAACCACTGTCTGTTCGAAACGTGCTTGCATCAAGTATAGGACACCTTATTCAGGTTCGCGGAGTCGTCACCCGAGCAACCGAAGTCAAACCACTTATAACGACAGCGACATACACCTGTGATCTTTGTGGTGCTGAAAGCTACCAGGTATGATTTCGGAACATTTTTCAGACGTCATATCTTTGATTATTATTGGCCGTTTGTGATGTTATTCACTTCACTTCCATTCTACCCGACTGTGGCAGGTACCTTGACGTGGTGGTCTGACAAAGATTGATGAATAGCAAAACGCTCCCACAGCACATAAGTTCTCAACTAGTACCCCTTTACATTCAATTCATTCGACTTCCTGGAATATATGTAGGGATGATTCTGGTAAGCAACATGACCAGGGGTCACGATGTTCGTGAACAGAGACGTAAATCGATCACTCGAAAGGAACTGCTACTTTGACATGGTGTTCAAGCTTGCCTATCGTGATAACCTAACGAAGCTATGTTAGCTGCAACACATGTTTCTCTAAGCCCTACAATGCCAGACAGGTCTGTTGAAGAGCGATAAGACTAAAGGCGCCAACCTGATATCTGAGAACGAAGTCGTACTGCTGACTGTAGCGAGGTGTTTCCTTCTGATAACCAGCATTTGCAGCGATGCTGCCTTCTTAACGAAAGGGGTTAAAAAAGATCGACCTCAAAAGTGTCACTCTTAATCTTACTCCACAGATTTCGTCTCCTGCAATAAGGTCCTTTTCAAGAACGGAGCTAACACTTCAAAATCTTCCCATAACAAGGTCGTGCGTGATCGACCTCAAACAACTGTCCTTTGGGCTCTGCGATCGCGCTTTCAGGTCACTATGACCAACGCTAACCCAGTTTCCTTTCCAGGTACCTCGAGAAGTAATATCTTTCCTTGGTGTGGGCAGCCAGGAAGTGACAACTGCCATCATACATCTAACAACACGTGATCATCTTGTTTGAGATCAAATCCCACCATCAACTCTTAATAACTCACTTATCCTCACGACTAACTGTTCTAGTATAAATTTATCACCTCACTCGTCTAATGTTAATGATTCGAGTTCACGAAATGTCATTCCTTGTCTCCTGAAACCTCGCACTAGACTATATATCGGAGCTTTTAACGTTAGGACTTATGCCAAATAAGACAACAAGCCTCCTTAGATATGACTGTAGATTCCCTCTACATCGATGTCTGTATCGTCCCTGAAACGCGTATACAGGATTCAAGTGCAATCATTCGCTTGACCTCACCTTGTCGAAATAAAGAACCGGCCGGGTTCACTCTTCGTGTTTCTGTGGATCCCACCGCTGCCACTCGGGGCCTTGCTGGCATAGGTATAGCACTAAGTTCAAAAGCTGAACAGCCTCTTCTTGACTGGATTCCAAAAGACAGTTGCTTGTACGCTGTCCGTCTAAACGAAACGGTAAGAACTTGTAAAGATAGGGACACACGCCGTTGCCTCTTTGTTGTCTCAGTCTACGCCCCCCCCACTGACTACAGCTCAGATGAAGTAAAAGATGGATTTTACAAAAGCTTACCTCTTTCGAAAAGTTAAGCGCACTGACGTAGTAATAGTGGTTGGTGATTTTAATGCCCAAATAGGTAGACTAAAGGAAACCGAAAGGCATCTAGGTGGATCCTATGGTGTCGTGGCTCAACGAACAGATAATGGCGACCGTCTGTTCAGATAACTGTTTATTTCTCGCAAGCACCAACTTTGAGCATAAGAAACGACAGTTGACATGGCGACCTCCACAATCAAATCAACGTTGGACTCGAATAGACTGCCGCTCATTTTGGCGTACATGTTTAGATTCAGATCATGCTTCCGTACGAGCGAGTATTAGTCTGCGTCTCACTGGACGTAGAAGATCCACGGCGAGGATTCCTCTCAGAGTTCAACTTAATGATGAAAAAGTCAAGGATACATTTCAGGAATAACTAGAAAATCAATTAGTCAACTGTGTAAACGATACCCACCCTGAGTCGGCTTGGAATGATATACAAAAGGTGTCGAAACAACAGTGATATCTACTAGTAAACTAAACCAAAAGGTTAAGAGAAATCAGTGGATTTCAGCTGCATCTACTGAAGTGATGGATGCTCGACAACACACTGTCTGACTCTGAACACGATAAGGAGCGAAGGCAACTTAAACACAAGCTGGCTAAAAGCTCGCGTAATGACCATGAGCAGTGGTGGGTGGCGAAAGCTAAAGAGATGGAAAAGACATAGGCAACTGTTCAGACTTATCACGGAAATCGGTATCAGAAATCCGACTGTAGGTGAAACTATTTCAGAAAAAGATGGGCACATTATTCACTGTCAATCCAGAAGATTAGACCGATGGGAAGGACACTTTAGGGAACAGTTCAACTGATCCTCGGCGTCATCCTAGTTCCCCACCGTCCCCGAGCAATCGGAATGGCAAATTGGCATATTGGTCCCCCAAGTGTTAATGAGGTTGAGAAGGCTATAGGGAATGTTAAACGAGGCAGAGCAGCAGGATCAGATGGATTAAACCCTGAGATATTTAAGGACGGTGGTCCAATTTTAACAGCGAGATTAACTGAGATCTAGTCTGGAATCTGGGAACTGGTCTTGAACGCTAATCGTGCCAATCTATAAGAAAGGTCAAGTCCTCTTGTGACAATTACCGAGGAATCAGTTTAACGAATATAGTGTCTAAAATGTAGGCTTCAATAATACTTTGACGTCTAATTAAAGCTCGTAAAGAGCAAACTCGAGAAAACCAGGGTGGTTTCAGACCTGGACGTGGTTGTATAGACTGAATATTCTCACTTTGGTAGGTTTTTGAAGATAGACAAACTTTTAGACGTCCAACAATGGTTGTTTTCCATTACCTTAAGGCGGCGTTTGACTATCGATCGTAAGGTTATGTGGCGATGTCTATCACTGAAAGGCGTACGAGAGAAGTACATTAACTTTATACAAGCTCTCTACTCGAACACTACATGTCGAGTAAGAGCTTATGACGGATTGTCGTCGGAATTAATTACCTCAAGTGGTGTTCGTCAAGGTTGTCCGCTTTCCCCATTTTTATTTAATTTGACCATTGACATACTTCTAGAGTTAACATTTTCATCGTTTGATTTCTCGAGGGTTGACCTCCTTCCAGGAGATAAACTTGTTGACTTAGAATATTCAGATGATATAGTTCTATTGAGTAAAGATGCTGATAAAATGCAGAATATTTTGACTACCTTAAGCATCAATGTGAGCATGTTTGGGATGCGATTTTTCTCATCCAAATGTAAAATGCTACTTCAGGACTGGTTTGATTCGGCACCAAAATCAGTGATTGGTAGTGGAGCAGTTGAATGTGTTGGCCGCTTCACTTATCTTGGGAGCCTCATCAGTCTCGATAGTCTGGTGTCTGCTAAATTCTCGGCTCGTATACATAAGGCTCGATCGGCTTTTGTCAATTTACGTCACTTGTGGTGTAGGGGAGACATCCGTCTACTGACGAAAGAATGCATTTATTGCACAGTAGTTCGATCAGTTTTTCTTTACGGATGTGAAACATGGCCTTTAAGGATAGGGGATATTCGTAGGCTTATAGTATTTGATCATAGATGTCTTCGAAGCATTGCTAGATTTTGCTGGGAACACTGATTAAGAAATACGTGGGTTAGGAATACAGTACTATGTAAATACGGTAAGTCTCTTGATGAAGTAGTAAATCTTCATCAACTGAGGTGGTTAGGTCATGTCTGACTGCCAGCTACCTCGACGAGCAATGTTGTCTGTTGTGGGAGTAAGTTGGAAGAAATCTAGGGGCGACCGAAAGAAAACATGGCACCAGTCCATGAAGTCGTCG
This sequence comes from Schistosoma japonicum, assembly GCA_025215515.1. Lineage (NCBI taxonomy): Eukaryota > Metazoa > Platyhelminthes > Trematoda > Strigeidida > Schistosomatidae > Schistosoma > Schistosoma japonicum. The sequence goes on along the minus strand of CM046069.1, from coordinate 24,566,600 downwards.
ATAATTGGGCTGAGCCATGTTAATATGTGTAGATGATCGTAGCGGATGGTTAGAGATTTTAGGTGATATGGCTCGAAAACGTTTGCAATGGCGCAGGTGCGTCCATTCTTTGTCTTCCTCTAGTTTCCAAGTTTCTGAGCTTATCATAGTTTTCTTTTTATTGAATCATATTTTATCGAATCTTATCTCCGTTCTTTAATCCTCTACAATAGTACTAACTCTTTTTCTACCCCTCACTATTTCGGGATTCGCTTCGACAAATTAGTCTCTATTTGTTAATTGAGGCATGGCAACTTGAACTGATGTAGGCAAGTACCAAGTTCTACGTTGTTACTGACTGACTGACTTCCATTCTGACAACGTTATCCGAAAATTTTGTAGTACCAAAATAATTTCTAGATAGCTGGGGGATGGGCTTTTAATTATAAACACGGCTGCCACTTAATTTGTTACTTTGTTGGAGTCCTTGTGATAATTTCGATGAGTGGCTGGGGACACTGGGTGACATGGCTCAGAGTCACGCAGTGCCACAATGTGTACATTGTTTATGTTCGTTTAGATCTTAAGCTTCATTATTATTTCGTGTTTACATTTACTTTTTCCTTCCTGTGAAATTATATTGTGTTAATCAAGTAAATTTGACCTCGTCGTGCTGACGGTATGGCAACTTAAACCTATCCGCATGTGCCACTTTCTACGTCGATGACTAAATGATAAGAAGATAATCACGTCGTAGTAGAAACTGATGTTTGTTTGGATATAGGTCTAACGATTATATTTTATCACTATCAACTAATTGGTGGTAGATTGAATGATAGTGATCAACATATATCTTAAGTATTTTGTTTACAATATAGTTTCTAAAGTGGTGTAATGTGATAGCTACCCATTCCCTAAAAGTTACCTTCTATGTCATTTATACTGAGTAGATATATTAATGACTTCGCTATTTACAGGAAATAAACAATCCAACGTTCATGCCACTCATTGCCTGCAGTACAGCTGTGTGTAAAAATGCTGGACCTGGTGGTGGTGGTCGATTACACATGCAGACACGGGGATCTAAGTTCCTTAAATTTCAAGAGATTCGTATCCAGGAACTATCTGATCAAGTAGGTTCTTATTTACACACTTTGTAAAATTGCTTTCTTGAATGTCAACTTTCAGGATGGTTAGTTTTGTAACTGGTTTTCATAAGTGTCATACCGATCACGTATATATATATATATATATATATATATATATATATATAATTACTATTATTATATCTGATTTTAAACCATTGGCTTAAATGTTATAAACTGATTACCGACACTAATCTAGCTTTCCTCTCGATACCTTCCGCAGTGGGAGGACCTAATAAGCATAAATTACTAACTCACCTTTATGTTCAACTTCAGCTAACAGCATGTATTCTTTAAGGAATGTCCCTAATTTTTTAAAACGTTTTAAAACGACATGTTGGTTTTTCAGTGTACGCAGTTAACCGCATGTCATACTAGCTAAGTTTCTAGAATCCCATGTATATAAGACGAAGTAGTACTTAGTCATTTATTTTCATCACGTCAGTACGGCATATCAATCAAGTCCATCTTCTGCATAGCTGAGGACTCGGCAGCATCTTTTATCCTCGCAGTTGTCCTGAGTCCAGATAGTTTTTTATAAGCTTGGTACTAGTTGATTACCTACCGAATGCAATTACTATATCATAGAGATATAAATCACTCTGTTTGTAGTTCTTTCTATCCAGCTAAGTACATCTCAGTTAAATAAAAGGCAAGTTATGCCGACTTATTTCTATTTCCCGAAATCCAAGGGATTCTAATAAACTATCTGGTGAATTTAATGTCTATTTATTTGGGCTAAGTCGAAAGACTGTTCTAGTCTACTGTGCAGACGAATATATTCAACCATTGATCTCTAGGGAGTACTGATTTTAAGCACAGATGGTTCATTTTACTGAGTGTCTTCCAACTCAGGTTTGATGGTAAATAGCTCAACTACTATTAGAATGAACCAGACGGGATGTACTTCACGAGCACATGTTCTTGTCTTAAGGAAAATAAAAGGTCAAATCATTGTAATATGCCATTTCAAAGATGGAAATCTCGTTTCTTGGGAAGAACTACCTAGAAATAGACATGTTCTTCAATTCTCTATGAGAACAATAGGGGAGTTGCACAGATGGAATGGCAAATAATATATTTAGGCATTATCAGACAGCTTACAATAACTAATGATGATCCAATTTATCTATAAACTGTGCAATGCATCTAGCTTAATGGAGTAGTGATAGTGTTGTTTGAATTGTATCTCATAATCCTCCTAAAGTCACGCAGTTTTTATCATGGAAAACATTTGCATAGTGTTTATAATATTTATTTCTTCGGATGTCCTGAATTATGTTTCAGTTACTTGACTGCTTTGGTAACTAGATTTTAATGGTTCATTTTATTAACCCAAGGTTAATTGACATGGTTTTTGAAATCAAACTGTAGGTACCTGTTGGTCACATCCCTCGTGCACTAACTATTTATCTTCGCGGTGAAAATACTCGAGCGGCTCAACCTGGTGACCACATTCTTGTTACGGGCGTATTCCTACCAAGTCTTCGCGGAACAAGCTTTTCTGGTGGCGGCAGGGCAAATCAAGCTTCTATGTTATTAAATACTGCCTCCGGCGGTTTACTAACTGATACGTATTTGGAAGCTCATAGTGTGCAACTATTAAGTAAAACGGATGATGTTACAAATGCCAATGAACCAACTGAAGAGGAAATAGAACGCTTACGTGGTGAGCTGTGATTTTCTGTAACCTTTAAGATTACTGGCGATGAAAGGTTTTCACTTCGTCTACTGTTAGAGCATACTTTTAGTATCATTTTTCTTAGGATAATTAGTATGCAAAGTAGCATTAATTACTTCTATAACTTTTTCATTACAAATTTAGTGATTGAATTTCCAAAATTAACTTTCAGAACGGATGCGAGTTTTTATTCTAGTTTGCATCACAATTATTATCAAATTTATTCGAATGCTTTAATACAGATCTCGAGTTTTACTCACTGATGGCTCAATCGTTAGCCCCTGAAATTTATGGTCATGAAGACGTAAAGAAGGCTTTACTTCTATTGCTAGTTGGTGGTGTGGAATTAGCTCCAAAAGAAGGACTTCGAATTAGAGGAAATTTGAATATTTGTTTAATGGGTGATCCAGGAGTGGCTAAGTCTCAACTGTTGGGGTTTGTTGATCGCCTCAGTCCCAGATCGCAGTATACGACCGGTCGAGGTAGTTCTGGAGTAGGTCTAACTGCCTCCGTCATGAAGGACCCATTAACAGGTAATTCGTGTTTTATATTTGCTAATTGCCTCCTTTTACGCTGTTAAAATGTAAGTTACTCAAAGTCATGAGCAAACTGACTTATTCACACCTACATCCTTAATCCATCAGTGCAACTTTCTGTCTTTTGTTTGCTTGAGCAGATTTCGTTCACTTACTAAGTAGTGTCAGTGGAACTAGTCATAATTACTTACTAAAATAAACTCACATAATTGCTTCAGATCGGCACTTTAACAACTAACAGTTATAACTAGACATCTAGTCTCTACTATCAACTGAAGCAAAATACTAACACAGACACTCTAGCTGGTTGGAATATGGCGTAGGGTCGAATTCGAGCGATTCTTGAAATATCCGCACAAAGTATTCATTATGATCAATTAGCATAAACCAAAAATCGAAGTATGCAAATGAGCCGATCAAACTCAAGAATTCACAGCCGATTTTATCCAAACAGAAGAGAGTAACTATAAATAGGTATTTTATTAGTTAGCACCTTCTTTAGACTTTTCTGTCTGTAAATTAAAAAGATAACGGGGACTTGACTTATTCATTTAGCTGTACGACACGTATATCCTAGAATAATAATAATAATAATAATAATAATAATAATAATAATAATAATAATAATAATAATAATAGTTTTATTCAATAGTATGTTTAGTACAATATGAATTTTCATCATACAGTATCTCATCAAGTTACTCTTTTACCGCGTGTGCATCTGAAAAAAATGATACATATGCATATATTGTCAACAACAATAAAGAAATTCAGATTACGATAACTTAAGGAACAGGGGGTCTTTGCATTACATAATAATCTGTATTTTAAGCGCACAGATTTCTTATTAGATTGGCTCTTACAAATTTTTCATCACATAGAACATGCGCTAAGTATGGAATAGTAGAGCACTTATACTTTTCCTTACGTGCTCGAATTCTGATGTGGCGGCGTCGCGTTCTGCCAGGAGATACACAAGGTAAAAGATGTGAATGAAGAGAATGGTTTATATTAGACAGAAAAGCATTAGATAGCTGTCTGCATGATTTCAAATGTCTGTCTACAACCGTGTTTATAATAACGTTAAAGTTCTCACCACACGCTTTACTAATAGCTTTCAGTACTCTACGCAACACAACATAGTCTTTTCTCAAAAGTCCGGGAAAAAATAATGGGGAAAATTATGAAATAATCGGTAATATACATGAACTGACAAATTGTAATAATAAGTGCTTGGTAATGCCGAAACTATGTAATCGCTCCACATAGTATGTTAATTGAAAAACCCTCTTTGATATAAGCAAGACATGCGAAGACCAAAATAGATCAGAAGTATAAGTTACACCAAGATTAATAACATTTGACGTAATCTTAATTGTAGAGTCTCCAATTTTACAAATATCGTATGAATTCACAAGAGCATTTAGATCTTTTTAATATCTTAGACTGAAATTGACTGTTAGACATTTAGAGGGATTAAATTGAAGACCATTCAAACTAGACCGTTTTTCTACATTTGCTACGAAACAATTCATTTCACAACAGTTTAAAGAAGAAAAAAACAGGCATACTAATAGTAAGATCATCTACGCACTTAACAAAGGTATTTTCATAGAAGAGGGCAAGTCATTCAAGAAAAGATGAGAAAAGAATAGGGGAAAGAACAGCACCTTGAGGCACACTGATTTCTGTTAACAGATGAGTGAAGCACTTTCTTTTGTACACAGTATATTGTTCTCTTCCGGTGAAAATAGGAATGCAGCCAGTTGATTATCCAGCTTTCTGCGTTCATATTCTCAAGTTCATTCAGTAATATAGGTCTAGAAACGGAGTCAAAAGCGGAAGTTTAATCTAGAAACGTACTTCGGACATAGTTTTCATCCTTTTCTAAGCTAGACACTATATTATGATGTAAGACAACTGCCGCGTTCAGTGTATTTCTATTGCATCTGTATGCAAACTGATATGGGTCGATATGCCCTTTCATTGTCGGCTGTAGCTTACATAGTAGAAGTTTTTCCATAGTTTTGAGAAAGGGAGAAGTTATAACTATGAGTCTGAACTTAACATTACTGCCAGAAGACGCTTTTTTTTTTATTACGGGTGCTATTTTTATCTTTTTCCAATCTTTTGGTATCACGTTTGTAGAGAAAGACTCGTTAAAGATGCTATTTAGTGGATGATACAAAACATTAGCGCATTTCTTGAAGAGAAGGTTCGGAATCTCATCAAGACCTAGACAACGTGATGGTTTGAATGCCTTTAGACATTCTGAAACTTCTATTTCGGTGAATATAGGACCACAATATTCATTCGATCTACAGTGATCAAAGAGCATCTGATCAGATCCATACCATATAAAAATTCATTTAACGATCAGACATTTAAATGTATATCTTCTGTAATCTGTTTAGTAAAAGTCAACTTTTTGAATAGTTTCCAAACATAAAGGCGTTTTTACAGGATAGCAGCTTTTCAGCATACAATAACTGCAAACGTTTTATTTCTTGGCATTAGGGGCCATTTAACCTTCTAACTTCAGTCTAATCTTTGTTCTTGTAGGGACTTTCTTTTTCTCTCCTCAGTCGTTTGAGATGTAGAGTAATCAATCGGTCAAATCTAATATAATTTGTTTCACAAGGACAGCAGACATGAAGATAAAACTTAAGATAGGAGCTAGTGACATCTACAGTGGTTTCTAACGCTTCATTTGTAAACAGGTTCCAGTTAGTTAATTCCAGCATGTTATTCGACTTGTAGATGTTTTCATAGGAGTAATTTCTATATTTTATCTTCCTAATCAGTTAAGAAGTTGTATTTTTTACTGATTTCACATAAATGTTTGGCAAAACTCAAATAATGGAATAGTCAGAATTTAGAAGAGGGGCTCGTTTACGAGTCTCGTATATTCCGGCTTCATTTACAAAAACTAAGTCAAGCACAGCATTGCATCGAGTTGGGAAGTGTACTAGGTTTTGGTGGCCTAAGAGTGAAAGGAAAGTGCATTCTGTCGAGTTAAATTCGCCACATACAACTGAAAGAAACCCACTAAGAGTAGTTGCAGCAAACTCAGTGAACTCATCGGCGAAGTGGGACAGGACAAATGATGTACAGTCTAGAGTAACATAAATATTGGTAAATATATGTATTTATGTTTATTCAAATGTTTCGGACGACATCTTAATGTCAGACAATCTATATAATCATTTGAAAACTTAAAACAAACATGATTAGATTTACACTAGTTCGTGTTCACGAAAGTAGCAACATCACTTCACTTTTTCTTGATGACAGAACGATCCTGACGAAAAATTTGAAAACCATTTGGCGATACCAAATTGTTATCGTACGTGTCATGTAGCCAGGATTCTTGAACTGTGATTAAGCCAGTTACGGTATATATTAGGAGAAATAGCAGGTAGTCTATTTTTTCCAATAAGGGATCTGCAGTCAAGACTAAGAATTTTAAGAATAGACATTTGATGAATATTGATTTTTTTAACGCATGTTATCAGCCACCATGATGTTCGCCTTTAGATCTAACTGAATAACTCTTGATAGGTCGTAAACTTTTTATAAAGGTGCGTGAGTACACAATACGATTTTGGGACATGATTGGGCAATTAAGACAACAGAAAGCGGAAAAGTAACTTGTTGAGATATTGGTAAAAGTCGTAGCCCAAGATTTCAAGCAGGCCACCCAGAACCTGTTATAGAGGCTTAAATAGTTTTTTGTGCATTTTTAAACCAATTCCGATTAGGGTTCAGAGTTAGTGATAAGATTAAGTTTGATTTAGAGTTATTGCAGGTTTGAAGTTTTGATTAAGTATGACATTGCTTTGTGTTATATTCTATTTTCTTAGCAAAACATAGTATTTGATACGTTTATCCTGCCATGTTGAAAATTAGCTCTTAGTAGTTTCATGCATTCTGAGCTGTAAACACAATACAATTAATCAGGTTTTCTGCATCGTTACTGTTTATAATGGTAATTCTTAGAGATTAGTTTAGGAATCACTCACACTCGTCCGTGTACTGCACTATAGGCTTTACCTTTATAAAAACCGTAATGGAAATTGTCTATCAGCGTAAAATAATCTACATACTCTACTGTTGTTTTGTTTCTCGTAACTGTAATACTGGCAGTTGATTACTTACTAACTCAACGCACATCGAAAGCCACCTCACTACAACGCTATATTAACTCAAGCGGTAGTTTAATTGATACACTTTACAAAAGTATGTGGTATGATTTTAGTAATTTCTATCTAGCTGAGGATTTCTGAACTGGTCCCTTATTAATTTTCTAGATCATACCACACCCTAGTGACTTGTCGTTTGATCTTCCTCAATTATATCATTCATACCAACTCATAATGATTCGGATTGTAAATGAAGTTCTTTACGGTAGTCGTGAATATTAGAGTATCAAATGATAAGCGATTAAATCCTTGTATTATTCAACGGTTGCATGATACTCTCTGATACACCGTCGTACCACACTTTATATGTGAAAGCTAGTGATACAACCCGGCTTCCTTGACCAAAGTTGGTGAAGTGGGATTCAGATTTACGACCAAGTTGTTGGAAGTTGGACATTCCAAACAGCTGTCAATCTGTAATCAGTAATTTTGCAACCAAATCTAATACTGTACATTCTTACTGTCTTATTATGAATAATGTCACGAAATGTGGTCTCTGTTGTGATTAATTCCCTACTTCTGGAATTCGTTAATTTCCCAGGTGAAATGACTTTGGAAGGAGGAGCTTTAATATTGGCGGACCAAGGAGTATGCTGCATTGACGAATTTGATAAGATGACTGAATTCGATCGGTATGTACTTATATTGTATTACCTTAAATTCTGAAACCCGGTGTTGAATTATAAAAACAATATGTTGGTACTGGACAAGAATAACTGTTATGAAGTTACTCCTAGTGAATCATTACTATTGGGCCGATAATATTGCATTCTACTCCTGTCTAGTATTCTACAATACACCGACTACACCGAATTGTTCCCAAATCAAAAGATTTAAGCGAGTAGCAAAATATATTCAAAAATAGAACAGCAGAATGCGAAGTAAATAAATTCACGAGAGTTAATGTAAAATCCACCTTCTCGATGGCCTGTTATGGCTGATTAATCGGAAATTAACCAATCACTATGCTGCTTCTCGTGCATGTTTTGAGCATTCTGTTATCAGGATTACGTTATGCTAATAATTTTACGATTACATATGCTAGCGAAATTCACATTGAAGTACATTCTTCTTATTGCTTCCACTTTCAATCCACATGAAGTGTCCATTTCTTACGATAGCAAAAGTTTAAACAGAATGACCTTTTTTCGGCAGTTCAAACAGATATCCTTACTTGCCTTTCAATTATCTTAGTTCACTGGAAGGCAATTAATAAATGAACAAAAGCTACTGAATCGTTATATTTATTTTATCATAAAAAGGTTTTCGTATGTGGTCACTTAGTTTATGTATCAGATAGTTATCTGCACTGCAACAGCTAATAATACTGTCCTGTCACTTGATACTAAGTATCTACACTGAGCAGACGGTGCTTTGTAAATACTGGTTGAGCTACTTATTATCTTTCACCATTTCACTCATCCTGTCTATTACTAAGATTAAGTGCGTTTGTTTGAGCATAGATAACGTAGTGATTTAGTGTTTTTGGGATTGATACGTCTCATTATTCATTTCGCACTTCCATGCCAGGCAAGTTGTGCCAATCAGGTTCATTTGATCAGCTTAATGTATTCGTGTTGCTTATGACTTTGCTCATAGATTAAAACATATTTGTAAATTAATTTGGTGTGTTACTACTTTTCATGAACGTTACAGCACAGCGATACATGAAGTTATGGAACAGCAAACTATCAGCATAGCCAAAGCTGGCATACTCACGACGTTAAATGCACGAGTTGCAATCCTAGCTGCAGCTAATCCAGCTTATGGACGTTATAATCCCAATAGAACTGTAGAGCAAAATGTCGACCTACCTGCAGCCCTGCTTTCTCGTTTTGATTTACTATGGTTGATTCAAGACAAACCTGACAGGTAGGTATATTTCATTCTTTCATAATTGAGTATCTAACTAAGACAACAGGGCTTAACAGTCATTTGATTCTACAAACGCAAGTCACTTTCAATATATTTTGATTTGTACATCTGTATTATTGGTATTCTGTGTATTACTAAACTCCCAACATGGCTAAATTTCATAGCCATTTTCGTCACATAAGAAATATAATGGAATAGTCCCATCTATAGAATCATGGGCAAACATGACTGTTCCCAGCTGAATAACTTTATAAGCATTGTATTTGCTTATTTTATGACTTATGTTATGAAAGATTACGTTTTTTTTAGGGAACATGATTTAAAATTGGCACAACACATTACTTTTGTACATATGCACGGATCTGCTCCTTCAGCGATTGAGTCACAGATAGATTCAAATTCAGATACGAATCAGCAACAATTGCTATCGCTTTCTGAGCTTCGTCGTCTTATCGCTGTTGCAAAGGCTCAACCCGCTCCAGCTGTTCCTGCTCATTTGGCAGATTATTTGGTTGGTGCTTATGTAGAAATGAGAAAAGAAGCACGTGCAAACAAAGAAATGACTTATACAAGTGCGAGGTTGGTTTTTTATTTATACTGTTGCGTTAACTTAGGCATTCCAACTTTTCAAATCGATTAGTTACTTCCTTCAACTCCCTAATATGGTTTTCATTTGAAAAACAGTAGAAATCTATTCCAAGCTATTATACAAACTTGAAACCGTTCATGTTATCTTTTGATGCTGTTCACTATCATTGTTTGAATTGATTTAATTATAAACTTACTACTATAAATCACGTTTTCATCGTCTGGAATTTTAGTAAGTGGTCTCACCAAGATATTTGCTTATCTACTTATAATATGCAGTTGACATAGCCCTGTTTCATAAAAACACTGACAATATACAAAGTCTTTTAATAACTTTGAAAAACAGTAAAATCATTTTCCCCCTTTAGATGCAGTGTTACTTAAGAATTAGTTTGTACCGTCGCCTAGATTGATTGGTAGAGAGTGGTGCAGTTTAGTGCACCGACCGCTGCTTAACTTTAAGGTCTCACTAGTTCTGATGGGTTTATGTCTATCGAAATCTCAACGCGGAATCAAAAAGCTTCCCTATACCAACTTCCGTTACTTGTGATGTAGGGGAGATATTTGTCCACCAAACAAAGAATCAGTATGTTGTTCACCAGTCTGTTCTGTTCTACTGTATAGATATGAAACTTGTTGTTTAAATTAGATGATGTATTTGATATACATTTTTTAAACAATATTTTCTGTGTTGAAATTAGATGCAAAGTACTTAGCAAAGGCGGTAGACGGGTCTTATAGCATACCAGCCCAACGAACAGATAATGGAGATCGTCTTCTACAATTATATTCAGATTACTGCTTATGCTTAGCAAGCACGAACTTCATCCAAATTCTAAGTTCCTGAATTCATCATAGTTTTCCGTTTACTGAATTGTTTTTTTTTAAAATCTTATCTTCGATATCTAACTCTCTCAATTAATACCAACTCTGTTGCTACCTCCACTACTCTGGGGTTTAGTCTAACAATCTCTATCTGCTACTTGGGGTAGCTGATGTACGCATATACCAAATTCTACATTGTTACTAACTGACTGAGATTGTGTTTACAAATTATTAACTGATGGGTTAATAACTTAATTTTATTGCATTGACTTTGTTGTCATAGTTTTCTTGAATGCTTTGCGAATTTTACTTCTGCACAAAATAACTTCTCAACTTGCACAGAAGGTTCCACATCATTGTCAAACGTTCTTATTTTATTTTATAACTTGAAGAACACTTCTAGCTATAATGAGACTGTCTACAGCCCGTGCCCGGCTTCGTGCATCGTCCGAGGTTAGCAAAGGTGACATAGATGAAGCTATGCGGCTAATGGAAGCTAGCCGTTCATCGATTCTCACTTCTCCTTACGAAGATGGTAGTCGTCCAGGACGGTATGTTATTTTGAATTTTATTAGATAGGTAGGGCGTTTATTGTGACTAAGTTGCGCACGTCTTGCTTATTCTTATCTCTGTGGAACTATGATGTATGGCTCAATTCTTTTTCTATGATAGTGCTACAGTTTGATAGTATCGATGTATTCCCTTGAAATCGATATTTACAATCGTGCTACCTGGCTTATATTCATTTCAAAGGTTGATCATTCGAACACTACTATATGTTTTTCACAGTTTCCATTTATCCATATTAAGTTTGCTGAGTTTCGGTAACTTCAGATAGACAGCATTTCTTAAGCCATATGTATTCTTATTAAAATAGGTATATTCTAGTCTCTGTTCTCAAATAAGTTTTATTACGATTTGAAGCCAATCCTTCGTATCCCGCATCATAAATGTCTTATTTTGTTTACAAAAATGCACGCGTATCCACTTTAACGCCTCACTGCGTTAAGTATGCCCTGCCAGCTTATCTGCTTTCTTATTTTGTGTGCATAGTTTGTACTTGCATAACTTTTTTATTTTCTGAATCCCCCTCTTTCCTTGGCTCTGCTTGGTATTCCATATTAATGTTTCTAACCGTTTGTACCCTGCCATATTTAGTTGATCTCCTACTTATCGAATGGCCTAAATGTTAGATTTAGTCAATCCTATTTAGCCTTTATATTCAGTCTGTATTGAGCCCTTATTCTAAATGCATTTTTGATTTCATTTGTTAATGTTGGTGGTTTACTAGTTCTTAATATATTTTCTGGACTCATTTGAATGCGTTGTGTTCAGGGTATTTCTGTACTTGAAAGCGCTATATTCAGCTCCTTACATTAACTGTAATTTATTAATTACAGTTCGGTGTTTGCATTAAGAACACAATTTTTGCAGTTGGACTCATTATTATAATTGTGAATCTCGTCTCTGAATTTAATGGAATAAACATCGATTTTCGTCATGTGGATTTCAACCAGCGCATATCTGCTAACTGATCTTGTTGCCAAATGTATTTGACACATTATTCCTCTTCACTTGGTGCTCGTATATTATTGGTCTTTTAACTGATGCACTATATTTTCTTACACTACGGTCTTCTTAACAAATATTCCTTATCCTTTCGTGGATGCTGTATTTTATGTATAAAAGGAATATTCATCGAACAGCAATTAGTTTTTCTCACTATTTGTTTTTACAGTCCTCAGTCATACAAAGATGTCATTTATCATATCGTTCGTGAGTTAACTGCAGCGGGTGACGGAACGGCACGGATTGCTGATATTGTCGAACGTTGCGCGACTAAAGGATATACACCAGCTCAGGTAATTTGGTTTGTTAAGTTTGAAATATAAGCAGAAGTTCAACAGACATGTGTTCTGTAAGTAGATTGATAATGCTGACCGAAGTTAGTATCAGTTAAAAATTTAACATAGTTACTGTCTAAGTACGCATATCATGTTTACTTTGCGTAATGTTGTATTATTGAAAGTCTATTTCCATAAACTGTTCTAAACTGACTGTTCGGAATGAGTTTATTCATGTTCGCATTTTAGTCACGTGAATCAGTTAGAAACAGCTCAGAGCCTGGCATGTTTATGTGTTTACTTGCTCATCCCATATCGCCACTACGCGATCAAATTAACTATTAACACTAGAATTACAGTTCAACAATAGAAAACCAAAAGATACATATCAAGGAATCTAATCTAGAAGATACATCTGCCTTACTGTGACCGATTCCGACCCATGTCACTACTCAGTGTCTTCAACCACTGATTACGACTCTTGGCAGATCCCAACCAGGAAGTCTATGCCTATCGATGTGGCTCTGATTTATTGACTGACCCTAGTTTTCTTCAATTTTACTTCAATATCAACCATCATCAGACCTTAAAGGAGGTGGGCGATATCTGAACCACCTCAGTCGACGAAGATTCACAACCTAATTAACCGGTTTACTATATTTACCTAGTTGTACTACGTATCTGACCTCAGCATTTTTACTCAGTCATTACAGAATACGCGTACTATGCCTCGAAAACATCTATGATCAGAGGTCTGTGGTCTACGCATATCTGTTTTCATAGCCCATGTTTCACAGCTGTAGGTTAAGCCAAAGTTGACTACTGCTTAGTATATTTGTCCTTTATTTAACAGAAGGATATCTCACATACTCTACAACTGATGCAAGTTAATGGAAGCCAAATGAGATCTTTGGATCCGTACTGATATTTAGATATACATCAACCACCGAGGGCTAATGTCACTCACAAGATAAGTGAAATAGTTAGTGCGCTCAACTGCTTCACTCTCTATGATCATTTTTAACACATTTATCCGAGATAGGAACTTAAGTAGTCTCACAGTTGGCGGTTGAAGAAAACTAGGTACACTGAATACATTCTATAAATTTTCGTTAATTTGTTTCCTTTTGGATATTGGTGTTTATTCGGAAGAGATAAAAATCTTAATTTGACCCTGTATGCCGGTAATTTTAAGCTTAGTACGTTACTAGCTCAGTTCGTCTTCGTCATATGCATTTGAGTCATGAACTAAATAAGAATTCACATACTGCAAATCCAGAACATCTAAAATATACTTTGTGTACTAGATACTACAACCAGAATAACATGGCGATAATATTCAAATAAAACTTCGTTTTGCACCCAAATGTCACTCAAACTATCCTGTTTATCACTAGTGAAATATGTGTGAATTTTTTGCAGTTCTTTGGAAGACTTTAAGATTATGGTATAGTCAATAGCATAAAGAGTGCTGACTATTCATTTGTTCGTATGTTGTCACTTCGCATTTATGAAAATGATCAGGTATTCTCATTTTTATTTGTTTTCAGCTTAACGAAGTTATTGACGCCTATGAAGATCTTAATGTATGGCAGGTTAACATTGGACGAACGCGAATCACTACTGTAGCCTAAATGCATACGTCATAGATCAAGGTTTTACGTCAACTTTTATGTTTTCAGTGTGTTGTTGGTATGCTGTATGTTGTCTTATGCATTTTTTACTATACATTTTTAAACTTTGAATTTGTATTTGTTTCCTATTATGATGGCGGTCTGACGTGCGCTGTAACTTTCCTACTTATTAATGAGGAGCACAGGCTTACTGCCAGGAATGTTTAAAAGTCAATCGTTGACTCTTTTGTTACAGTAACTAACTCATTTATGAGATGTATATTTATATATTAGACATTGAGCAACACTAAGTGTGTGAAAGCTAGTGGTACTTGCCAATTGTTCAAACCCAACTAGGTGGAATGGGCTCGAACCTACAGCCGTTGTGTTGTGGCCTCAGTCTGATTTTGTACGTTAACTAGTAACACTGCCTAATACCGTGTTCAAACCACTTCGAAAGGTGATGTCTGTTGAAGCCCGCTAATAACTTCACTGGTTAGTCACGATTTAATATGTATTTATGCCTTTTCCCTCAGATGATTTAGCCAATAACCTGCGACCTTGAGTATCATCCTTTGATTGTTGAGTCCTTTATGAGCCAGTAGACCCCAACTCTGGGTAAAAGCAATAGCGTCCATCTTCATATTACATTCTCACCTTGCTATGATACCTTGACGAAACAAATGTCTGACTTTTGAAACTTATCTAATTAGAAAATATAAAATCCTTTATGCGATATTTGTGTATAACTTATTGTCTTAGTTATTTTCAAACTATTGTTCATTCACTAACCCATATTAAATTTATCCTTCTAAGTTTGTATACTGACGTCCCAAAATGTTCTTTCCCAGTTCATTTACAACGTTTGTTTAAAGTACATTTAACAATTTGCTCGTATTTTCTCTCCAGGCTGATCCTTAGTCACCAACTTCACTTGATACTTCTGTCTTACCTCATATTACCCTATAGTTCAAAACATTTACCACGTTATAAACCATGACCAAAGCGTCCACTAAATGTGAGCAGTAATTCAGATGTATCAACTACCGTAATACTTTGTATCGTGCGCTTAAATTTAATGATAGCTATTGTAGTTGTTTTGACGAAATGTTATTATATCACCTTCGCCAGTTATGCGAAATTTAGATTGAACTTCATGTATACATAAGGGAAGATTTCATTCGTCATTAGAACCTATTCTTCTTATTAACAAGTAGTGTAAAATCGTGCTGAAAATGTATTGATTTTTTCGCTATCGTACACAGCGATTCTGAAAATCTCCACTGTAAATAACCACTCTAACCAATCAATATGGGTCTTAAGAATAGAAGTATGCCAATAAATATATCAGCTTCACATAGTAATAGCCTGTCTTATCTAGTCAGAACATAGTATTGGGCTTTTGACAAAATAGGTTGCTATTAATATGAGCATGTAGAATTCACATTAATAGTGTACTTCTTGAAGTTAATAAGAAGTTTTCTACATGAAAATCGAAAGAACAACGAAATAAAATTGCTTATTTAGCTATGTAATATTTGTACTCAAAGGCATATTGTGGGTATACAAATAGACGTTTAGTTGAAGTTTAGTCTTATGTTTGTTATAGGTGAGATTAAGTGGTATTCGGGTTTACGAATTATATTGGTTAATTAGTCTTACACAGTTTGCTAAGCAAATTGTGATGTTTCGTAAGTTTGCTCTGTGATGACAAAGTTTTATTCGTGATAATTTTATTCATTAAGTGCTACACACAGGAGTCTTCGGCTAAATTCGAGTTTACATTGATCGTTGATGATATTCTGTCGTGATTATCTTTGACAAACTATTTAAGAATTAACGATGCTCGTCACTTTACTATTCTGTAGCTAAAAAGAGATTCTTTCCTGAATTATCCGTTTATATCGCTTCATTTGCATATGTTGTTTTGATGAATGTTATTTGTCTTCACCAGTCTTTCAATACTATCTTAGCTCTGTTTATGTTATTGTATTTTAAAGTTATCTACATAGTTATTAGAATGTCATCCTTAAAATAAAAGATTTATCGTCGTAGACATTGTACTTTTAATTTTATTTTATGTTTTACTTTAATAAATCCAATGTGATATTTACCTAATCTTTCTTAGTGTTAGTCGAATTCTAACGAGTGTAGATGTGACCGTTGACCTAAAAGAATAGACCACGTTTCTTATGTTGATAATGTTAATAGTCAGCAGGAAACGCAGTTCGACATGGAATTCGTAACATTTTGCACCACCTCTAGACATACCTGCAGTCTTTCGATAACTAATGCTTGTTAGTAGTTTGGATCCTGTATCACTAATATGTGACCAAATCGAGTCGTGATTAGTTAATGAGAACGCAGACAGATAGGTGATATAATACATTCAAACAGACAGACAGATACAACGCAGAACTTCGTACGTACGTACATCAGTTCAGGTTGCCATACCACATCAGCACAGAGACGCAACTGTCAGTTCAAATCCAAGAGTGATAGCGATAGTAGAAGTATTAGCAGTAATGCAGAAAATTAGGGAGCGAAGATATGATTCGGAAAGTATAATTCAGTGAGATAAATTTGAAAAGAGAAAGATAGAGAATTCGGAAAGATAGACTTTGAGAGAACACAAAGAGTGGATGCACCTGCGCCATTGCAAACGATTCTGAGCCATGTCGTTCAAGGTCTCTAACCATCGGTAACTTTAGTCTCGCGGACCCCAACCACGCAGCCTACATCTACCAACATGACTTAGTCCGCTTGTCAGTGACTTCATCGATTTCCGCCATGTTTTGGTTTGGCCGCCTCTGACTTTCTTCCAACCTATTCCTACGCCGCAAAACATAGCTCGTCGAGGCAGTCGGTAGTTAGACATGCGTAACACATGTCCCAACCACCTCAACTGATGAAGTTTCAATACTTCATCTATTGATTTGCCATCCTTTCCTAGAACCCGTCTCCTAACGACAGCGTTGCTCACTCGGTTGTCCCACGATACTCGAGCAATGCTTCGGAGACACGTATGGTCGAAGACCAGTAACTTACGAATGTCCTCTACTCTTAACGGCCATGTTTCGCTCCCGTATAGTAGGACAGAGCGAACTGCTGCACGGTACACTCGTCCTTTGGTTAGCAAGCGGATATCTCGCCTGCGCCATAAGTGACGCAACTTGGCAAAAGCCAATCGAGCTTTCTGTATCCGTGCTGAGATTTCGTCAGTCACCAGGCCATCAGCACTGATGAGACTCTCCAGATACGTGAAGCGGTCTACACGCTCGACTACTTCACTCCCTATCACTAGTTCAGGTGCCGATGCAACCCAATCCTGAAGTAACATTTTGCATTTCGAGGGAGAAAACCGCATCCCGAACATGCTTGCATTGTTGCTCAGGGTGGTCAGAAGACTCTGCATTTTGTCAGCGTCTTCACCGAATAGGACTATGTCAT
Source organism: Schistosoma japonicum (assembly GCA_025215515.1). Classification (NCBI taxonomy): domain Eukaryota; kingdom Metazoa; phylum Platyhelminthes; class Trematoda; order Strigeidida; family Schistosomatidae; genus Schistosoma; species Schistosoma japonicum. The sequence goes on along the minus strand of CM046069.1, from coordinate 24,548,862 downwards.
CAGCATACTCTAAGTCAGTAAGCGAGGCTCCTGGTAGTAAGTCAACTCCTGAAAAGTCAGACGAAGACATGGTTATATCTAGGAGCATGTCTATGACAAAATTAAACAAGAATGGGGAAAGTGGACATCCCTGACGGACACCACTTGAAGTGAGGAGTTCCGATGACAGTTCGCCATAAGCTCTCACTCGACCTGTAGTTTTAGAGTAGAGAGCTTGTATAAGGTTAATGTACTTCTTTGGTACTCCTTTCAATGACAGACACTGCCACAGAACCTGACGATCAACAGAGTCGAATGCCGCCTTTAGGTCCGGGAAGACAACTATTGTAGGACGCCTAAATGTGTGTCTGTGTTACAGGACCTGTCGCAGTGTGAAGATGTGATCTATACAGCCACGTCCAGGTCTGAATCCAGCCTGGTTTTCTCTAGTCTGCTCTACACGAGCTCTAGTTAGGCGTCTAAGTATAATCGAGGCTAACAATTTAGAAATTATATTAGTCAAACTGATCCCCCTGGGATTGTCACAAGAAGACTTTTGTCCTTTCTTATAAATTGGGACAATCAGCGATTGAGACCAGTCAGATGGTATTACGCCCAGTTCCCAGATTCTACCTAAGATTTCAGTCAATCTAGCTGCTAAAACTGGACCACCATCCTTAAACATATCAGGGGTAAGCCTATCAGGACCTGCTGCTCTACCTCGCTTCAGATTTCCTATAGCCTTCTCAACTTCATAAAGACTAGGAGGCGTTAAGTCGATTTGCCATTCAGGATGACTGGGGATCGTGGGCAACCGAAGTGTGGTTGAAGGCCAGTTGAACTGATCCCTAAAGTGTTCTGCCCATCGGTCCAATCTCCTGGACTGAGAATGAATTATAATCCCATCCTTTTCCGAGATAATCTCACTCACATTCGGATTCCTAATACCAGTTTCCTTGATAAGTCGAAAAAGTTGCCTACTATTGCCTATCGCCGCTGCCTTTTCCATCGTTTTTGCTTTCGCCACCCACCACTGTTCACGGTCGTTGCGTAGGCTTTTTATCAGCCTGCGCTTAAGCTCACTTCGCTCTTCATCATGTTCAGAGCCAGGTGGGATGAGTTTACGAGCATCCATCAGGTCGGTGGATGCTACTGAAATCCACGGCTTCATCCTAGCCTTATGATCTTCCTTACTAGCAGATATCACTGCTGTTTCCACAGCCTTTTTGATATCATTCCAACCTGCTTCCGGATGGCAATCGCTTACACGGTCGCTTAACTGTTTTTCTAGTTGTTCCTTAAATATATTCTTAGCTTTATTGTCATTAAGTAAAACCCTAAGAGGCTTCATTGCAATGTCTTTCCTACGTTCAGTAAGCCTCAAACAAATACGCGCTCGCACTAAAGCATGATCTGAATCTAAACATGTGCCCCAGAACGAGCAACAGTCCTCTATCGAACCCCTCCATCGGTGGCTGATGGCGATATGATCTAGTTGGGTCCAACGTTGAGACGATTTTGGGGGTCGCCAGGTCAAAAAATGCTTTTCCTTATGCCTAAAGTTAGTATTCGCTAGAAATAGGCGGTTATCTGAGCATAGTTGCAACAGACGATCGCCATTATCTGTTCTTTGAGCCGTGACACCATAACATCCACCCAAGTGTCTCTCATTTTCACTTAGTCTACCTACTTGAGCATTAAGGTCACCAGCCATTATAACTATATCAGAGCGCCTAGCTTTTTGGAGGAGGTCCGAAAGCTTGCTGTAAAACTCATCTTTCACCTCGTCTGAACTGCAGTCAGTGGGGGCATAGGCAGATACGACGAAGAGGCAACGACGAGTGTCCCTATCTTCCCGAGTCCTAACTGTCCCGTTCAGTCGGACAGCGCACAACCGACTATCTACAGGGATCCAGTCTAGGAGAGCTAGTTCTGCCCTACGACTGAATGCAATACCTACACCAGCGAGACCCCGGGAAGCAGCATCAGGGCTACTGGATACACGAAGACTAAATCGGGCTGCTTCTTTATTTTGATACGGTGAAATCAGGTTAATGATTTTACTAGGATCCTGTATGCGCGTTTCCGAGACGCAGCATACATCGATTGAGTGAGATTCTAAAGTCTTAGCTAAGGAAGCCTGTTGCCCTATTTGACTCAATGTCCGTACATTCAAAGCTCCAACATATAGTCTAGAACGAGGTTTCAAGAGACCAGGAATGACTTTTTGTGAACTCGCATCGTTTGCATTAGCGGTGCAGTGAAATGAAGGAATGTGAGTAGAGTTAGTCGTAGAGATAAGAGAGATATTATGGGGTATAGAAAGGATTTGATTTTGACCAATTTGGACTCTCGTGCTTTTACGGGTATGAGGGCGGTTGTCACTTCCCGGCTGCCCACACCGTGGAAGGGTGTTTCTTGAGGAACCTGAAAAAGAAGGCAGATTAGTGTCGGTCTCAGAGACCTGAGAGTGTGACCGCAGAGCCCAAGGGACAACTGCTTGAGGCCTGTCACGCACGGCCTTTTTATGAAGGGTTTTTGAGTATTAGCTCCGCATTTAAAAGCCCTTAGTGGGCACCCATACCGCCGGAGACGAAAATCCGTGAGGTAGGGTGAGGTGTGACATTTTTAGGGCCGACCTTTTCTAACCCCTCCTTCCTTGTGAGAAGGCAGCATCGCTGCAGATGCTGGTTGTCCGAGGGAAGCACCTTACTGCTGTCACACCCCTCTGCAGTCAGCAGTACGACTTCGCCCTCAGACCTTGAGTAGCTGCTTTTAGTCTCATCGCTCTCCAATCGACCTGCCTGGCATGGTAGAACCTATAGGAACATACGTTACAGTCAGTATAGCTCGGTTGGGTCATCACGATAGGCAAGCCCGACCACCACGTCAAGGTAGCAGCTACGGTCGGGACGTTTTTCAATATGGTCACCACTAGCCGATTTTTTCATGGGCGGCGTCGAAAGTACTACTCTGTAGATGACAATCAGCAAACTATTGTTGTAGAGGATTCTCAAAAAAATGCAATAGAAGAGACTGTATTCTAGTTACTGTTAGACACGCAATATATCACGTATGCTTATAGTTTTACGAAAATTAGAAGTCACCATTATGAATCACAAAGGTCGATGTTGAGAAGACTTTCAGCTTGATTGATTAATGAAGCGCGTAACGCTTCAATAACGTTCGATTTTACGAAAATTGAATATAAGCAGTAATAAAATTTAAATGATTCACACAAACTTCACATTTTGAAGGAACTTTAACAAACATCAAATATGAACCTTAGAGCTGATTGCCCAGAGTATTAAATCTCAGCGGTAGAATGAGACTTATTTCATATCTGCTATAAAAATGTCACTTTGCAATTTTAAACCTATTAAGATTAATTTAGTTTCAAAAAGTAGATTCATGACATTCTCAAGTTACTGTAATGCATACTTAGCGTACTAAACACTAAATAATGTAGATGAAATAGATGGTTTGATTAGCCGAATAAATTACACCTGAGTTTTAATTCTTCAGAAATAATAAATTACATTAAACTTTGTCAACACTTAACGGGCGGATATTAAATCACCAAACGTAACTAGGAAAACTCACTTCCCATTCGTGAATATCTGAATCCAACGATTTCATTTGGAAAATAACAATGGTGTAGGTATTTCGTATTCCACACTTTTCAAGGAGGCTTATACCATAGTGGCTCGTTGTGTTTTAGCACGCTATTTTGTAGCTATTGTCGGAGATATTTTTACCGTATTTGTACGCAACAGTTGTATGCTTATTCATTTACTCTTTTGGCTAATCTATAGATTTACATTCTCTGGATTAGTCGAACTTATACAAATCAGCAGAATCACGAAGGAACAAGAATTCGTGCGTGCAATGTCAATTAGAGTCAGTGTTATGTATTGTTTAGTGAATATGTGGTGTCAGAATCATTAGCTTGATCGTGAACGTAGCACACAGAATATCAATAATGTTAGAAACTATCACTTAACTTTTACGCACTATGAATGTCGGATATATCCATCAGAAATGCAAATCCATCTAAAAAATGTATTTACTGTTACTACTTAATTTTTTTCACGTTTCATAACTAGGATCCTTCTATATCCTTTAAATGGCCTAACATCAAATAGAATGCAACAAGAGGTTGAGTCCTTTTGATACATTTCAACTTGATCGATTGACTTCGATTTACATTAAGAGCTTGTTTATATGACAGGTGTGTTCAAAAAAAACGATTTGGAATGAAAATCTTAGCCATCTAAGAGATTAATTTTATTCTGAACAGCTTATTTGAAATGTACTTAACTATAAGACGATAAAGTAGTTGAAATCAAATTAGGGATCTGTTCATCTAGGTTTCATGTAATCCCTTTCTGACGAGTATTGCCTATCATGAAGCTTAAGTTTTTTTACCAATAATAATGGGTTTATACATTCATACTCCATTGATGCTGTGCTTTTTCAGAGTAAAGATATTGATCAGTGAATTGTTTGATCAAGTAATTAAAATAAGTACATACAATACACATCTAACTCGATTGCGCAATATTTTCTGCCAACAGGTAACCTTCCAAATAATTTTATCAAGACTACTGATTCAGAGTTTGAGCTCAGCTGTAGGAAAAACCAGTAAGCACTTTATGTGCTTTTAAAACGTAAATCGATGCAATTAGCACAAAAACAAAATCATTGAGATTAGTTAAGAAATGCATAGAAAGAAAGCATGCCGAACAGTGGTGAGGAACTGCTTAAAAATGAATCATAGTAAGAAACAATCATGTTTATAGAGAGTATGGTTCTGTGATTGATCATCAATTCAAGGTAGTCTACACTTAGATTAAGTTGATTCAGAGTAGTGGGCTTTTACTCAAATATTATCGGTCATGCTAATGAATTACATAATTAACATTTAATAATTCGATTAAGGAAAATCATATCGACTTATTTTGTAACAACTAGTTGCTTGATGAATTGGATGATACTTAATAGAGATTCAGGTGGAGTAACACTAACGTCGAGAGTAACATGTATTCTAAACATGTGCACAATAAGTTTCGACGACCGAACAATTTCAATCGGGATTCTATGTGCAGAATTAATACATATAATAGCCAGTTTTACTATGGTTCTAACACCTTTTTCTGTGTTGGTAGTTCGCCTTGATTTTTCGTTTTTTATACTTAGTAATCTGTTGCTTCAGACCTCTCCTAACTTTCTTTAATTACTGTTATCTCTAGTATGTGTCCATTTTCTCCAAGTAGACAGTTATCTCCCTTTTTTTCTTATTCGTTAATTATTTTGCATCTTGATCCATTATACTTGAAATCTCTAGAAGGAACCTTTATACGATTTGACTATAACGATTACTTATAAGAAATGTATCTGCTGTACATGAACGTATTGTTCGAAATAAATTAACAGATAGGCAGAAAAAATCGAAAGGTGGTTTATGAGGGGAGTACTCAACAGGGAACTCTGTTTCAACCACGTTTCGTGTTATTTGGCACTGCTCACGAATACATATCTTCATTCTTGGGAAAAGCGTTACTCCCGAAATAATCTGATCCTGAATCATCAAGTTTTACAGTCTGTGTTTATTATCATTAAGTTATCTGATCAGAGATTGACATGCTGCATACATTACATTAATCGCTACAGTGATCAGCTAATGTTAATATATCGATTCTACAGAGTAGCCAGTCACCGCCCGAAGAGCTGATTGATAACAATCGTAGATTGCAAAACTAGACTATTATATGCATATATATGCAGTGACTGACTGTTTGTTACAGTAGAGTTTTATGAAAATAGAGGTCTATGTGGATGAGATATGTTTATGAAAGAATGTTAATGCATTTAGCGTTGGACACAATATTCAAATTATTGATTGAGAATCAAATAAGAAATATACAATGATACATGTATACAAATTGAGAGCAATCTTACAAAGAAGATACAATGAAATCAGCTACATATAAGAACAGGAAAATCCTATTAGTAACATCTTTCTATTCGCCCGAATGTATTAAATCCCGACCGTAGCTGCTACCTTGACGTGGTGGTCGGGCTTGCCTATCGTGATGACCCAACCGAGCTATACTGACTGTAACGTATGTTCCTATAGGTTCTACCATGCCAGGCAGGTCGATTGGAGAGCGATGAGACTAAAAGCAGCTACTCAAGGTCTGAGGGCGAAGTCGTACTGCTGACTGCAGAGGGGTGTGACAGCAGTAAGGTGCTTCCCTCGGACAACCAGCATCTGCAGCGATGCTGCCTTCTCACAAGGAAGGAGGGGTTAGAAAAGGTCGGCCCTAAAAATGTCACACCTCACCCTACCTCACGGATTTTCGTCTCCGGCGGTATGGGTGCCCACTAAGGGCTTTTAAATGCGGAGCTAATACTCAAAAACCCTTCATAAAAAGGCCGTGCGTGACAGGCCTCAAGCAGTTGTCCCTTGGGCTCTGCGGTCACACTCTCAGGTCTCTGAGACCGACACTAATCTGCCTTCTTTTTCAGGTTCCTCAAGAAACACCCTTCCACGGTGTGGGCAGCCGGGAAGTGACAACCGCCCTCATACCCGTAAAAGCACGAGAGTCCAAATTGGTCAAAATCAAATCCTTTCTATACCCCATAATATCTCTCTTATCTCTACGACTAACTCTACTCACATTCCTTCATTTCACTGCACCGCTAATGCAAACGATGCGAGTTCACAAAAAGTCATTCCTGGTCTCTTGAAACCTCGTTCTAGACTATATGTTGGAGCTTTGAATGTACGGACATTGAGTCAAATAGGGCAACAGGCTTCCTTAGCTAAGACTTTAGAATCTCACTCAATCGATGTATGCTGCGTCTCGGAAACGCGCATACAGGATCCTAGTAAAATCATTAACCTGATTTCACCGTATCAAAATAAAGAAGCAGCCCGATTTAGTCTTCGTGTATCCAGTAGCCCTGATGCTGCTTCCCGGGGTCTCGCTGGTGTAGGTATTGCATTCAGTCGTAGGGCAGAACTAGCTCTCCTAGACTGGATCCCTGTAGATAGTCGGTTGTGCGCTGTCCGACTGAACGGGACAGTTAGGACTCGGGAAGATAGGGACACTCGTCGTTGCCTCTTCGTCGTATCTGCCTATGCCCCCACTGACTGCAGTTCAGACGAGGTGAAAGATGAGTTTTACAGCAAGCTTTCGGACCTCCTCCAAAAAGCTAGGCGCTCTGATATAGTTATAATGGCTGGTGACCTTAATGCTCAAGTAGGTAGACTAAGTGAAAATGAGAGACACTTGGGTGGATGTTATGGTGTCACGGCTCAAAGAACAGATAATGGCGATCGTCTGTTGCAACTATGCTCAGATAACCGCCTATTTCTAGCGAATACTAACTTTAGGCATAAGGAAAAGCATTTTTTGACCTGGCGACCCCCAAAATCGTCTCAACGTTGGACCCAACTAGATCATATCGCCATCAGCCACCGATGGAGGGGTTCGATAGAGGACTGTTGCTCGTTCTGGGGCACATGTTTAGATTCAGATCATGCTTTAGTGCGAGCGCGTATTTGTTTGAGGCTTACTGAACGTAGGAAAGACATTGCAATGAAGCCTCTTAGGGTTTTACTTAATGACAATAAAGCTAAGAATATATTTAAGGAACAACTAGAAAAACAGTTAAGCGACCGTGTAAGCGATTGCCATCCGGAAGCAGGTTGGAATGATATCAAAAAGGCTGTGGAAACAGCAGTGATATCTGCTAGTAAGGAAGATCATAAGGCTAGGATGAAGCCGTGGATTTCAGTAGCATCCACCGACCTGATGGATGCTCGTAAACTCATCCCACCTGGCTCTGAACATGATGAAGAGCGAAGTGAGCTTAAGCGCAGGCTGATAAAAAGCCTACGCAACGACCGTGAACAGTGGTGGGTGGCGAAAGCAAAAACGATGGAAAAGGCAGCGGCGATAGGCAATAGTAGGCAACTTTTTCGACTTATCAAGGAAACTGGTATTAGGAATCCGAATGTGAGTGAGATTATCTCGGAAAAGGATGGGATTATAATTCATTCTCAGTCCAGGAGATTGGACCGATGGGCAGAACACTTTAGGGATCAGTTCAACTGGCCTTCAACCACACTTCGGTTGCCCACGATCCCCAGTCATCCTGAATGGCAAATCGACTTAACGCCTCCTAGTCTTTATGAAGTTGAGAAGGCTATAGGAAATCTGAAGCGAGGTAGAGCAGCAGGTCCTGATAGGCTTACCCCTGATATGTTTAAGGATGGTGGTCCAGTTTTAGCAGCTAGATTGACTGAAATCTTAGGTAGAATCTGGGAACTGGGCGTAATACCATCTGACTGGTCTCAATCGCTGATTGTCCCAATTTATAAGAAAGGACAAAAGTCTTCTTGTGACAATCCCAGGGGGATCAGTTTGACTAATATAATTTCTAAATTGTTAGCCTCGATTATACTTAGACGCCTAACTAGAGCTCGTGTAGAGCAGACTAGAGAAAACCAGGCTGGATTCAGACCTGGACGTGGCTGTATAGATCACATCTTCACACTGCGACAGGTCCTGGAACACAGACACACATTTAGGCGTCCTACAATAGTTGTCTTCCCGGACCTAAAGGCGGCATTCGACTCTGTTGATCGTCAGGTTCTGTGGCAGTGTCTGTCATTGAAAGGAGTACCAAAGAAGTACATTAACCTTATACAAGCTCTCTACTCTAAAACTACAGGTCGAGTGAGAGCTTATGGCGAACTGTCATCGGAACTCCTCACTTCAAGTGGTGTCCGTCAGGGATGTCCACTTTCCCCATTCTTGTTTAATTTTGTCATAGACATGCTCCTAGATATAACCATGTCTTCGTCTGACTTTTCAGGAGTTGACTTACTACCAGGAGCCTCGCTTACTGACTTAGAGTATGCTGATGACATAGTCCTATTCGGTGAAGACGCTGACAAAATGCAGAGTCTTCTGACCACCCTGAGCAACAATGCAAGCATGTTCGGGATGCGGTTTTCTCCCTCGAAATGCAAAATGTTACTTCAGGATTGGGTTGCATCGGCACCTGAACTAGTGATAGGGAGTGAAGTAGTCGAGCGTGTAGACCGCTTCACGTATCTGGAGAGTCTCATCAGTGCTGATGGCCTGGTGACTGACGAAATCTCAGCACGGATACAGAAAGCTCGATTGGCTTTTGCCAAGTTGCGTCACTTATGGCGCAGGCGAGATATCCGCTTGCTAACCAAAGGACGAGTGTACCGTGCAGCAGTTCGCTCTGTCCTACTATACGGGAGCGAAACATGGCCGTTAAGAGTAGAGGACATTCGTAAGTTACTGGTCTTCGACCATACGTGTCTCCGAAGCATTGCTCGAGTATCGTGGGACAACCGAGTGAGCAACGCTGTCGTTAGGAGACGGGTTCTAGGAAAGGATGGCAAATCAATAGATGAAGTATTGAAACTTCATCAGTTGAGGTGGTTGGGACATGTGTTACGCATGTCTAACTACCGACTGCCTCGACGAGCTATGTTTTGCGGCGTAGGAATAGGTTGGAAGAAAGTCAGAGGCGGCCAAACCAAAACATGGCGGAAATCGATGAAGTCACTGACAAGCGGACTAAGTCATGTTGGTAGATGTAGGCTGCGTGGTTGGGGTCCGCGAGACTAAAGTTACCGATGGTTAGAGACCTTGAACGACATGGCTCAGAATCGTTTGCAATGGCGCAGGTGCATCCACTCTTTGTGTTCTCTCAAAGTCTATCTTTCCGAATTCTCTATCTTTCTCTTTTCAAATTTATCTCACTGAATTATACTTTCCGAATCATATCTTCGCTCCCTAATTTTCTGCATTACTGCTAATACTTCTACTATCGCTATCACTCTTGGATTTGAACTGACAGTTGCGTCTCTGTGCTGATGTGGTATGGCAACCTGAACTGATGTACGTACGTACGAAGTTCTGTGTTGTATCTGTCTATATTGAAGAACTTAATGCTATCCCATCTGCCTGTATATATACCTCATCATTGGAAGCGAACTTACAGAGTGCATCTAATTGTAATTTTTTTAAAACATGGTTTGAGAATCCCAATACTCAATCCATTAATGTCTATGTAGTTGTAAATAAAACTTACGGTTCCCGATAGCGGTACGTCTGCAAATAGCCAGTTTTTATCTAGTGATGCTGCTTTTTATCTGGATCATTTACCTCAGCTAGTGTAGTGTCCAGTACACAAACATTATTTAATACAACAACTATAATTTTAACAAACTTATTTTAATCATTTCTTATTTTAAATAAGGCAAATTGCTAATATATGCAAATATACTATGTTGTATTCTGATTCAAATGAATTCTAGTAATCCTTAAATTATGTGGAATATTAGAAAACTAGTCTATTAATAGCATCCAGATGCATATAAACTTTCACATGCAACTATTCACTCCCATTGTCACATTTAATACAACCTGAGTTCACAATTGTCTAGGGACCTATTGAACTTCGTTAGTTTTGATTCCTAACGGTGGCCTGAATAAGATTCGAGCAGTCAGCAGGAGAAAACTTTAGAGTTCATTTATTCAGTCTTCAACAGCTAAAATTCTTTTAAATAAAAGTTGCCTTTATTACTATTTTGAAACAATCGACCAAAAGATTAACAAGTATCAAAAGTAAATTGTAGAAAACATTAGGAAAAATTAAGATTATGGTAATGAGAGTTTGGGTAGACATGACTTTTACGGCCTATCTTCAGTGACTATAAAGTGACCTTGAAAGACTTGTCCAGAACGGACCAATCACAGCCACCCTAAATCATAATTGCCGATTTTTCCCAATTTTGGTAATTTATTAAATTCTGAACAAGGACTTATTGTAGTATGCCTCACCCACGGAAATCCTTAGTGAACGACGAAATATTCATCCCCATGTTTAAAACTGACTCAGGCTTTCCAGTTGTCACTGTAGATTGTCCTAGGTAGGATATATTTTTCTACTAGCCAAAGGAGTGTAGTGGGGTACGTACATAAAGTTATAGTGCATAAGAAACATTTTGTTGATCCGAACACGGAAGTTAATGCCAAAAATATCGAATAAATGTGGAATCTAGTCAGGTGTCACTTGCGACCATACTTTGGATCAATTAGTCAACTGTGTAAACGATACCCACCCTGAGTCGGCTTGGAATGATATACAAAAGGTGTCGAAACAACAGTGATATCTACTAGTAAACTAAACCAAAAGGTTAAGAGAAATCAATGGATTTCAGCTGCATCTACTGAAGTGATGGATGCTCGACAACACACTGTCTGACTCTGAACACGATAAGGAGCGAAGGCAACTTAAACACAAGCTGGCTAAAAGCTCGCGTAATGACCATGAGCAGTGGTGGGTGGCGAAAGCTAAAGAGATGGAAAAGACATAGGCAACTGTTCAGACTTATCACGGAAATCGGTATCAGAAATCCGACTGTAGGTGAAACTATTTCAGAAAAAGATGGGCACATTATTCACTGTCAATCCAGAAGATTAGACCGATGGGAAGGACACTTTAGGGAACAGTTCAACTGATCCTCGGCGTCATCCTAGTTCCTCACCGTCCCCGACCAATCGGAATGGCAAATTGGTCCCCCAAGTGTTAGTGAGGTTGAGAAGGCTATAGGGAATGTTAAACGAGGCAGAGCAGCAGGATCAGATGGATTAAACCCTGAGATATTTAAGGACGGTGGTCCAATTTTAACAGCGAGATTAACTGAGATCTAGTCTGGAATCTGGGAACTGGTCTTGAACGCTAATCGTGCCAATCTATAAGAAAGGTCAAGTCCTCTTGTGACAATTACCGAGGAATCAGTTTAACGAATATAGTGTCTAAAATGTAGGCTTCAATAATACTTTGACGTCTAATTAAAGCTCGTAAAGAGCAAACTCGAGAAAACCAGGGTGGTTTCAGACCTGGACGTGGTTGTATAGACTGAATATTCTCACTTTGGTAGGTTTTTGAAGATAGACAAACTTTTAGACGTCCAACAATGGTTGTTTTCCATTACCTTAAGGCGGCGTTTGACTATCGATCGTAAGGTTATGTGGCGATGTCTATCACTGAAAGGCGTACGAGAGAAGTACATTAACTTTATACAAGCTCTCTACTCGAACACTACATGTCGAGTAAGAGCTTATGACGGATTGTCGTCGGAATTAATTACCTCAAGTGGTGTTCGTCAAGGTTGTCCGCTTTCCCCATTTTTATTTAATTTGACCATTGACATACTTCTAGAGTTAACATTTTCATCGTTTGATTTCTCGAGGGTTGCCCTCCTTCCAGGAGATAAACTTGCTGACCTGAAATATGCAGATGATATAGTTCTATTGGGTGAAGATGCTGATAAAATGCAGAATATTTTGACTACCTTAAGCATCAATGTGAGCATGTTTGGGATGCGATTCTCCCCATCCAAATGCAAAATGTGCCTTCAGGATTGGCTTGCTTTGGCACTGAAATTAGTGATAAGGAGTGATATCGTTGAATGTGTTGACTGCTTCATGTATCTTGTAAGCCTCATCAGTCCTGATGATCGGGTGTTTGATGAAATCTTGGCTCGTATGCAGAAGGTTCAATTGTCTTTTGCCAATTTTCGTCATTTGTGGCTTAAGCGAGACATCCGTCTACTGACGAAAGGACATATTCGTTCCATAGTACATGTATTACAGTTAGGACATGTTACTTATGCCTGACTACCGCTTTCCTTGACGAGCAATCTTGTATGGTGTGGGAGTTGGTTAGAAGAAAGCTAGGGGTAGCCAGACGAAAACATGGCACCAGTCCATGAAGTTATTGATAACTGAGCTGTGCCATGTTAATAGATGCAGACTACTTCGTTGGGGTTCACGTGACGATCGTAACAAATGGTTAGAGGTTTTAGGTAATACGGCTTAAAATGGTTGGCGATGACGCAGAAGCATCACACGTCTGTCTCCAAATTCTGACTTTGTGAATTTGTCAAATTTCATTTTTACTAAATTGTATTTTCTCAAATCTTATTTCTGATCTCTAATCTTTTTCATTAATTCTAACTTTGTTTGTAGACCCACTATTCTGGGATTTGATTGGACAGTTTAATTTATTTGCTTATTGAGGAATGGTAACTTGAACTGATGTACGCACATACCACGTTATACGTTGTTGCTGACTGACTGATCGATGTTTATATTTATCCGGCAGCCAAACAATCATGTTCTTGGATGAACATTGAAAGAGCTGGCTTCGGTCTGGAAAACATAACCCGCTTTGTAACAGCATCTAGACTTATATGAACACATTTCTGTAGCCCAGAGCGGTAGCTAGTCTGTGGTATACGAATAAGCGTCCTGATAAAAAAATCAATGATAAACAGAATGGTATGTTCTCCCTTGAAAGCACGAGTTCTCTTCCACAGCGCATTTGTGTTCATGTTTTTGTCATTGAATCTTGGAGGGCAGGAATTATTGATAAGTATCTGATGTAGTTTATGCAATCGATTTGTCAGTGCAGATATGTTTAATTCATAAAGAAAGAGAATGAATCAATTCTCTCTTCCAGCTTGTCTCTAACGATGTCATTCTCCCCTTTACATTACTGAATTGACAAAATAATGTTTGCCAAGTTTACTTCTGAATGGTTCTAATACAGCCTATCGTTACAGCAAGAGCATAACAATGTGAGTTACTTATATTCAATATGATGCGCAATGGAATAGCCATCTTACATACTTTAGATTACACATAATTGAATATTTTTGATCTATCATTTTATTGTGGGACTTTAAAGAAACTAAAGGAGTACATTTTAATAGATTAATGTATGTAAGATTATGTCAAAAAAATCCTCTTTGCCAAATAATCCTTGTTCTGTCAATAGTGAAAGTTAATATGATGGTTCTCAATAATGAAAATTAGAACACCAGATTTGTAGAGATTTTGGTTTTTGTACCGTTTGGTTTAATGAAACTGTTGTCGTCTAACTGGACATTTTAGGGACATACTTTAATATAACTGAGGCATTATAGTTTCTGCAATTGACGTGGGAATATAGCTGTTTGCTCTCGATAATCGTGTCGTAGATCTTTGCATATTAATGTGACTTTCTCTTTCGTTAATATGGGTTCACCTATGCTATTCCTCGCTATCCACTTGACGGGGGGACACGTTAGAATCTCCATGTCATTCAAAAGAATCAAAAGCAAACCACCTTACATTCACTGAGATTTACTTCATGAATATCAAGGAGTTTAAACTGAACTTATGCACTCAAAAGGATATTGAACTTAATAATGCATTGATCTGCTAACCAGTTTCTAATAATTTGTTAAGTGAAAAATCAATTAGCATTCTAACTTATAAATGCCTTTTTATTCTGGCGTCTCATTTAAGCTTTATTTGTTTTACTTCAGAAATTAATCTATTTTCGCCGTAATCACTACGCAACTTTTTCAGTAGCATGTCCTCATGAATTATTAAACATTTTGATAATGGAATATTTACATTTAGCATTAAAATATTCAACCATATGAACATCTCTTAAGATTTTAGCAATTTTTATTAGTTGGAACTTTTCTGGTGTAAAACAATAAATACCATCATTGCAATATCACAAGCACCAGGTGCAGAGAATTTATGAAATGGACTCGTGTAGTTCTGCTACAATCTTTACATTTGTTTTATTCATAAATGTTTTCAAAGTTCCTTGTGCAATATTGTCTCCATCGATCATTTAATTCACTGAATTATCTGATGACAATGAGACGCAAAACTGCCAAACTAAAATTAAATTTATCGAACAAAAATACCAAACTCCATTAAACTATAAATAATTAAGAGAGACAGTAGTGAAAAACGAAATTATGACTTTTAACACAGGATAAATAATTCTAACGTTACAAAGGTATGATACCGAAAAGTCAATATATTTTATGCGTAAGAGGGCTGAGTCATTTGACAATATAATTGTCACAGGTTTTAAAGATTGCAATCGCGTGACCCATTTGTTTCTAAATTGTTTAAGACTACGACAGAATCAAGCCAGTTAGATAGTATATTGATTATAAATATTTTCATCAAAAAGTTGTGGATACCAGGATTATATCACAGAAGTAATAGAGTGATTGTGATTAACAAGTAATGTTTAACATTTTGACACTTTAAATTTGAATTACATGGTTCACTATATTTCACTAACTGAATTCAGAAATATGACAGTTATATTAAATGACTGCCATTAATAAAACGTGACCTACTGTTTATGATAAATGCACACTGAGATAGTGATAAACTAACAAGTATAAACCTGAATGTAATTCACAAAAGACTGAAAGACTAGTGAGCCAATAAGTTTATGATTGAAAGCACTTACATTATGTACTCGAATCGAATATGATTATAATTTATCCAATCAACACTTTGATTCAGTCACTTGTATTCTAATGAGGTACCGATCTTAAATTTTCCAACTCATTTTTGGGAACGAATATACTCAATCACTAATATTGATATGCATTAAATTTAGATGATCCAATCACAAATAGATTTGTTTTTTATTGGATGTTAAATTTGATATCATGAAATGACTGAGTTAGACAAAGTACTTAGAGATGCTTCGTCGCAGTATGAAATACGTCGTCCGAACATGTGCCACTAATAAAGACAGAGCCAAAGACCTTCGAGTTTTGAGGCGAAAAACATTTGTTAAAACCTGAGGAACAGATCAGTACTTCCAGCAATACAAAGACGAAACATATTTTGTGTTAAGCAGTGCTACGTTGTACACAACAGAATATGTATATATGCAGAACGAATAAGTTTCCATCCTATGAGCTTTAAGATTTCTGAGAAAAATCAGTGAATTGCGGATTAGAAACTGAAGTAACGAGGCAAATGATGAGTGATATTGATTAACGGTCGTCTCATTTGTGATTATTAGAACCATACCGAAAAGCATCTAAGAGAAGTAGGAAAGTACTGTCTAAAATGGCACCGATTACGGCTACACATATTACTCTGATACGAGGGAAATCGATGATGAGGAAAGCACACGAGAGATTATTCTAAATACAAAAAACAAATACCGATACATATTAGAAATACATCAGTAGATGTGATTACATATTACATTTGCACTAATCATTGAACATAACATGTTTTGAATAGGATCTCGTTGGTTTGACATAAAAAAAATCGGCTTTTGGTACGTATGTGTATAGCTTACTTGACAGATGAGCACAACAAAGTAACCAAAAAAAAACTAAAAGCTCCATGGGGAAAAATACTTTTGGAAACAGAAAGTGTTTGTTATTCTACACCTTTTTGGAATATTTTACAAGATCTAGATAGGCATCAAATGATGAAATAATTGGGCAAGTTTCATAGAGGGAAAGTGGAAAGATATTAGGGATGATAAATCAATCAAGTAAACAATTTGTTCATTTATATATAGACAACCAGAATAAGCATAAAATCGATCGAAAAATATCCAACATATCAGCGACCCATTAGAGCGACACCAAGAGCTTTACGTTGTTCCTCACTCAGTTGACTAACGCATACCTCTACTAATGATGAATTGGACTAAAAACAGATATAAAAAAGGACAAAGCGGTGAGAATCGTAAGCACACAATTCACTTTTCTGAATGGATAGCGTATTACTAAAAAGCTATCGTAACAGATTGTGTTGTTTCGTTGAAAATAGCAGCTTTTAAACGAAATTATTGAGCTTATAATGGTTGAAGTCGCTTTCTGACAAACAAAGATATATAGAACTCGAGGCGATGAAATGACTGGCTCTATTGAGTTAAATGATATCTAAACTACTTGGTTATAGTTTTTAATAGTCGAAGATCGGAACAAAAAATAGCTGAAAATTAGTCGCAGTAACATTTCTTATTCTAGTACAGTAGAAAAAGCTTGGAAAATCTGACACATAAGAGCACCGATTCAAGTTGCCCCACTATATCAGTACAACGGGATGTATATAGACATATTAAAATTAACTTTAGTATCAATTATAGTACCAAATAAATCTGGAAGTCAATTTCTAAAGGAATACAAAGAATGGATGTATCTACGTCAGCTCGAACGATCCTTAGTAACATCACACAAAGTCATTAAACATTAATCCCGATGACCGCACGAATTCTAACCAGCTTAGTCTACAATTAGCGTAACTTAAATCAATTAATCAGTTGTTGCCAAAGTCACCCCCGAAATTCTGAATGTCGCATCATTTCATCTGTTACAATGTTTAATTTTAGTTGATCTTTAACGACAAATGTATGCATCTTTTTATACAGTTTTTCATTGTGACCAATATAATTAGTTTCCGACTTCTGTTTCTCATCTTGCTACTAGTGTTTCTGGATTTATTGATCTAAAATGGCAGTAAGTTGATACAATGTATATCTGAACGGATTTTTGAGCCGTTTATGACAACCTGAAGTTGCATACTTAGGCGCGTTATGTTGACTGGGGTAAGATTAGGATAGAAAAAAGCAAGATGTTGATAAACTAAAACATAGTACCAGTTCATGGGGCCATCGTGTCGATCGGAGCAATGTTGGTAGGTCCATACTACCTGTTTAATGTCCGTGACTAGTGGTCAGAATTCGTTACTTTACCTTTCATCCTGAGATTTGAAATTACTTTACTTCTTTCCATGAATTAGCTTCTACTTCTCGAATCATATAAGTTATGCCTAGTCTTTTTTACTGCAACTAGGGGTTCATCTATATTAATGTGGTATCAGAACTTGGATTGGAGTACGTAATTCTGATTTTACGTCGTTCATGGAGTACACGCTTAATTAGATACGCGAAATACAAAATTGATGTTTTTCATCCCCAATATTCGAAAATATCTCAAAAGAATACTTGCTTAACAAGCATACATAATAACTAATGTGCAAGACATCATTGCTGAACACTTGCTGAAAACGCTCTTTATGTGCTGAG
The DNA here is from genome assembly GCA_025215515.1 of Schistosoma japonicum. NCBI lineage: Eukaryota > Metazoa > Platyhelminthes > Trematoda > Strigeidida > Schistosomatidae > Schistosoma > Schistosoma japonicum. The sequence goes on along the minus strand of CM046069.1, from coordinate 24,530,898 downwards.
TGGCTTAACCGTAAAGCTTTCATTATCCATCTAGACATCACTGGAATAAAGTTTAGATAGGCTGAAGTTAGTATTTCAGAAACATAAGTTAATGTAACTTACTTGGATGTGGCGCAGTATAGATACACAACGTTGATAAGCTGAAGGTTTCTCCAAACCATTTTGTTGACTGAAACCACTAGTTTGGCTACTAGTTTCTAGTTTCGATCGATTTTCCGTATTTGCATCAGACAAACCACCAGTAGACATAGATTCGGCGATAGCACGGACAATACTTGGCAAGTTAGAATTATCTGGCCCGATTACAACAGGATTGTTAGCTTCAATAAGATCACAAAGATAGCCGTATACGTGTTCAGTTTCTACAGTATCATCCCATATAGGAAGCCATCCTAACCATCGAACGATTAAAGCGTCGATACCCCCTAATGCTGGAGGCAAACATTCAGGGCGATATTTCATAATCTATTCGAAAATAAAACAAGCATTAATTTTCTTAAAATTCTAAATTATTAATCACCATCTAAATAAATAAAAGTTTAATAAACTCGTATTACTTAAAAACGAGAAAAAACAAAGCTTCGTGATATATGCTTAAAGAAACATCTATTTTAAAACTGTAAAAGACGCACCTTTGTGATAGCACTTATTGCATTTTCGGTACACAAATTATTTTCTTCAGACTTTGAATCCGGAGCTTCAATTAACTGTATAAGCGGTCCCACAAAATCCGACAATATTTGATTATACTCTGAACCACCGTGTATAGCAGCTACGCCGATTCCATAAACGACAGCTTGTCGGACATCAGGTTGTTGGTGATGAACAGCTTGAACAAACGTAGGTAAGAAAAATTGATGGAATTGCCAACTCTGTGCTCCAGTAAACTCAATTACATCATCCCATAGACAGATACCCCACTGTAAATCTGACCACGGACGATTCTGTTCCTGTAAGAAATCAGATGTAAAGAAAAATAGTCAAATATCTGTCATGTTTAGAGGTTGTATAATAATTATTTAGTATTAAAACACCTCCAGGCTAAATATTTTTTAGCTGTACGATAGGATATCACGTTGGCAATAGTTAGATTAAACAGCCACTGCTTTCAGTTAATCAATGAATTACTCACAAAGTTCTTTTACTGAGTAAAATTACTTTGTATAGTGTTTGATTGATTTACTCACGTACCATGTACAAATTTATGTACTCAGCTATAAGACAAAATTCAGCTGTGTAAATGTTAGAGATACTACTAGACTTCTTAAATCGAAGTAGGTGGTACCGGTAATAAACCAGATGAAAGTTTTACGTTTTAATCAAGATGATGACATCGATTAGATCGTTGTTGCTACACCCGAAAACATGTTATCTAACTTCATTATTACCAACACGATATATTGTCACTCGATGCTAGCGCTGTTTCTGTGGAAATGATGATATAATGTAGTCATCGAGTATACTCAGTGAGGAAAAGTCAGGTTTCGCAAGCATACAACAGAACTGTTCTCACTGAAGTGTTGTAAGCCTGACCTTTAACAGTTAGATTCACATTATGAAGATATCAAAGTTGGTTCAGACCGACATAAGCGGACTTAGAGGAAAAAAACAGTAGTTGATGAACTAAGTTTTGATAAAGCAACTCATGAAACTACTCAACTTTCCGTAGGAGTATAAATTAGGCGATTGTGTAAGGTAGAATACGAGGAATCACATGAAGTCCTCAAATATAAATGCGTATGAATAAGCGAGACAGTGAAATAATATTCACTAGAACCACAGAAAATTACAGTCTATAAACGTTAACAGCAGTGAACAAATATCAGTTTAACACAACGCATACATACCAATAGTTTGACACAAAATACCATAAGCTGTTGAAAGAATGGAAGTGCTTCAACACCGAAAGCAACGAAGACAGCGTGGACAATGTCACACATTTTTGATAAAACATATTCATCTTCATCTTTTTCGCTTAGTAGTCGTTCCTCTTCAAACTCATCATAATCTTCATTCTAAAAAGCAGCAAAATATTGTAATAACTTGTTTTGAATATGATAAATAATGTAATGTGACGTAATCATAAATTACAATACTATTCTAAACATGCTTAATACATTGGAATATACAATCATTTAAAGTGGGTAAATTTTTAATATAAAAAACGCAAACATCCAAACTCTTATGTACATATATGACTTCACACATGTTGAATAAATTAATGACTACCTGGATTTAAACGATCAACGAGTAACTTGTAAGCATTTGAAGCTAAAGTTACTAGGTTTGAGTTTTAGCGCGGACAGTCAAAACAGGTACTAAGCAAAGTAGAGACTGGAACATGTGTGGATTTACACAATCCATCAAACCATATTAGCACGACGAGGCCAAATTAAGATTAGCACTAGATTACAAATATCACAAGCTATGTATTACGGATGTACAATACAAACGGTAAGAACACTTGTGCCACTGTGACCTCTTCCAAACCAAGTTATCACGTAATATTTTCAAACACTGATCACAATTATTACTTGGCAGATGTTGAATCAAGTAGTCGGCGCCTACCAGCATGGCTCTGGCCGGTATTGAATGACTTCATAGACTGATGTCATGTTTCACTTTAGTCGACTCCAGTATTCTTCAACCCTATTGCAATACTAGCCGAAATCATGTGTCGAGGTAGGCAGTTGTTAAGCACGTGATATACGTCCAAACCACTTCAATCATTGAACATTCACAACCACGTCAACCGACTTGTGACTTTTACCTAATACTCTGTACCTAACCTTAGCACGATTTGCTCAGTCGTTTAAGAATATGTGAACCATGCTTTTAAAATACATGTGATCAAAGAGATGAATCACAGTTAGGACATGTGTTACGTAGACCCAACCACCACCTACCTAGACGAGCAATGTTGTATGGTTAGGGAGTTGGTTAGAAGAAAGCTAGGGGTAGCCAGACGAAAACATAGCACCAGTCCATGAAGTTATTGATAACTGAGCTGAGCCATGTTAATAGATGCAGATGATCGTAACAAATGGTTAGAGATTTCAGATGATATGGCTCAAAATCGATGGCGATGGAGCAGGTGCATCCACTCTCTGTCTTCCTCCAAATCCCAAGTTTCTGAGCTTATCATAATTTTCTTTTTACTGAATCATATTTTCTCAAATCTTATCTCCGATCTCCATACCTTTCCATTAGTACTTACTGTGTTACTACCTTCCTACTCTGGGATTTCGCCCAACAATTTAATCTCTATTTGCTAATTGAGGCATGGCAACTTGATCTGATGTACGCAAGAACCAAGTTCTACGTTGTTACTGACTGATTGACTGACATGTTTTACAACCATAGGTTAATAGAGAACTGACTTTTGTGCAGTATACTTGTTCTGTGGTTAGCTAAAGGATTTCTCGCCGATGACACAACTGACGAATGTTAAAATAACCAAACGACAGTGAACATCGGCACTGGAATTCAACCAGCCGACGAGTCTTAAACAAAACAATATGCACGTGGTAGATCTCATCACTAGCCACAATCTAACTTTACTAACATAGCTATTATTCAGGACTTTTAAGAATGCTGGAGCATACATGAAATATTTTAATCAATTATGATTTAAGCGATTGGAGCCTAATAAACAAATCTTAATATCAGGTAAAAATTATGATCGAAATTTCCGCAAAGCTTGCACATAAATAAAAACTGATAAAAAACAGCAAACGTCCATTGTAACTTTCGTGTAACAGTAATCATTCCTGAACATTATAATTTATGTGAATCAAACGAAATCTACCTGTCGCTGTGCAAGTCGTTCATCACTTTTCTCAAAATGTTCATGAAACAAGTGATCCAATAGATTTCGAATTTCAGCTAATTGATCACTGGTTACATATGCCTTCCCCACTGCTTCTATGGAATTTGCAAGAGCTTGCAAATGGTCTGCAACTACATCACGCTCAGGTTCATTGGTTACTGCTCGTATAAGACTTTTATGTACACGTTCCCAAGCAACATTTACTACCTCTGGTTGTTTAGCCTTCATACTACTAAGAAGAAAAGGCAAGCACTCAGCGGCAGCACTACGAACCTGTTTGTTCAAAGAATAACAAATAAGCAGGAAGTGCAATGTTAAGAAACAGATTATTAGTGTATGTTTTACAAATAAAACCAATTAAAACTCATTCTAAAATCCTACCACTTGTTCTATTCTTCGTGATCCCAGAATTCATTGACAGGGTCGAATTTAAAGAGTTCGCTACATACCTTATTTGATGAAACGTTCTAACATTATCACTCATTTGTAGGGTATGTTAGTCAATTTTTTACTGGTTGCCTACGGTAATATTGTTTACAAAATTGAAAGGATAACAGAAAGCGTTCTGTGCCTAAACCACGTTTGTACATGAAGTATCCACATAGAGAAATTTCCAAAATCCTGATTCTATTCCAATGACGTATGTGACATTTAAGATCATGAAAAAATAAACTGGCATGTGAACATGTAGCCAGTCATAGAACTGTATGTCCAATGTTGGTTTTCAGACTAATGGATTAGACTTCTAGGTTAAGGAATAGATGGGCGGCCCCCACTAACAAAACTACTAACTACAGCGACCTAGGCACCCGTGGACTGTATCCCAACTCATACACAAACATAAAAGACAATTGCGAAGAGAAAAATCTACTCGCTCTGATGCATCTGACACTTCATCTCACGTGTTTCACTGACCGCATTCACTTACTCAATAGATAGGTAGTTGTTTACCCTCTTCCGACGACTCTTTTCTTTGGACAAATTTATCCTAACAAATCGACGAATATTGGGCTTTTCAAAAAATACAATCTTCCCAGTGTTTGGGAATTGCTGGAGGATAATAAATTGGTAACTATATTTGCAATTAATAGAATCTTAAATACAATACTTATAAATTTATGAGAACTTCTTATTATTCACTACAATAAATAAAAATAATAGTCATATGGCTGCGATGGTTAAAGGTGAAAAGTTCGACAGATAATTCTGTACAGCTTACTTCGTCATTAAAATAAAAATCAAGTAATGGGACCATGATATCCAAAACTTGTTGGCAATATGGTGCAAAACTTTCTTTCATTTCTCGTGCATAACAAACTAGCATTTGGCAAGCTGTTGCTTTGTCTTCTAATCCACTATAGAAAAAGAAATTGTTTATCAATATGGTTTAGTAGAACCCAAAATAACAATAAAATAAGGTTCTCTTCATTCTATCAACTAACCTTGTACGGATCGCGTAATTACGATCCTCTCCTAATTTGACAACTTGCCAATCAACATCCGCTTCTACACTGTCTGCTTCATCGTTATCCAGAATGCATATTTCAGGTTTCACACAGGCAGAACGTAATACCTGTGGCATGACAACAGGAAGATAACTCTCGAAATCACGACCCAACAGTTTGCAAATCCTTGCCCAAGCACTAATCATGTAAGAAGCCTAAGAATTAAAAATAATAATTACATATAAACAGAATTGGAAGTAGGCGTAAACAATTTTTTTTCAATAATGTGAAACAGATTCCCACCTGAGGATCATCTTCATCTGACGACTCTGAATCAGGTTGAGTTTGAGATTGAAGTAGCAAATTCATTACCGGTCCCACATCCTGAATGAACTTTTCTTTCCCAACAGCCAGTCCGATAAGACTTATGCATTCAATAGTTTTACCACGTAATAAACGCAAATCTTTGTGTACAGCATTCTCCATTATGTACTTTAGAACTGGCATAAAGCTGTATACAAAGTAAATACATAAAACAAAGGAAAATAGATGCACTGATAAGTACTTATGTAGAAAAATATAGTTTGTTATTTATTTAATAATCCGCAAGAACAGTCATGGCTAAAAAATATTGAAATATAGGAGTGCAATTCACTCAAAAAATGCATAACTAATTGTCGCTAGCTATTTCTATATTTTATATAATGACTGACAATGATGTGTGGTAGATGAATTAACGCAGGACTGTGACTGAGTCCGTCAGTAACGTACAACGTATAACTTGGCACATATGTGCATCGTTCGAAGTTGCCACATCAAGTCACCAAAGCACTATATGTAATAATAACATTTAAACTGTACGTTAATGTGTCTAACCAATGGTTATGATAATCACGTAAATATCAACCCGGTAATCTGCATCGGCCGACACTGCACAGACCAGTAGTAAAAGACTTCTTGATTTGATTTGATTACTCTAAGCTTTCTTCTATTCTAATTTAACTTTAATCACCATTGCGCGTTGAGGTTAGTAGAGGCTGGGCATACGTAGTACGTCTAAGCTACTTCAGTCAAGGAAGACCTACAATCTAATGGGCTCATTTATTGTTTTTATCATCTGTTTAGTACAAGTCAATAGGTGGGTCTCCTGGTAGGAGGTAAATATCTGAGAATTGATAAGCGGAGATTTATTTTTAGCAGTAAGTTTATATCGCAGCCAAACAACAACGGAGATAGTGGACAACTTTGAATGATATCACATTGAGCCCTACATTTAGATGACAGCACACTATAAGCGCCAGTGATTTAAGAGATAGAGTACATCTTGAAAAATGTCAATTCTTATACACAAATCAAGTGTTTTTAAAAATGATGAATTAATAACAAGTAAATCTACCAGGTGCAAATACTTATATGTAACTACGCACCAAACCAAGTTTGGGGGCCAGTGTTACGACTTGGTTGTTCAGATCCAAGTATGTGAAGCGAGGTTCGAATGTGGGACTTAGTGAGTGAAATTCGAACACTGTAATCACTTAGCAACCACTGCACAATAATAAGATAGATATACCAACGGGAAAGTGTAACTAATTATTTGTGACATCAGAAGACAGACAGGAAATTTGAACTGCCCTAGATAGTAACGAGTTTTTAGTTCTAATCAATTTTATGATATTTGTGTACAGGAAACAAGCATACCGATCATAATACGGTAAAAACTTCTTCTCAGCTGCATCAGCAACGGATGCGACAGTCGTTACTATTTGCATGAGCACTAACTTTCGACCATGCTCAACCATTTCTTGGAACTTGGAATTCATGATTTGTTCGAGTTTAGAGACCAGGTCATTCAAATAATTCACCAAAATATGCTATAAAATGAAAAAATATGAAGATATGTATCTATTAGTTAAACCTTAATAAACACCTATTTGTTTGCAGTGTGCAATAATGTAATAGACATATTTCTTGTTGCTTGCTTAAAGATTATTTGGGGCATGATAGGTCTTACATCTACATTAGGCTTTATTAAGTCACTGAAATTTAGTGAGCAATGCTGTCGTTAGGAAACGGGTTCTAGGAAAGGATGGCAAATCAATAGATGAGGTATTGAAACTTCATCAGTTGAGGTGGTTGGGACATGTGTTACGCATGTCTAACTACCGACTGCCTCGACGTGCTATGTTTTGCGGTGTAGGAATAGGTTGGAAGAAAGCTAGGGGCGGCCAAACCAAAACATGGCAGAAATCGATGAAGTCACTGACAAGTGGACTAAGTCATGTTGGTAGATGTATGCTGCGTGGTTGGGGTCCGCGAGACGAAAGTCACCAATGGTTAGAGACCTTGAACGACATGGCTCAGAATCGTTCGCAATGGCGCAGGTGCATCCACTCTTTGTGTTCTCTCAAAATCTAACCTTCCGAATTCTCTATCTTTCTCCTTTCAAATTTATCTCACTGAATTGTACTTTTCGAATCATATCTTCGCTCCCTAATTTTCTGCATTACTGCTAATACTTCTATTATCGTTATCACTCTTGGATTTGAACTGACAGTTGCGTCTCTGTGCTGATGTGGTATGGCGACCTGAACTGCTGTACGTACGTACGAAGTTCTGCGTTGTATCTGTCTGTCTGTCTGTCTGAAATTTAGTAACTACACAAAACTTAGCATTAAGTTGAGCTACAATTATTATGATAAGGTCAATGATCTCATGTGATCTGGATAAGATTTAAATAAAGTAATAACCGAAAGGGCTGTGAGTGAGTAACTTATCTAGTAGACAGGAAAATTTGGATGATGGTCTCTGGTAGCATGATAGTGATTTAGGTGGATGTAGAGAAAATCGATTACTCAGATGGCCAAAATCACTATTCATATGTTCATGATGATGTCAGTCTAATCTAATTTTAAAGGAATATGATTTGTAAGCACAATGTCAATAAACACTTAGGAATACAATGAACTAGAAAAATTCTGTTGACCTCTATTTGTTTTGGTTGGTCAAATGTTAGAAATTTTCATCAACAGCCAAGGTAAACAGAGAATGGCAGAAGCTATTGAGTTTACGTTCATTGAGAAGAAAAAAGTAATTTTAAAGATAATTTGTACAGCTGTTCATATTCGAGCTATTCGGCGATGAGATTTATAGCCTATCTATATAGGACCTTTTACCAAAAGATTAGTCAAATGGGGGTTCAGGAGGAAACAGTGTTTTCAATGCCTAGAATCTGTCTGAAGAAATTCCCGATAGTTTTTACCAATGTATAATTAATTTACAGTGTTATAAAGCCAAATATTTTATCCAAAAACAAGTCATTGACATAATTTGCTATTCTCTGTAGTCGTATTATGACATCATTTTGATAATCATTTTCTATTATCGTATAAATAAGTAATACAAATGTATGGAGTGCTGGATATACTTATGTACTGCGTACCTAATAGTTGCACAATCGAGGTGAGTCTGAAACACTAAAGTGACTAGGCACGGAGGTATCGAAGTGGTAATAATCACTTTGATTATCATCACTCCCTTTCTTACCCACTTACGAAGTACAGATCTATGTAATCGGCTTGGAGACACACTATATATTTGAGGACTAATTATACTAACCGGCTGCTTAAACTGGAGTAAACGGAGCGGGACTAGAACAGGTGACCTAATGGATCAAGGTCCCATGCCAATCGCATTGCTACCGTCTCACCTATCAACTTTGACAGTCCGGAATTGCGAAATATATGGTTTTTACGAGTCATACATACAAACTAGAAAGCGAATAAAAACTGTTAATAGAGGTTGATTGGAAGGAAAATACATCAATATTCTATTTACAAACCTGCGGTACTTTCTCACAGAAATTGACTAATGCAGCTCCAGCGTTGGCCTGTACTCTAGGCACTGCATCGTTTAGTGTTTGAACTAATGCTGGGAGTACAATACTATGATGAATTTTCTGTAGTTTAGGACCAAAGTCTGTTGCCATTTGCCCAACGGCATTGCATGCTGCATATCGAACACGTGGATGTGGATCGCTGAGACGAGGAAGGACAGCATCTAATATAGAACCGAGCATAGTTTCCATCTGTTTGCTGCTACCCTCACTGCACGCAGAAATTGCCATTAATCCAGCATATCGTCGCTTCCAGTCAGCTACAAATGAAACGACAGTAGTAATTGATTAACGTTGGATTGTGGATGGTAAGCAAAGCGTAGGAAGCGCATTTATCTTATTTGTGGCTTATCAGCTAAATGAGCCTGTCTTCCATTTTGCATGTCTACACCGAGACATGAGTTCAGCCTATTTGCTTCGAAAACCGTTAAGTTATTAACTAAGCTAGATAGCTACACCTAAGAAACAGTGATGTCTATGATTTGTAAGGGATTACATCTTCATGTTGTTAATATTTAGAACTGCAATTGAAGAGTCTGTTGCTAAATGTGTATTCTGAGCGGATTATTTGTTATTTTCAATTCAATTTTAATCAAACTTGTGACTTAACTATGTATTGAGGCGATCCGATGAGGATGTACATATCAACGAACTGATCAGTTCCAGTTTTGAACACCAACAAGGTACAAAACCTTACAAATTATAAACAGTAGTGAATCAATATTTTATAAAATAACCAATAAGTTATCCAGACATTGCAATTTTACATTTTGTGAATAAGGGACCACATCCAACAAAAATCAAATTAATAACTTGTCTGTGTAGAAATAGCATTAACGCGACTGCAACGAAAAGTAAATTTTATAAGGCAATTCCTAGGTAATTAGCAAGATAATAATAAAATGATTATCTGTGAATTACCGTGTTGCAACATATTTGGTACCGATCGACGAATTTCATTTAAGATATGCTGACCACCTACAGCGCATGACAATCTATCAAGGGCAAGTTCCGCTGTGAGAGCATTGCTGCTTTCATCCTCTTCTTCTGCAGTGTCAGCATCAGCCCAATCAGGTTCTTCATCAACTTCTGACATCATGTTAAGCAATGTTCCCACAAGTGACTCGATTAAATTAGCCGACTTTCGAACACCTACTGGTATGTTTTCTGCCAGTGTAACAATTACTTCTAAGGCTAGATGTCTTTGTGGTTCTCCGAGCTCCTCGTTACACAATATCTATATAATAAATAAACAAATTTACGCGAAAAATTTGAAAATTTGGGGGAAAGATTATACGCTGGACAAAATCCTTTGAGATTAAAATTTTTTATATACGGGAATTTTTTATTTTACGAGAGCTTCGACAAGTCGATGGATGAAAAAGAACGATACTTAATTGGTAGATTTTCAAGATGATAAAACTAGAAGGTAAAGAGAAAATTCTAGATAACTATAATATTTATTAAATTCCAGTCAATAACAGTACAATCTAGCTAAAAAGCTGGGCATAAATTTGTGAGCTCAGCTTTAAATGATGTTTTACGCATGAGGAAAAGAGATACTACCCAGTTGACCAAACAAAAGATGGCACCGGACTAGAACCCCAAGCTCGATGGTTGAATATAGAACGCCTTTACCACTAAGCTAAAAATGAAATAATTGCTTGGTTACTGATTGATTCAAAGTAAACTGATTGCTTTGTCTTAGTTCATGCATGTACATTCAATAATACAAAAATGAATCCACCTGATAAGTTAAAACACAAAGAAAACTACTGATCTGAAACATAACTTCCTACTATCTGGTTCTTTAATCCTCTCGATTAATTTCGTGCATAGACAAATGTTATTCATTATTATAATCCATTTCGTATTTCCTATTACGTGACTTCTAATTAAATTGTTTTTCTTAAGTTTTGGTGTTTCCGTGATGAACTGTTTTATTACTATTATTAATATGATTGTTATTATTATTATCACCATTACTTATGTAAAGGTTACTACTAAATTGCGCATTTTACTTACTATAATTAGTTATATATGTTAATTATGCTGTCTGACTGCCTACGATCTTATTTTGAAGCGTATTTTGTACTTAGGGGGTCGTTTTTATTGGCTGAATTTTCAAACTTTGTTCACTTTTGGTTAATGTTCCATAAAACCACTTTCAAACCCTTTTCGGTCACTATATTTAGGATATTTTCTGATTGGTCTACTTCTTATCAGACGATCTAGATACTGTGGGACTCAAACTGCCTCATTTAACCACTATAATCAACCTCCAGTGAGTCTTTGTTCTAATTGACTATTTTGCTTTAATTCGGTTAAACAGGCCTTGTACTTTTGAATTGATTCGAATTCATTATGAGAGGCATATTTGTTTGGTATGATACGCCACAATCATAGGTATTAATTTCTTATCTTAGTGCCACGCTTGTACTAAGAATGCGTTCTTTACAATTAGACTGATTGTGATTTTGTGAACTTATTTGAATAAACACTTATTCATCTGGGTCTTAATTTATGCGTAACTTCTATTTGGCCTTGTTGCTACTAAACGTATTTAGTAATGTAACCCATCTGTCTTACCGTTATTAATAACACAAAATCCTATGGTTGGTTTAATATTATCACACATAGGCACATGAATATCACTGTATATTACATGATGATCTGACCAGAAACAATATTGCTCGTTTATACGAAAATTGAATATTTCGGGTTTATAAATTCCCTAATCAGTTAAGTGTAGACATACAGTAAGAAACAATATTTGTGTAAAACATTTGGATTGTAGAAGTGACTTAGTCTGCTAAGACACTTATTTACACAACTAATAAACTATACTAAAGAAATTGGCCACTATACAGTACAGCCTGGAAAATAAATAGCACTGAATCTAAAATCAGTAAAGCATTCATGATGCTTGAGATATTTTCTGGAGTTTTAAAGAGACAGTATCATACTTTCAGAATTATTCCTTGAGCCACAATAGTTAAATTGCATAGTACCTTTCTCGCTCATAATAACATCATCAAGCTTACTTCACGTAAAGTGAGCTTTTTAGCCATACTAGGACCCGCAGTTGCATTAGATGAGGAAAAGTTAGAATATAAAGGTAAAGATTACTAGAAATTAAAAATTAGTGACTTTGTATCATACTTTATAGCACAACTCCAATGTAGGTGCTAGATAGGGTCTCAAGTATTTATGAGCAGCATCTGCGATGTCAACAAGAGCTTTAAGAGGTGTATCATCTTCTGAATCAGTTTGAATTGAAGTAGCGATAGCCTGTAACAAATAACGCAGAGAAAATTCAGACATAAAAACTCATTGTCACCATATTTGAAAATTATGAGAAACAACATGTTAATATCACAATTTATCTGACATAAAGTAGTCAATCACTGAAACATAACAACGTACTCAACGGTAAAGTCATTGGCAGCTAAAGACTGTTCACAGAGAAAAACAGCGTACATAACTGCTATCATATGCATCTATTAATTTTCCATAGAACAATACTAAAAAAACATCACACTGAATATACACCAAATTCGTTGATAAATTAAAAACTAAAATTTTGTTAGGATCGTATTTTAGCTTTAAATTTTAGTAGTGCTCCCAGCTAATGAATCGAAAAGTTAAGAAAGCAAAAATGATAAATTTACTGACGAATATTGATGAAATTGTACAGCTGACTGCAGCGAGGTGTGACAGCAGTAAAGTTTTTCCCTCGGACAACCAGCATTTGCAGCAATGCTGCCTTCTTAACGGAAGGAAGGGGTTATAAAAAGTTGACCCCAAAAATGTCACACCTCACCTTAATCCACGGATTTTCATCTCCGGCGGTAAGGCCCTTTTCAAGAACGGAGCTAACATTACAAAAACTTCCCATAACAAGGTCGTGCGTGATCGGTCTCAAGTAGTTGTCCCTTGAGCTCTGTGATCGCTCTAACAGGTCACTATGACCAACACTAAGCCTGTGTTGTTTCCAGGTACCTCAAGAAGTAATATACCTCGCAATGAACTATATATCGGAGCTGTTAACGTTAGGACCTTATGCCAAATAAGACAACAAGCCTCCTTATGTATGACTGTAGATTCCCTCTACATCGATGTCTGTATCGTCCCTGAAACGCGTATACAGGATTCAAGTACAATCATTCGCTTGACCTCACCTTGTCAAAATAAAGAACCGGCCGGGTTCACTTTTCGTGTTTCTGGGGATCCCACCGCTGCCACTCGGGGCCTTGCTGGCGTAGGTATAGCACTAAGTTCAAAAGCTGGACAGGCTCTCCTTGACTGGATTCCAAAAGACAGTTGCTTGTACGCTGTCCGTCTAAACGAAACGGTAAGAACTTGTAAAGATAGGGACACACGCCGTTGCCTCTTTGTTGTCTCAGCCTACGCCCCCCCCCCACTGACTGCAGCTCAGATGAAGTAAAAGACGGATTTTACAGAAAGATTTCTGACCTTCTTCGAAAAGCTTAACGCAATGATGTAGTAATAGTGGTTGGTGATTTTAATGCTCAAGAAGGTAGACTAAGCGAAACCGAAGGGCACCCAGATGGATCCTATGGTGTCGCGGCTCAACGAACAGACCGTCTGTTCAGATAACTGTTTATTTCTCGCAAGCACCAACTTTAAACATAAGGTAAGACATCAATTGACATTGCGACCTCCACAATCAAATCAACGTTAAACTCAAATAGACCACATTGACATCAGCCATAGTTGTAGGGACTTGAAAGAAGACTGCCGCACATTGTGAAGCACATATTTAGACTCAGATCATCCTAGTACTAATAGTACTAGGTAAATACGGTAAGTCCATTGATGAAGTAGTAAATTTTCACCAGCTGAGGTGATTAGGACATGTGTTACGTAGACCCAACCACCACCTACCTAGACGAGCAATGTTGTATGGTTAGGGAGTTGGTTAGAAGAAAGCTAGGGGTAGCCAGACGAAAACATAGCACCAGTCCATGAAGTTATTGATAACTGAGCTGAGCCATGTTAATAGATGCAGATGATCGTAACAAATGGTTAGAGATTTCAGATGATATGGCTCAAAATCGATGGCGATGGAGCAGGTGCATCCACTCTCTGTCTTCCTCCAAATCCCAAGTTTCTGAGCTTATCATAATTTTCTTTTTACTGAATCATATTTTCTCAAATCTTATCTCCGATCTCCATACCTTTCCATTAGTACTTACTGTGTTACTACCTTCCTACTCTGGGATTTCGCCCAACAATTTAATCTCTATTTGCTAATTGAGGCATGGCAACTTGATCTGATGTACGCAAGAACCAAGTTCTACGTTGTTACTGACTGACTGACTGACATCAAGTACAGATTCATCTACTTAGCCTTGAAAGAAAGTCTAAGTATGACGGCTAATTATGCTATCCGATTTTCTAACTTAATGTAAGTGAAGATGGATTCGGACCTGCGATTCAGTGGGTGAAATTTGAAAAACGAATCACACCACAACAAACCACTGTGCTACATTGTTACTTTGTAACAATAATCCTCATGTATGAGAATACAATAACCTACTCAAACATGATTAGTACATGACAGGAAACAACTTGATCTCCTTAAGGCAAAGATTTCTATTCAGGCGTTTATTAAAGCGAATAAATACTTCTTTTTAACCAGTTTTTCATTAGGGTTTAACACGAATATGTTAGTGTTGATGACTTTGTGTTACGGAATAATCATTCAAGTTTCTGCTATTTACTACGACAAAAACAACTCAAGCGTTAGTTGGGATGAGTTATTCTTAAATAACAAACTACACCTGTAATGCAACTGGAACTAGTTCTCGGAGAGATTGAAGTACAGAATCCTCAGTCGCATTTTGAACAGTAAAGGCAGCTAAGGCACGTAACCCCGCAGCTCTCAGCTCGAAACTTGAAGGGTCAGAAATAGCCCTGACCAGAAACTGACCAATGATTCCAATGCTCTGTGCCTGTTGATTTCCGAATAGTGACGGAACTGATCCAAAAATATGACAGGCGATTTCACGTAAACCAGAATCCGGTGAGGTTGACCAATCAAGTAAAATAGGAGTGAATTCAGGCCATCTAGAGTTGCCATCATCATCTATTTATTCAAAATAATAATAATAATAATAATAATAATAATAATAATAATAATAATAATAATAATAATAATAATAATAATAATCAGGAATTTACCACTGCTATCATATAATTTCATTCATACATTATTTGTAAATAATTCTAGTGATTAAACTAGAAAACCGAAGCATCCTGAGATATAACACTGAATGTTTTCTTCTAAAGATATGAATTATGAACAATCACATAATGACAAATCACAACAGTATATAACAAATCTGGATGGGTGAATAACATTATGAAAATGCATATTAGTAATATTTTAGAGCGCCTAAGACATTTGAGCAAGCACCTTTACAAACATTCGTCTACTATATAATCATTTACTTCCACAATTATGCGTTTTGTGGGCAATCAGTATATATCAGTCGCGTAAGATAAAGAGAAACAAAAATTAAAACAATAAACGTACCGAATTCCATTCTAACTAATTCGGAGATCAGATCAGCTACCTTTCTGCGCATCAACTGCTCGTTTTCATGAACTACAATTAAAACCAGTTGTTGCTTGGCTGAATTTTTCGTTTCATCTGGAAGAGGCTCGAATGCCGAACCATAATCATTGACCAGTAGCCGACGACCGAGAATTGCCGCCATATGTCGAGACTGACAATGGCCCCGAAATTTAAAAATTAACAAACGAAATAACATTGAATTTTTTAAAAAAAAAAACAGTAATTAACGGATTACCTTACCGTACAAATGTAGTGGTGTGGTTATAAACATAGTAACTTTGACGTTTTACATAAATTTCCCAGTCTTATACTATCAGCTATTAGGATATTTTAATATCGACGCGACAATGAATTTGAACCTGTGTAATAGCATTCAAAATATTCTAAAATATCTGCAGAGCATTGATGAGCCACAAGTCAATTTTGGTTGGTTAAAATTTCGGAAACCTTTAGTCTTTGTAAAAAAAGAGATTAGAGCAGGTAGAACAGTTACTGATTAACATTTGTGTTGAAACTAACCCACGATTTTTCACTGGAGTTCATTGTTATCGACTATTAATAGCGCTAGCAAAGCACTGGCAAACCAAATATCGACCAGAGTAGTACGCTGTAATTTTTCTTAGACTTAAACATTGAGGCCCAGCACAAACTTCGTTACAGTTTTGATAGAAGAGTATATTGCAATAAATCTTTCACAAGATAAATCACATAAATACTGACCTCATGAAAAAAATTGTGTTAAAAGTTGGTGCTGTATAGCAACATTTAAGACGCTTAAATGTATCTGACTGCACAATGTAGAACGTGGTAAATATGTGCATCGGTCCAAGTTGTCAAATATTAGCAGCACAGCAACAAGTACATCAAATTAGTAAACGTTGTGTTTACTTCAATGGTAGTAACAAGTGCGGAAATATAGAATAAAGTATAGAAAAAAGAATTAGTCCGTGGAAAGGTATAAGATAATTTTAGACCAGCAATTTAAGAGAAGATAAGATGTCCCGTGCTTCGTGATCGACTAAGAATTATGGCGCCTACAATCTCTGGCCATGGGTTACAACATTCGCGTGAACCCCAATCAAGTAGTCTCTATCTACCAACACGGCTCAAACCAAAAGTCGGTGACTTCATGTTTTGGTTAAGGCACTCCAAGTTCTCTGTTCTAATCCAATATCAGTCAGTATCGTTAGTCGAGGTAAGTAGCGGTTAGGCATAAGTAACATGTCCCAACCACCTTAATCGACAAAGATTACCAACCTTATCAGATGATTTACTACCGTGTCCAGCCTTATTATCACTTAGCCAGTGATTGCAACAAGCGCCAGTGACGTTTTGAAGATACTTACGGTTAAATACCAATAGCCCACGAGTGCCATCTACCCCTAATGGTCATGTATCAGACCCATACAATGTATGCATGTATGTATGATTAACATAGGCTCTAATACACAGTTTGGGGCGTGGGTCCAGTAGACCAGTGACAGTATCTCGTAAACTAGAATCGTTCATATTAGTGGAACATGAGGAAGAAGTCGAAGAAAGAAATTTGCTGTTTTATAACCTGAGTAAAAGAAATGTTAAGAGCTGAATAAGGTATCTTTTTAAGAAAATGGTGATTGCGAGGGCTATTACAGGCATGATGTATGATCTACATTGAACCTGGCATACGTATGCATCGGTCCAAATCGCCATACCTCTAACGAAAAGCAAGATTGACATCATAAAGTAGAAGTAACCTCAATGACAATAATAATAAGAACAAAGAAGAGTGAACATATAAAATACGGTTCAGGGAGAAAAAGATGAAGCATAGAAAGAAAGTTATGAAACAAGTCTAACCCACAATTTAAGGAAGAATAATTAGTGGGTACATCTGCCCCACTGTGAATGATTCTGAGCCACGTCACCCAACGTTTCCAACCCAGAGTATGGTATTCGCGCGGACACCGATCAAGTTGCCTGCATCTACAGACAAGACTCGAATCAGCAGTCAGTGACTTCATGGATTAATGTCATGTTTTGATTTGGCAGGCTCTCTCTTCCATCCTGCTCGTACATTAGCCGACATCGCGCATCGAGGCAGACGGTGGTTGAGCATACGCAACACATGTCCCACTTCAGTCGACGAGGTTTGGAATCTTCTAAGCTCTCTATGGTTATCGCAGGACGACTTTGACCCTTTCTTATACACTGGGACGATTAACGATCGACACCAGTCAGATGGGATTATGTCAAGTTCCTTAAAGACCCCTGGAGTTAATCCATCTGGACTCGCTGCTTTTCCTCACCTCAGATGAGCTATAACTTTTTCAACTTCGACAAGAGTCGGGGAACCTGAGTTGACCTTCCATTTACGCTGTCTGGAAAAAGTGGGTAGTTCTAGAGCAGTCGAAGGCCACCTGAACTGCTGCTTGAAGTATTCTGCCGATTGTTCTAAACGTTTAGACTGAGAGCGGATAAGCGTTTCATTTTTTTAAGAGATTGTCTCACTAACACTTGACTTTTTAACCCCGGTTTATTTTATTAACTTGAAAAGTTGTCTAGTGTTACTTAACGCCGCTACCTTTTTCGTCTCCTTCGCTTTCGTTACTCACCACTGCTCACGATCGTTCCGCAGACTTTTTGCCAGTTTGTGTCTGATTGCTCTTCGCTCCTCATCATGTTCCGAGTCTGACAGGATAAATTTCTGGGAATTCATCAACTCAAGAGACGTGACGGAGATTCACAGATTTTTTGACTTATTGATTCAAGTCCTTAATAAATATCACAGTAGATGCCACAACTGTTTGAACATCTTCCGAAGCAACATCTTGGTGGGTTGCATCTTTATAGTTGCCTAAGTAATTATTTAGTTGTTCTTGGAATTTAATCTTGGCTGAACTGAATCCTAATGGGTTTTTTCGTAGTAGTCTTTATTCATTTAGTAAGATGCAAGCAAATGCGTGCTCATACTAGGATATAATCAGAATCTAAATATGTACTCCAGAAAGATCGACAATCTCCTATCGAGGCTCACCAACGATGACTGATGGCGATATGGTCTGAGTCCACCGTTGAGTAAGTCCAAGAGGTCGCCATGTTAGATGATGTTGCTTCTTATGCTTAAAGTTCGTTTTCTCGAAATAAACGATTGTCTGGGCATAGTTATAGCAGACGGTCGCCGTTATCTGCTCTCTGAGCTGTAACACCGAACCATTCACCTAAACATCTTTCAAATTAATTCAAGATACCTATTTGGGCGTTAAAATCACCAGCCATGAGTACCGAATCTGAGTATTTAGCTCTATGAAGAGGTTCAGAAAGTTTTCTGCAAAATTTCCCTCTCACTTTATACGGTATGCAGTAAGTGGGAGCGTAGACAGAAACAATGGCGTGTCCCTATCTTTCTAGGTTCTTACCCAGTCATTTAACAGTACATAGGTAACCATCGACAGGAACCTATTCAGGAAGTGCTTGTCCTGCCCTCATAATTAGTTCAATACACACAATACAATAAGAAATCTGAACATTAAAGTAAATCAATGCATCACCGCTTTAAATCAATGTTCGGGGAAAATTAGGGAATGGTAGCCATCATTTTTTTCTTGTAGACGTGCAGATACGAAAAGTGATAATTTTTATGATTAAGAGAATTATAGATTTCAAACCTGTCAACATTGGGAAGTTGAGATACTGACAAGATGTAAGTGCGGCTAGTAAGAAATCGGAGATAGTAAGTATGGTTGGCACACCTTTTGTGTAAGATGTTGCTGTGAAAAAGCATGTTCGAAAATGTTTGGATAAAACGGTAATGTGCAGGTCAATCTAGAAACATTACTTCCTGATGTTAGCGATACTTCTGTGCTTACTAAAAACTTTATGTCATAGATAAGTGATAAAATTCCAGGTATGTACGATCAAAGGGATTTTCTAAGTGTCCAGAAATCGTAATGTTTAGATCATGATCAAATGGTGTTGGCCTTACACGTTAAACTACACATTGTCAAGGTAGATAACACAATGACGGTGAATTATTGATCAAAGCTAACAGTTTACAATCAGTTTTGTGATCAAGTAGCGTTTTTGACAGGTTAGATAATCGAACACTAGCGAGTTGGTATGAATAGTATAGCTCCAAAAGCAGTACATATACTTCTGCTCAGTAAATGGATTACGTTAAGAAGTATCATCGCTGTTCCGGAGTAGTAGTGGAATTAGGCATCACCACTGACTCTCATCAGAGTTCCGAAGACAACTTAAAGTAAATGAAATATTTGATTACTGACGATTGGAGAAACTGAACTTAGTTTAAACTAACACTTTCAGGCATGGAACTTAGAAGCTGAACTGTACAATAGTCTCACTAAGACGACAGCTTACCTACACTCCTCTTGGATCAACATTTATACATGTTGGTAGCTGAGATGTAGCAATAACAATAAATACTTGAAGATTTCAATTTCAATGCCACTACGATTAGTCTGGTTACGAAACGTTCAGTGTAGTGATGTGAAGCTCTGTTCTCAGTTAGCCTGTTCAGTTACCATCGATGTATTTGAAGGGTGCGCACTTGATACCAACACTAGCCTATGCTCGGGTGAGATATCTAGACTTCGTAGTAATGATGCCGCCATTTTAGAACATTAACTATAGTTCAATACATATCTTTCTAACGATTGTAATCAACGTAGAACCTAACACAACGAGTTAGTTAAAAACTTCGAAGAATTGTTTTAAAACGTTTACTAGCCAGTGCCATACTAGTGTGAAGCGAAATTAACAATACCCTACGAAATAAAACCGTGGTGTGGATGAAGTCGCATTACGTTACTATCTATTACGATATGATGAATCCCTGAACAAACGCCAGCTTATGCAGTACAATTAAGGGCGACGATGGAAATGGTATGAAAAAATGTTATTATAATCGAAATTGGGATGTGGTTTTTTCTAATCTACGAACATTAACAGGAGGATAAACAAAAGAGTCTAAGAACTGACGATTAAGTGAATCTACGTAACATTAACTAAAATAATAGAACACATGAGACTAACCTGAGAAACAACACTTTTATCATTTAATACTTGAAGCAGCAGGGTAAATCGAGTTGTCGGTGTAATGGCATCAAACGCTGCCTGAAACCTCAATGAAAATATCAAATATCTACCTCAGATTGAGTACGAGACTCGTTATCTGGGCTTTGAAGCTGCAACAACAGATTTTGGAATGCAGTGTAATCAGACATCAGAAACAGTAAGATAAATCCCCGCTGATTTCGAAAACCAAAACTAGCGTGCCCGACCTCGCGCAATATCCTAAAGTGCGCGGCTAAACGAAGTTAGCGTTGGAACTAACAAGATGAAAACCAAAATATCGACCAGATTTGTCAAAAAACAAGCTTCAGTGGCATGAAGCTATAATATTACACAAAATGACTACTCTATACGTACAAAATTCAAACAGACTGAATTATGCAGTCTTCAGGGATGAGAATAAAAGGTTAATGACCTTGTTCAAAATTATATAAAAATGTTATTTTTAGCGAAGAAACTTAGTATCGTAATTTCCCTACTTGACTTGCAGTAATATGTTTACAACATTAATATCTGTTATTAGTGTTGTTTTAATGCACTAACAGTATTATTGTGCTTTGAAGTTTTTATACTATTTGATCCTATATTCGCATAGGTTTCTCTTCATTGATCTTAAATATCACTAATTGATTCCTATCACAGTCTTAATCGACAGCTCAATTCTATATGTGGTTTGTTGTTGTCTTTTGAACAGTTAACTTACTGTTGAGGTTCATTACGTAGTCGAAATTAATTTGGTTACTAAAATAAACAAAGACTATGGTGTGGTGTACCATTTGAAATACAGTCTCATGATTCGGTTTTCTAATTCTCGTCACATTAACTCCTAACATGTTTAATCTGTTCATAAATCTCAACACTTAAATTTGTAACTATTTATTCGTCATATTAGCACAAAATATTCAGCTATCACCTAAACATCCAAACAATAAAATTTGCTTAAAACAGAAGAAGAACCGTCGTTCCTTGAGATCTGCGTCTAGAAGGTAGGAGTGTTGTTGGCTTCGAAGAGTGCAGCACTTGCAGCATTGTTCCCTTAACTGAGTAGAAGAGCATCAAGAATTAATAATTATAGTAATCAATGTGTTGCTCCCCTGATATCATCCCTCAGTGCCAGCATGGAAAAAAGAGGCATCTAGCTTTCTTTTGAAATATTCAATAGGAGGCGCTGGTACGACGCCTTCAGAGAACGAGCTCTGTAGTTTATTTGTCCTAGTCAATAAAATGTTAACAGGAATTTTAGCACTAGCTCGATCATGTTCTATCCCATGAGGGTGTCCTCTTAGGTTTAATTTGGAGCTATGTCTTATCAAAGACCTGTTAGGGTGAAGGAAAATGCGGATTATATAATGCCTCAAGATCATATACTCTCCCTGACTCATCTGTACTACACAGCATGAAAATGTATTGCTCTAAGTCGGTTTATGTAAGGTTTGTTATTAGTCTAACTATCTTTTTGGTTACTCTTCTTTGAACACGTTGTCAGATAGCAATGCTCTTCTTGAAACAGGGAGGGGGTCACGATATATCAATGTTTTCAAGGTGAGGTCTTAGGTTAGCACTGTGGACATAGTTGGAGAGTTCAGGGGTTAAATTACCTAATGTTCTAGACTGGAACCTCAGGAGTAAGTAGGCTTTATTGGCTGCAAAAGCCAATGTGGTGGTGTTCCTAGAGTATCGCAGGAGGTTACTTCCTGGTTCTTTCCTGAGACAGAAGAAGTCATTCTGTGTTTACCAAGGGTGCACATTGAGAATGTATTTTGACTGTTCACCAATAGTAGCATGCACTTATTAGAATCAAAAGGGATAGAGTTGCTAGAAGCCCACTTGTGTATTCTATCCAAGTCAGCCCGAAGAATTCTGATGTCAGAGGGATTATGAATATTCCTCTAGATCTTTAGATCATGAGCATATAGTTAGGTTGGTGATTATAAGTTAAAAGAAAGGTCACTTATAAACAACGAAGAGAGTAGTCTAAGGGCTGAACCTTGTTACAATTTGCTGGTCATTGTAAACCAGTTATAATAAGCAGAGCTAATTGTAACTGCTAGAGACCTATCTCTTACGTGATCACTTAACTATTCTAATAGACACCCATTAATACCCATGGATTACAATTTCCTGCAAGGAATACCATAATCAACTCTATCGGAGTCTCTGGAGAGATTTAGTGGGACAATAGTTGTGATCTACTAATAGAGCCCTACTATTGCACACCACCTACAGGTTAGTGTTGCGGGACCTGCTTGGAAAGAAGCCGTGGTGTGATACGAATAATGGAGATTTATTGCGAAAGTAGTCACGGTGGGAATCGTTGACGATTCTTTCCATGACCTTCGTTACTGCAGACAGGGGAATAGGATGATGAATGGAAGACTCAACATACGTTGTTACCTTCCCTTATGCATAGACATGACCACACCATTTTTCTACTCAGAGAGAGTAACCTGCTCACAATCAGAGAGCAGCAGATGATTACCGTGGGAGAAACATAGTAGATTCATACACTCTTCTGGGTCTTTAGGCCGGCAGACTTACGTGGATTTAAGCACCTCAGTATCCCTTTGATGATAAGAAGCTCGAACTTCACAATACTTGGGCCAACGTTTAAAATATCTAAGAGGGTTGACAAATCGTGTTAGAGTATTAGTTAGAGAGATAACGGATCAAAATTTCCAGTGGACCTAGTGGATCATCAACCCCAGGGTGAGAGTTTTATGCCACCATTGTGTCTCGATCCAACAAGTTTAGCATCAGGTCGCCCTTTCTGTTCATGTAACCAAGAAACAGATTATTCTTAGGTTCCATAGACATCATCAGGCCAGTCAAATTGTTTTACCGATTCCAATTAATTTTCAGTGTATTTATTACTTGGGGCTCAATATGAAACCAGTTCTCTCGAGTCATAGGAGAGTCACCATAAGCTCCAGGCAATGTGCTTACCCCTGATAATTTTGCGAGTGTTCGATTTAGCTATGGGGTGAGCTTAGGTTTGTTACGAGGAATGCAAAGAGGCGCATAACGATTAATAGATTGGCAAGAGGATTTCCTTACTTGATGGCATGTTTCGTTTCTCTCTATGGGGTCATGTACTATCATCCAGAGCAGGATTTTAGAGTCGAATCTCAATCATGGTGTATCTACAAAAGATTACGTAAGACCAAGTGAAGTTCGTCCTGTCCCATTTTTTTCCACTTTACTAACTCTGTAGATACTAACCATTTCATTAACAGCTACTCCTTATTTCAGAAGACTATAACATTTCAAGATATGCAAATGATTTGTGGCAGAGTTGCCAACTAACTTGATGTCACAGGAATCAGCTTCGGGCAGCTGAAGTTCTTGTTCCAGGCACAATCACCCCGTCGACTCAGGGAATGATAACAAGACTAATTTTGTGACCGCGGACATTCACATTAGACAGAGTTATATTGGCTTGATATTCACAGTTCTGTTTCATCTCATGACAGTAGTAAGTCATTTAATACTATTACCAGGAAATAATCGCTGTTTCTTTATCTCTACAAATCGTGCAGAAGCATTTATCAGAAAGGCTACTTTCGGCCCTAGTATTTCACAGGTATACCACACATACTCTCCCTTGAAATGATTCATAGTGGTAGTGATATATAGTAATATATAGTAATGATATATTTGATTACCATAGGTGGCATTTCATTACTACCTGGAACATACAAATGCCTCTTAAAAATAGTTCATTAATGTCAGCTTACAGATGTAGTGCGACTACATGCACCTTCTGTGAACAGCGGAGGTGGCAATTTCTATGGCTTGCGTCCTGATCATATTCATGAAATTGAACCTATCCTCTTAAATAATGTACTAACAGTACAAACTTTGAACACATTAACGTTTTTTCCGCGTGGTCTGATTATTTTGTTTCTTTCGAGATATCTTGCACATTTCTAAATATATAACACCCTTAGTAGCACTCCTGCAGTATCACCAAACTCTACTCTCAACCTTATAGTATCCTAGATAAACTAAACGTCACGCATTAAGGCGAAACGCTCAAAGCTTAATATTAGTCCTCCTAAACCGAGCGATATCCCCTCTACCAATTTTCTCTTATTAACCTGTCAGCAACACAACCAAATTGTAGTAATTACTAGCGACTAATATGTGATAGTCTTTCTCTACACACTCTAAAACATCCATCAACGATGTGTTTATCACCAATCAGCAACCAGCTGACAGCCATACACAACTTGTTAAGATTGTCAACATTGCCGATCTAAACAGTGATAGTGCTGCTTATAAAGTGGAGATTGACAACACTAAATTAACACTAGTCAAGATGCAGTATGTCCTACAAGAACTAATCCCTAAGTCATACCTGTCTGGCAAACATAATGACTTTGAAATAGAAAACTTGAAGCAAGCTGGAAGTTTCTTCGATTTCATTTCGTCTGAAATAGTAAGGCGTATTAATTCGCTTAATAAAACAACAGTTGACAGAATTTCCGAGAATTCCTTTCTAAACAAGGCAAAGATAACTCTTCTAAAGGCTTGAGGATTGTCCTAATTGGCTTGTAAATGCAAGCGACTGAGAAAAATGACTGGCGAATCAGCCTCGTAAACCTTTACTATCTTAAATCTACACAGGATTCTATGGAACTTATCGAGTCAGGGAGTCATAAGAATTAGCAGTTAGTATAAAGTGTACTAATATTTACTGACAAGACACCACTACAACGCAGAGCTCGTAACAAGCATAACGTCACAGCTTCCAACTTAAGGAACTCAAGCATGAACTAATGAACCAAAAAACCTTGACAGAGCGAGTCCAGAAGCATCTCGGAGTGATGGCAATATATAATCGAAACCAACAACTTTGCCGACTAAACTTAAAAATGAGGGGCCACATTATTTAAATGAACCGATCAGTTCACCTGGTGTAAACCCGCATACTATGGTATTAGCAACGGAAATGGCTATTGACTTTATAGATTTAGACAATACTCCGCTAAGAAATACGACTGATTCTGAAAGCAAAATGATGCGTGAGGAAAAGTCGTACACAGCAAAGCATTTCCACACTTTTAAAACGGAAAGGAAACTCAAACATTAGTCTAACGATAGTTATAAATACTAACCCGCTAGGATTAGATTCTCCCCGTTAGCATGAAGCAACGAATCTCAAATTATCAGCACCAACAGGATCAAAACTGTCGGAACCTTAATTACCTAGACAATAAAACTAACAACATTCCCTGAAATGCTAGGCAAACTAAATCCCTACCATCTAAACTAAGAGTTAATACTCAGTGTTGCAAGAAAGGATTTCCCTCCTCCCATTCTTATGTTAATCCATACAAATACTCTTAAAAAAACGGAGTGACACTCTACTGAACCAGAGTGTCAATTATTATTGGTTAAGAAGGACAATACTGCATACAAAAGTCACTCTCTTCACTTATACCATCACAGACTTAAATGAATAGTAGCATGATTCACTACAACCATAGACATTATCCTTACCACCAATATAGATGTCCATCTAGACATAAAAATCTACTACTGGGACGATTCCCTATAACAAATGTTCCTGCTCATGATTATGCGTCTAGAACTCATAACATATATTGTTCAACTATTGTAAACCAAATGTCACATATGCTCACTTATATTTCTTTTTTAGCGTATCCTCACTTTACACCTCACAACCCTGTCCTCTTCCACCCACTATCTCTACCACCCTTCTTGAATTAACAGTTCATGCCAATCGTGAGTAGTCTCAACCCAAGTCCATATCACCACTAATGAAAACGTTGCTACCATCCTATATCCGGTTGAGATGAGCGTCTTAAGTGATTACCACGGAGATAGTAGTGACGTTCAGAATACGGCTTAATAGCATAGCTAAACACTATGAAAATTCTACCGTATCATAAAGCCCTTACTAGAAACCATAGTGCCAATGAAGATTGGCTACAAAACAGTATCCCCTTACGTCACAGTTAAAACTAAAACCAAGTTACGTAAACTAAAGAAAGGGTACTTCATCTCAAATGATTTCGCTGCTCTGAATCAAACACACTTTTCGCTAGAACAAGTAAAATGTTAGCATAAAACTCGCCTTAAAGACGAGGAATGTATAATACTCAATGGTGAACCTAAATCTCTAAACCTATGCCATTTATTAGAAAAACCCTTAAAGAAAACTGGAGAGTATAGTATTAATTTAACATAGCGAAATGAAGTAACCTACGATGACCCACGAATTAAATGCGAGCTTTTTAGTAAAAGATTCAAGAATAGCGAAAACAATTTAAACGCCGGACATCAGTTTAGACTTTATATACAATACAACTCTAAGTACTATAAAATTCAGCCTAAAAATATCAGTGAAGCTATAAGAACGCTGAAGCCAAATAATAGCTCAGGGACCGATAATGTCCCATCAATCTCCTATAACTATGCTGGACCAGACATGACTATTCTCCTAATTAAAATGTTCACACTCTCACTAGAAGCTGAAACTTATCCTGAAATCCGGAAATTCACCTACGTACTTCCTCAACATAACACAGAAGCGCAGAATCTGATCCAGAACTGTCGACCAATTAATATCACATCAGTGGTCTAACGAGTAATGGAGAAGATAATCAAAAATCAACCATCTAACTATCTACTAAATGGAAGCTTAATTGATCCTTCCCTGAATAACTTTATCAAAATGAGGTTATATGCCACATGTCTCAATGATTTCTTTAACGTGGTCACTCGAAACCGTGATCAGAAGAGGTTAGTGATAACACTATACTTCAACATAAAAAGAGCTTTCGACAGAGTACCATACAATCTACTAATTTGTAGGCTGCAGTCTATAGGAATCACTAATCCTCTCCTGGGGTGGTTCAAATCGTTTCTCACAAACCGATATAAGATTACAAAAGTAGGCACTGTAACGTCAGCACCACGACTTACAACAAGTGAAGTTATGTGACGTAGTGTTCTACGACCCCTATTCTTTATCATATATCACTAGTATGTACAGCCGTTTCATAGAGGGAAAGCCAAACTTGTGTACCAACGACTTAAATTAGTGTATAAGATTGCGAAACAGGACGTAGCACACTTCATCCAAGATATGAAGGGCGAGCTGAACAACCTAGGTAAGTGGTGCTCAGATCAGTGTCTGGAATTCATTACTGAGAAAGATGGATGGATAGGAACAGGAGACCCAAAAAATGAAAATCAATTTATACTTTGTAACTACACATTTCCTATACTTAATACTGTAACCGACCCAGGCATACAATATTTTTGAATCATTAGTTTCTCTAACTACATTCCAGCCAAACTGTTGAAAATGTGACGACTCTAAGGTTTTCTTCTAAGGAACTTTTAACCAAATGAATCAAGACTCACTCCTTACAAAATATATGTAAGATCAATACTTCAGTACTGTTCCCTCCTATTTAATAATCCATGAAAGAGTTACATAGTGAGAGTAGGGAGTATACAACACTTCTTCATACGGCAGGTGATTAGAAACAATTCGAAAATAGACCATAAAACTAGGTGTTACATGCTCGAACTTGAATTACTATGGAGAAGAAGACTAAGAACAAACTTAATCCTCTTTTATAAACTGCTGCACAATATGATCCGTACCTAAACTAACACTGTATACCGTGCCTACGCTCCAGACGATTATCTGTGAAACGCTTTTTTTAAGTTAAAACTGAAAAATACAAGACTAAAACTCGCAGGAACTTCTATTTAACTAGGCATAGTCAAATATGCAACAAACTGCCAGCAGACAATCTACCAGTATTTTACTAGCTACTTAGTAAAACTCTTAAAGATGTTAGACTTTTGGCTGATGAGGCCACTTTTCCGGGCACATTCTAAATAATATGTCTTCTTAATATCTAAAAGTGGTTGGACATCAAAGACATCAAACGGAATGATGTATCCCTTTCAGTTTTTTCCGCTTTAGGGAGTTTACCAGAATATCAACCTTGCGGACTCCAATACCTAGCTATGGATGTCTACCGAACCTAATATCTTACTATTAAGGTGCATCAGTAGCCAGAACCAACACACATGGAGTTTGCTTCATACTACGCAAAACGTTGAACATCTACATCCCCTGCAATAATTTAATCCCTTGATATGGTGACTTGAAACTACCCTGTTATTCTTTTGTATCACAGGGTTATTCCAAGGTCGTGCTCGTAATGGATGCTACATAGATGCCAGTTTAAAACAATGTTTATTATTTCACTATCTCTGTGTACAACAGTATGATAAGTTTGTGTAATAATCAAACTCGTTTAAGGTCTGATAAGCTTTTGTTGATCTTGACTATAAATATGGCTTGCTCCTGATATCAGGAAATAAATCTTAAAAAGGATCAAAGGTCGAAATCGGACAAACTCATGGTTGCATTCAGTTTTTCACATCAAGTGATCAGTGGCCGGGATGAACTGCCTGAAGAAGTTGTATCAGCTTTATAGGCGAAATTTATCAAAAGAAAAACTGGATCTTCGTTGGAACGATTTCTGCTAGAAATAACATAGGTTGCCAGATCTGCTGTCCTTATTATTGAACAATAAAGATTTCGTCTCCACATCTTGTCAATGAACATCTCAATGTCCAAGACATTACACTGTATTTTTACGTCACAACATCAGGCAAACATTTCGATTCGACGTGCTTTAAAATAAAGTTGGTAAACCTCCAAGTAATTCTTCCCCGAAATACTCAAGATAACCAGCCTCCTAAGGACTGGATCATCACCTAGGAACCCTTCTCTACACATTCGCTATACGATGGCAGATACTTTCGCTTCTTTGTTTATACAATACATCGAGGGGGTTACATTGGATAGTATTCAGTATCAGAGTGCTGTTACATTTCAAATTGACTAGTATGATGGCTTTCCGCCAAACTTCAGCTAGTAATGAAATCATTGACAACTAAATAAATTGTTACGACTTCCAGTTATTCTGCAATGACAGGTCCTACCTAATAGGAGTGGCGTGGCTCTGCATGCATTCATTTCCCTCGGTAGCCATGAAATAACTACACTCGGATTTAACCATCATGATATTTTGTGCGGTGTGAAAAGCAATAGTTATCGTGGCTGGTTGGGATATTAGGATGGGCCTAGCGGTTTCGACTATCCGTTGAGCTAGTGTATCTGCATGATTATTTGCTTCTGAGAAGAGGTAGAACTGGTTATTTTTCTTGTACACATTTTTATTTCTGATATTATTTACTAGTTATAAAGCTAACGGTAACTAGTAGCAGTGTTCATCTTCTCCACACTAGTTTTATTTTCCCTTATTGATTGTTATCATTTTTGGTATGTTAATTATTTCAATTGTTACAAGGCCATTATTGGTACAAGTTATGCAGAGTTGGAACGAAATAGAACTGAATAATTTGAGTGCTACTTTTGTGCCTCTTCTAGTTGGTTATGGGCGAGTAATTCATGTGTTGAGTTTTTGGTCACCAGTTGTGAGTATTTATTTTATTTGCGTGGACAAGTTCACGATTTAGAAAACCGAGGTTAGTAGTTCCTTGTGTAATATAGGCAGCAGGGCATATGAGTTGGCGACGGTTTATGGTGATAATAAATCCCATTAAATGGAAATGTTATTTGAGGAACAACATAGGATAATGAGGCTACTCACGGACCCAAATATTATTCCTGAGATAACATGACCTCTCCGTGTTTCTATCTCTCAACTTCCAGTTGCTAGAATCACTAATGGTGTAACTAAATTTATTTGTGATCCTGAAGCAAAGGTTACTTTCGACACTGTTTTTGAAGCATCGCTATTTGCTTTTGCACGATTAAGCTCCTCATAGCGACGCATGGAAAGTTCGCCTGTTACTCAGAAAGCTTGATGAGATGTACCTTGCAACCTGCTTTCACTCCACAGGTCGCGTAATAGGACATCCTTTAAAACCTACGAAACACTTAGCCACAACTTTGATGATGATTAATCTCTGCTGAATATTAGATTAAGTTGCTTGTGGTTCAAAACGAGTGAAACGGATGATTTTTTGACTCATTCTGATATTGTAAATAGGAAATGCAATTGTTTTAAACTGAGAGAGCTATTGAGTAACCAATTCAAATTGATTATTTCTATGTACAGCCTGCTGTCAAAAAAGTCTACTGATATTCTCACATGATTGTTACATCGTCCTAACCAAAAAGCAAAATTGTCTATCAAAGACATCGCTGCAGAATATCAATGACTAACCAACTTAAAGCATGCTACTACACTGGTCCAATCTGGTGGTCATAGTAAAATCGTAGTCCATGAATTTCGGTATAAACCGTGTTTCTGTTCAATCACTCCAGTAACCACCACTTTAACTTATTGTGACAGAGCAGCTGTAAAGAAGCAAATTATCCTTTCCGTTCAGATGCTGGAACTGTGGTGCATGGCGTTTGCCAAGGCCTGTTCATTCAAGGACCGTTGCTGTAGCGAATGCTACAAGCTAGGACATAAAGAAACTTATTGCAAACAGAACAATACGAGCAATCAATCGCGTTCCAGAAGAGGGTTCCATTGATACAACAAGCCAGCCGAATTACTTTTAGTAGCGACTGTAAAACATTCTAGAGACCAACCGGAAAAGTTTCTGTTCAGATAGATGGTCATGAGATAAGTCTACAACTTGACATAGCCTCCGCTATTACTTTTATTCCTAGGAAACGTGTACTGTGTTCCACATAACAGCTTTCTATAAATGCAACAGGTGACTGCCATTATGTACCGTACACAACCGCATCATGACAAAAAAAATAAAGTAAGATTTCGTCACAACTATTCTGAATGAATTTGACGTTTTTACAAAAGGTTTAAGATGTTATATCAAGGTGAAAGTTCCCTTTAGCTTGATGCTAAATATATCACCATTGTTGCGTCACAAAAGTCTAGTTATATGCACTTCGCTGCAGAAGTTGATGCCGGCTTCAAGACTCAGAAAAACAGAGTGTTCTAACACCTGTATCATTTTCAGCTTTGGAAATCTCAATAGTCGTCGTTAAGGTACCTAGTGATATATTAAGCATCTACTCCGATTTTTCAACTTATCTGAATATTACCGTAACTCCTCCTGCAGCTCTTCTAGGGTTGCTCCCAGTCCCTAACCCGGGTAAAGGAGGAGAGTTGGGCATAGGGATAGTATCCCTATCCCGTAAAACACAAGTTTGCTAAAAAAACGCTAACCAGAATGAACAAACTAAACTATTTAAACTCTGTCCTGGGAGGCCGATGCCCCACTTCTTACGACCAGAGCTAAAAATTTTATAGCTTCATGGAATGTTCGGACAATGTGGGAGATCGGGAAGATCAATCAGATAGTAGCAGAAATGAATAGATAATACCTGACAGTGCTCGGAATCAGCGAAACTCATTGGACTCAAACTGGACAGAAAACAGTGGTTACGGAAGAGGTGCTACTTACGACGGGCTACAGTGCAAAATTGTGCATGGAGGACAGCTGACAAATGCATTCTCAGTAAGACCCGGTGTCAGACAAGGCTGTCTACTCTCGCCTTTCCTCTTCCTTCTAGTGGTTGATTGGATCATGAAAACCTCCACACCTTAGGGGAAACATGGAATTTAATGGACAAGTAAGATGCGACTCGATGATTTGAGCTTCGCGAATGATCTAGTTATTTTAGCTTATACACACCGTCAAATACAAGTGAAGACAACCAACGTAGTAGCAACCTCAACATCAGTAGGCCTGAACATACATAAGGGAAAGAGCAAGATCCTCAAATTCAACACAAAGAACACCGACCCAATTGAACATGATGGTGAAACTCTGGAAGAAGTGGATACCTTTACATACCTGGGGAGCATCATCGATGAACAAGGAGGATCCGATGCAAATGTAAGGGCAAGGATCGGCAAAGCAAGGGCAGCATTCCTACATTTGGAAAATATATGGGACTCCAAACAACTGTCTACCAATCTCAAAGTTAGACTCTTCAACTCGAACGTCAAGTCAGTTCTTCTGTATGGAACTGAAACGTGGAGAACAACTTCAAACATCCTCAGGAGGGTACAGGTATTTGTAAACAACTGTCTTCGCAAGATATAGAATGTCCGTTGTCCGGTAACCATCAGCAACAGCCTACTATGGGATAGAACAAACCAACTCCCACTTGAAGAGGAAGTCAGGAAACGATGTTGGAAATGAATAGGACACATATTCCGCAAATCATCTGACTGCATCACGGGACAAGCACTAACTTGGAATCCTGTTGGAAAACGGAAAAGAGGAAGGCCGAAGGACACATTGCGACGAGAATCGAAAGCAGACATTAAAAGGAAGAACAGCAACTGGAAGCAGCTGGAAAGGATTGCTCAAGACAGAGTTGAATGGAGAATACTGGTGAACGGCCTATGCTCCTCCAAGATGGGTAAAAGACGTAAGTAAGTAAGAATACAATCGTATAGCAACATAATTATGTTTTCTCCTAACGACTTATTCACGATCCTAAATGGCACTAGCTGTTTTTCCACGTAAGACCTAGCAGACGCTTATCTGAAAGCTGAAGTTGAATCAGCAAACCGTGAACTGCACATAATAAACACGTACTAAGACTCTTTCGGTACACCAGACTACCATTTGGAGACAAGAAGGCACGATCAGTTTTCAACAATAGATAGACACGATTTTAACTGGTGCCACTAGAGTGATCGTGTTTTTATATGATATAATCATCATCACAGCATCTCCAAAAGAACTATATGACTCGATTATTACCATGCTGAAATGGACCGACGACCAAGGATTTTGCCTAGGCCTTGAGAAATACCGATTCTGCATGAGGTCCGTGAAGTACTTAAGGTTAATATTTGATAAGTTATATCACCATCCTAATCCAGAAAATACTAGAGTCGTTCGAAGATTGCCGGCACTCTGCGATACATCTACACAATGACCCTTCCTAGGATTCATTGGCTTTTACTGAGCATTTTTATCATCCTTGTATAAGAAACGAGTATCACTGAATCATCTGCTAGGGAAGAATGTCTGGTAAAGTTGGACCAGGAATCGCCAAACCGCTTTCGACAATCTGAAGAAGCTTCTCACACTTAATCTTTCCCTCGGATTACTATAAGAAGATATTGATTACTGTTGCAGCATACGTATCAGCATATGACGTGGGTATATTTACCTGGCAAATATTCCCGAATGGCAAGGAGGAAGCAATAATACACGCTTTAAGGGAGCTGATGCCCTTGGAGAAACGATATGGTCAAATAGTGAGAGAGCATTTAGATATTTATTTTGTGATACGGTGCTTCATAAAATGGTAAATGGACAAAATTTTACGATATTAACTGATCACAAACTATCATCAGCAAATTTTCGGTTGAAGTCCAGAATACCAGCGTATTCATCAAATCAGCTACAATGATGGGCACTGACTCTTCTCGGATATGATTTCGACATACATTACAAAAAGAAGAGAATTTCGGTCAAGGGGATACTCTATCCCCCCTTATAACCACCCACCCTACAACCAGTAAACAGTCGGTTTTCGCCTCCAATGATTTAAGAAATTATGCTGAAATGACTTAAAATGATACTATCAGAAAACTCCCAATAACCGCCCACCAAGTCGCTGGTTACATAAGAAAAAATAAAATGCTTCAATAAACGATCTTTTATATGCAACATAAATGGCCATATTTCTCAGACGAAAAACTAAGACGAGTTTGCAAACATCGACAGTCTCTGTGCATAGTTTAAGAATGCCTAAATTTCTAGGGAGCGGATAGCAGTACGACGTGAATTACGCTAGGCAGTACTCAAACAGTTTCATGCTGAATATTATGGAACACTCCAGTGTTACTTATCCTAGCCAAAGATGGCTTAGTAAAAAGATGTGACTATTGGCAGAGGAAATCAAAGAATCCACCGAAAGCTTGATCAGTGAACTGGCCGGATCTCGTAAGATCCTGAATAAAAACAACGCCAATATTTTACCGACTCCTACCTTCTAGATGCAGATCTCAAAGAACGATAATTCCATATTTCTACTACGCCAAGTCAAATTCATGGCATTGTGGATTCTACAATCCCATTTATGTATGTCATGTTGTCAAATATGTGTTTGTTCTTAAATAAGAAAAGATATCATGTGGCTTTATTTGTGATATTTTACTTGATTTTAATTTGTTTTGGACCATTGACACCAAGAATATGTTTGGATTATCTCTGTTCTGATTGGTGACTTCAAGGACATTCTAAAGTGTTGTTACTGGATATCTTGTATTGTTGACTGTTAATTACTACTATTGTTGTTTGTGCTTTTTATGTACTCCGAGTGAAATATTACCGCTGAGTTAATTCACGCTGTTCTTCACATTGTTCTAGCACTTGTTAAAGCTGTTAATAGCTTACCTACAGACGACGTTGATCCACTGGGATCATATATTTTACTACAGGAGTGAATACGTGTCTTACTATCTTATTACAGTCATGTTTCCGGCTCTCCTAGTTTTAATTATTGCATGTAATAGCAAATTCATGATGTTTTGATATTATAGGTTCTGATTTAGTCCTTTGTTATGGTACTAGTTCCATAATATCACCAGCCACCTTCCGAAGTTCTTCAAATAGTTCAAATATATCCGTTTTACTACAGGGCTACATAAACATTAATTTGTTTTACAAAAAGGTTAGGATTTGATTTTAATTTCTTCATTTTGCACTTTACTTTCATCTTGTTCTTAAGCGGCTCTCTGAAACCCGTTTTTTAACGTAGCGAGTGCTTGTCTTAATCCCAGTTAATAAGAGTGGAAACTTTGTCAGTTCTAGTGGCATTTCACTTAATATGATCTATACGTAGATCGGATAAGGCACGTGAGTATCTGAACACCACACGAGCGTCATTCAAATTGGAGAGAATTTTATTAACACATGTAGTGAATAAAAATAAGTAGAGTTTCTCAATAGTTTTAGCTTAAAAGTATATAGTTTTTTCTTCCTTAGGAAAATAAATACTATGCCTAGTACGGATATTATGGCAATTTTTTGTATAGATGTAATACGATTAACGTAGTCTCAAAGTGTATTTTGATCTCATATCTTATATCAGTCCACACCTAAATTCGCATGAAGCATAAGCAATAAAAAATAGTGGTCTTCCAATCACCTATAAGTTTGTTAGGGGTTGGGAAATAAGCTTCCCGAAAGAATACATGTTTTACTGGCCACTTGATAGATTTCCATTAATTTCCATTTCTTAAGCAGCCGATATTTGAACACATGTACTACGACTCTGCACTACTTTGCTTCATAACGGTAGCTATCTCTATATTCCATCAAGTTATATTTTCTGTGAAGACATTTATATTGTCACTGGAGTGATTGATACGCAATCTTTTGTGGAATATTTTGATTATCGTTGTTTCTTTTATGTTATTACTTAAATATCTGCACCCGGTTTTCGTGTATACAGCTTTCAAAACCACCAATTATAATTTCAATCAATTCGACAAATCAAGAAAAATTCCAGGCTTCTGCCTCTTTTGAAAAGGAGAGGGAAGTATTGAATTTAAGTTGGGCACATAATGGCTCAAATATTACATGGTGCCTTCTGTTCCAGTTTTCTAAGTTTGAAAATAGTTACAGCCTCAATAAAATTAGCTTGTATTATGAACTTCCTGATTTACCAGGTTAGTAATTTATACTTTCTACCCTTATCCTTGTAATTATTTATTTCCCACCAAATAGTTCATTACGAAAACTACCTAAGCATATACATTCTTAGTAAGTTCCTATGAAGCTTTTAATTTAGGAAAACAAATGGTTGATCAGAAATCTCTTAAGCCAGTGCTTAATTTCTATTTTTAATTGTAAAGACTGATTAGGATTTGGCGAAAATACGTATTTGCTTAAATTGATTTCTCTGTTTATTATGCTGGAACTTTTCAAATTTTTAGGAATAATCCATTGTTTTGGAAAATGTTAAGCATTTATTACGTTTGTTCTCTAAGGGCCGCATAGTTAAGTGACTCTTTACATTGTGTGGTTTTATTATTAGATGTTTTTTTTTCCATTATAAAAATGAACATTTTGTTAGATAATGTCGGAAAGTTTAAGAATGGGAGACTCAGTAATTAATCTAAAGCTACTTGGTTAGTCGTCTTTCAACTGACATATTGATTTACTGTACTGTTCTTTATTGTAAAATAAGTAACACAAATCCTTCCAAAAATTTTTAAGTTTGTGCGAAAAAGTCTCCAGGATTGTTCTCGTTAGTCATTTACTTTTCTTAATTGGGTTCCTGTTGATAGTCGTCTATGTGCTCTCTGTCCAAATGGTACAATAAGAACTCAGAAAGATAATTACACCGATACCTTTTCGTCGTTTCTGTTTATATTTCCATCGGCTGCAGCTCGAATTAAGTAAAACATTAATTCTACGGGAAATTCTCGAACCTCTTTGGAAATCTAGACTCAAACATAGCAATCATAAGAGGGGATCTTAGCGCTCCAGCCAGCAGGCTAAATCAAGCTAAAAAAAAACAAACAGGATTTTTGGCATCCCGACCAATTAAACGAATGATGGAGACCGTCTCCTACAATTATATTCAGATTACGGTTTATTCTTAGCAAGAAAACTAAGCAGAAGGTGAATCATTATCTAATCTGGCGATTCCCAACATAAGCATAACGATGGACACAACTAGATCCTATCAGGATCAATCGTATTCAGAAAAGCTCCATAAACGGTAGCCGCTCATTCCGGCGCACCTATCTAAACCCTGACCACGCCATAGTGAAAGCACTCACTTTTATGCATTTAATAGACACGGAGAGGCCACAGCAAGAAGACTCTTTGGATATCAGTTCGAAAGTGAAAAAGCCGAAAATTCATTTAGTGAAGTATCTAGTCTATCATATTCAAGTTTGTTCCAAAGAAGCTTGAAACGATTTTAAAGTAACTGTGAACGCATCAGCGATATCTGCAGCCAACTCAAATCAAACGGTTAGGAATAAGCAATTGATTTTGAAAACGCCTAACAAATTGATAGAAGCTCGAAAACTCTTTTTAACAGTCTCGAGGAATAATAAAAAGCGACGATAACTGGGACGTAGACTAACAAAAATTTTGCTCAAGGATCGTAAACAGTGGTGAACAACAAATGCAAAATTGGTGGAAATGACTGCAACAATAGGTAATACTAGTTAACTGTTTCGACTGATTAAAGAAGCCGGTCGACTGTTATCGAGACTGCTTTGGAAGACAAACGAGTCTGTGATCCATTCTCAATCCATAAGATTAGACCGATGCGCAGGAAATTTTCATGAATAGTTCGTCTGGCCTCCAACTCCTTTAGTTAGAAAGTATTCCCAAACTACCTGAATGGAAAGGTGACACATGTCTCCTAACTCTAAAGGCTTTAAATAAATTGAAGCGGGGTTGACTCTAGGTATCTTTAAGGACATTGGTCCACTTTTACCAGATAGGTTGACCAACTTTTAGCTAAAGTGTAGGAACGTAATTCCATCTGATTGGTCATAATATCTTATCGTCCCAATTTATAAGAAATGACAGAAATCCTCTTGTGATGACCACGGCAGGGAATCCACTTAGAGTTTAACTTAATGATAAAAAAAAATCAAGAATACATTTCAGGAATAACTAGAAAATCAATTAGTCAACTGTGTAAACGATACCCATCCGGAGTCGGCTTGGAATGATATACAAAATGTGTCGAAACAACAGTGATATCTACTAGTAAACTAAACCAAAAGGTTAAGAGAAATCAATGGATTTCAGCTGCATCTACTGAAATGATAGTTGCTCGACAA
The DNA here is from genome assembly GCA_025215515.1 of Schistosoma japonicum. Taxonomy (NCBI): domain Eukaryota; kingdom Metazoa; phylum Platyhelminthes; class Trematoda; order Strigeidida; family Schistosomatidae; genus Schistosoma; species Schistosoma japonicum. The sequence continues at coordinate 24,492,212 of CM046069.1, read as the reverse complement.
CACACTCCATTTGGCTCTGAACACAATAAGGAGCGAAGGCAACTTAAACACAAACCAGTTAAAAGCTTACGTAATGATCATGAGTAGGGGTGGGTGGCGAAAGCTAGAGATGGAAAAGGCATAGGCTATTGTTCAGACTTATCACGGAAATCGGTATCAGAAATCCGACTGTAGTTGAAACTATCTCAGAAAAGGATGGGACTATTATTCACTGTCAATCCAGAAGATGAGACCGATGGAATGGACACTTTAGGAAACAGTTCAACTGGCCCTCGGTCTCATCCTAGTTTCCCACCATCCCCGAGCAATCTGAATGGCAAATTAATATTGGTCCCCCAAATGTTAGTGAGGTTGGAAAGGCTATACGGAATCTAAAGTGTGGGAGAGCAGCTGGACCTAATGGATTAACTCCTGAGGTATTTAAGGATGGTGGTCCAGTTTTAACAGCGAAATTAACTAAGATCTAGTCTGGAATCTGGGAACTGGACGTAATTCCATCTAACTGGTCTCGAATGCTAATCGTCCCAATCTGTAAGAAAGGTCAAGTCCTCTTGTGACAATTACCGAGAAATCAGTTTAACGAATATAGTGTCTAAAATGTAGGCTTTAATAATACTTCGATGTCTAATCAAAGCTCGTGAAGAGCGAACTCGAGAAAACCAAGGTGGTTTCAGACCTGGACGTGGTTGTATAGACTGAATATTTACACTTTGGTAGGTTCTGGAACGTAGACAAACTTTTAGACGTCCAACAATAGTTGTATTCTTTGACCTTAAGGTGGCGTTTGACTCTATCGATCGTAAGGTTATGTGACAATGTCTGTCATTGAAAGACGTGCCAGTGAAGTATATTAACCTTATACAAGCTCTACTCGAACACCACATATCGAGTCAGAGTTTGTAGCGAATTGTCGTCGGGATTGATTAGCTCAAGTGGTGTTCGTCAAGGTCGCCTGCTTTCCCCATTTTTATTTAATTTTATCATTGACATACTTCTAGAGTTAACATTTTCATCGTCTGATTTCTCGAGGGTTGCCCTCCTTCCAGGAGATAAACTTGCTGACCTGAAATATGCAGATGATATAGTTCTATTGGGTGAAGATGCTGATAAAATGCAGAATATTTTGACTACCTTAAGCATCAATGTGAGCATGTTTGGGATGCGATTCTCCCCATCCAAATGCAAAATGTGCCTTCAGGATTGGCTTGCTTTGGCACTGAAATTAGTGATAAGGAGTGATATCGTTGAATGTGTTGACCGCTTCATGTATCTTGTAAGCCTCGTCAGTCCTGATGATCGGGTGTTTGATGAAATCTTGGCTCGTATGCAGAAGGTTCAATTGTCTTTTGCCAATTTTCGTCATTTGTGGCTTAAGCGAGACATCCGTCTACTGACGAAAGGACATATTCGTTCCATAGTACATGTATTACAGTTAGGACATGTTACTTATGCCTGACTACCGCTTTCCTTGACGAGCAATCTTGTATGGTGTGGGAGTTGGTTAGAAGAAAGCTAGGGGTAGCCAGACGAAAACATAGCACCAGTCCATGAAGTTATTGATAACTGAGCTGAGCCATGTTAATAGATGCAGATGATCGTAACAAATGGTTAGAGATTTCAGATGATATGGCTCAAAATCGATGGCGATGGAGCAGGTGCATCCACTCTCTGTCTTCCTCCAAATCCCAAGTTTCTGAGCTTATCATAATTTTCTTTTTACTGAATCATATTTTCTCAAATCTTATCTCCGATCTCCATACCTTTCCATTAGTACTTACTGTGTTACTACCTTCCCTACTCTGGGATTTATTCTGACAATTTAATTTTTATTCGCTAATCGGGGCGTGGCTACTTGAACTGATGTACGCAAGTACCAAGTTCTACGTTGTGACTGACTGACTGATTATGATGACCACAGTGGTATCAATTTGATAAACATAGCATCTCTTTAATCACTCAATGCTTATCTGACACTAGAGAATGACAAACTCGAGAAAATCAGGCTGCTTTCAGACCTGGGTGAGGATGATTTGTTCAAGAGTTTACTCTCCGTCAGGTCCTAGAACACAAGCATAGCTACCTTTGTTCGAACTTAGTAACTTATAAGCAACGTTTGACTCTGTAGATCGAGAGGTTCTATGGCAGTATTTTTCATTAAAAGATATCCCTCAGAAGTGCATAGGTCTTATGAAATCTTTCTCGTTAAACACCACTAGTTGACTTATAGCGAACTTTCACGAGAATTATCAACCTCAAGTGGTGTTCGTCAGGGTTGCTCCTTATTCGTTTTATTGTTTAGTCCCCTTATAGTTGTTCTTTTAGAAGTCACACTTTCTTCATTTAGCTTCTCAGGGATTGACCGCGTCCCAGGAAGCTTACTTGTCGACTAAGGATATGCACATGACGTAGTCCTGTTCTGTGAATACGCTGACAATATGCAATCTTCTGAACACCCTGAATAACAACGCAAGCATATTGAGATGTATTTCTCTACCTCTAAATACGGTATGTTACTTCAGGACTGGTTCGCATCATCGCCTAGATTAGTCATAGGGAGTGAAGTAGTTGAGTACGTTGACTACTTCACTTATCCTTTTAGTCCCATCACCCCTAGTGGGTTGATGTCTGATGGAATCTCAGCTCAGATTCAGAAAGCTCACCTGTCTTTGGCCAACTAAAGTTACCCGTGGCGTAACCAAGATATCCATTTCTCTCAACAAAAGGCTGATTGTTCTGCTCAGCAATTCGCTAATTATTAGTCCTTGGATGTGAAACATGGGCTTTGAAAATAAATATCCATAGGCTTAAGGTCTTTTATCGTATAAGACTTTAAAATATCTCCCGTTTATCATGGAATGATGGAGTAAACAATGTTGATGTTAGACATAGTACTGGAGAAAAATGACATCCGTGGATTAGGTTGCAAATCTTCATCGACTGGGAGAGTTGGGACGTGTTGCATATACCAGACCACTGCCTACTTCGTCTCATGGTGTTCGCTATTGAAAGAGTAGATTGGAAGAAAGGTATGGGCGGCCAAGCCAAAACATGGCATCAATCCAGGAAGTTTATCACTGCTAGTGTGAGCTATGTTGGTAGATGCAGACTCCCTGATCAGGGTCTACGCTAACGTAGTAATCAGTGGTTGGAAACTCTAGGTAATATGGCTCAAAATCAGTCACAGTGGTGCAACTGTATTCACTCTTTGTATTCTTCTAGATCTTCAGTTCCATTATTCTTTTGTACACACCTCTGCTTTATCTCTTCTTGCTGATTTGTACTATCGTATCATTCTCATAAATTTGATCTCATCGTGCTTTTGTAGCATAGTAGCTTGAACCTATGCTCACATGCACCAGGTCCTATGCTGTTCATGATTGACTAACCGTTACTTTTCTTTAAACATGTGATAAACTAACTTCCCGGATTTTGATTTTTTGTTTCAATTTCTAGGTTCAAAACGTGCATCAAATAACCAATCAATATTTTCCGTTTCAATTGGTTCACACTATTCTTGTCAAGCTGAACAGGATATATGGTTAGACAATTACAGTCCATGTCCTGTTTCTGTCAATCTCACTTTGTCTCAGTTAAAAGTTCAGGCATTCAAACAAGGATCGGAACCAGAATTTCATGGTCTTAGTAAGTTCACTTCAGTGGTTATCATTTACTTATCCAGAAATATATTAATCGTGTAATGTTTGTCGTTTTGAGAATGATGGTCAATCGATGATGTCTTCGTTAGCCATATTCGTCTTTCATATTTGTTTTTAGATAATTGATCGAAGTTATCCTTGTTGTCCAGTTTATATTCAAAATGATTTGTATAGTATAGTGGCTATTAGTATCTATTCAGGCAAAACAGTAGTAAATGAAGTCAGGATGGTTTATTCATCACATTTTTCGGAAATACGTATTCATATCTCACGTAAACTTGATGAAATTTTGCTAAAGGGTGGTCATGAATGACTTCTGGCAGTAATTTGCGTCGATGAAGTTGTTCAAAATGACAATGAAAGTTTCTCAACTAAAACATCCAGCTCAAAGAACACGATTTAACCATAACTTCATTTAGTATTTTTAGATTTTTGCCCATTGTTATGAAAATGATAGCTCTTTTAACTTATCAAGCCATTATAGTAATTATGTTTGTATGCTTTTCATGACTATCATTACCAGTTATAACAATTCTAAACTGTTTGTTATTGGGAAAACCGCGGTATCAACAATATGTTTCTTAATGAGTTACCTTTAGTGCCTTCCAGGATTGCTACAGTATCTCTTAATTGGCTTAATCAATCATTACTACTCACCATTATGTCTTCCATTTTATTTCAAAGTCATCGAGTAAAACAATTCAATCTGATCATTTGAGTCAGTCATTATTAACACAACCTGCTATGAATGTATTTCTGTTCAAACTACCATTGGGAATTTAGCTTTCTGTAGGACGTTAAATTAATCGATCGGGTTCACCTATTGTTTCGTAAAATCTCTACTAACTAATTGATTCTATCATCAAACTACCTTTAGCTTTTTTCACTTTAATCCTCATACAACCAATATAGTATTTTCAGGTAAATAGTCACATGACTTATACAAGGAATAATCTAGTTGCCTCCATATCCTATCTGTCTTCCCTGTCAAGGACTTTGCATATAACCTGATTATTGCTTATTCGATGCTTTCATCACATGCAAGCTATGTTTTAGATTCAATGAGGACAATTACAAACAACGTGCGAATTCATGTAATAGTTGTTGAGCGAAACTTTTTAGGACTTGGTTCTTGAATTTTCGTTTTTGGTGTTTGAAGGATCGCTCCTTCGTATGTAGCAACTATATTATTTGTGTACATTTTGAAAACTAAGAGATTTATCAACATTTGATAAGTCACTAATTTGGTTTTCATGAATAGCAGTCGCTCGGTTTCACCATTCACACCATTCTAAACGATCGATCGCATATTCTTAAACCGTTTAGTTTCATTACATTATAATAGATTCAATCAATTTACACTTCATGCAATCCTTGTAGTATAGCACACAGTTTTTCCTGGATGCTAAGTTTGTATAATGCATCGTCTCACTATTTCAAATCACCTGATCATCGGATCACGTGTTAACACTTATTTCTTTGAGTATCACTAGTATCTACATGGCCTGTTGTTTACAACTATGCTGTTAAACATTCAGCTCAACTCTTCAAGTACCAATTCGTGTACTAGGCTTCTAACCATTTTCTAACTGTATAGATTGGTGATACCACCCGATTGCCCAAGCCGAAATAGTTTGAGTAGGTTCCGACGCTGGGACCTTGTAGTTGACGTTCTGATGCCTTAACCACTATGTCAGTACTTGGCAATTATTTATTTTCGATGTTTGCTTTTTTTCTTACCTATTCATTATTATAGTGGTACAATGTTCACTTGACTATCATTTGGATAAAATTGTTCCAACTATCATTGGTATATCGCTAGCAGTCATGATTATCCTAGCGTTGATCGCATTCATTATAACTAGTCGACGTAATCGAATTGGGAATGGCAACATTGGTACTGGGAGTGGTGGTTATCAACAAATATAAATGCATGTATATTACTAAGAAAAATCTGATTGTTGAAACAGTTTTTTATTGCCTAATTTGGTAGGTAATTTGCTCGTATGTATCTGTGGAAACGTTGTTCAGAATAGTTCATAATTACTTTGATATTACCCGAAATGTTTTCCGGTTCTTGAAAGTTGATTAATTAATTTTTTATGGTTGCTCAATAAAATCCCTTTGTTTTTTATTGCGTTTGTGAGCAAATCCTATATTTAGTTGCACATATGTTTTAAAATATTTCCTACAAAATATCAATATGATATTTTTTGACTTCTTCCTGTCTGGAATTTCGCAGACAAACGATCTGTTGCTGTCTCTAAAATAGGAATCTTTCTCATTTGACTTTTAGTTGTTGTGCTTGGCAGCTAGTTAGAATCTCGTTAATATTAACTTTCTGTAAGGGATTTGTGGTGGCCGTGGAATAGTCTATGCTAATATACCAATGTAAACATGCAAAAATTAAATAAGAGTATACTGAAAGTCAGTGTGAGTTTACTACTTATGTTGAAAGTTTGTATGAATAGTTTTCTCGGAAGTACTTATGAACAACACAGAACCTGGCACATGTTTGCGTCGGTCCAAGTTACCACACCTCAGCAGCACAAAAAGATTAACATCAAGTTGGTAGAAGTAGTAGTTGCTTCAATGATAATAATGATAAAAATAAAAAAGAATGGGTATATAGAACATGGTCCAGAAAAGGAAGAATTAGTTCATAGGAAGAAAGCTATGAAATAAATTAAAGCTTGCAATCTAGGGGAAGACAACGAGTGAGCACATCTCCACCATAACCGATTTTGAACCACGTCACTCAGAGTTTCCAATTATTAGTTACGACGTTCGCGCTGTTCCCAAGCAGGTAGTTTACATCTGCTAACGTAGCTCAAACAAGCAGTCAGTGACTTCGTTGAATAGTGCCATGTTTTGGTTTGGCTTCCCCTAGATTTCTTCGATCCTACTTTCATATCAGTTATCATCGCACGTCGAGGTAATCGGCGATTAAGCATGGTCAGTCAGTTACAACGTAGAAATCGGTACATGCGTACATCAGTTCAAGTTGCTATGCCCCAATTAGAAGATAGAGATCAAACATACGTAACACATGTCCCACCTCAGTCGATGAAGATTCCACACCTCGTCGACTGATTTATCACCTTTGCTTAATACCCGTCGTTTAACCTGGTTTCAACTTACTAGGTAACCCCAGCTGACGCGAGCGATGTTTCGAAGTCATCGACAGTCGAAAACTAATAACCTTCGAGTGCCGTCTTCCCTTAATAACCACGTCTCATATCCATACAGTAAGAAAGAGCAAACTGTTGCGCAATATACTTGGTATTTCATTGAGACGAATATTTCACCTACGCCATAGGCGACGTAAATTGTCAAAAGCCAAACGAGCTTTATGAATTCGTACTGAGATTTCGTCAGAGACCAACCTATTTGGGCTAATCAGACTTCCAAGATAAGTGATGGTCAACGTGCCCAACAAATTCCCTCACTATTCTTAGCTCAGGTATTGACGGAGACCAGTCCTGAAGCAACAGTTTGGATTTAGTGGGTGGGGGCGACGCATTCCGAACGGGCTTCCATTATCGCTTATTGTTATCAAAAGACCGCACTTTACCAGCATCTTCACCGAAAAGGACTATGTTATCTGCGTATTCTAAGTCAATAAGTGGATCCTCTGAAAGATCAAAAGATGAGTGTATTCTCCAAAAGCAGATCAATCATGAAATTAAAAAAAATAGAAATAGTGGGCAGCCTTAACGAAACCACTTGTTGTTACTAGTTCGAATGACAGTTTTCCATACGTTCCAACACGGATAATGGTGTTCGAGTAAGGAGCCTTAACAAGGTTTATGTACTTCTGGGGTACACCTTTCAATGATAGGCACTAGCATGGAACTTCTCGGTCTACAGAGTCAAATGCTGCTTTCAAGTCAAGAAAAACTACCATTTTCAGGCACCGGAAAGTATATCTATGTTTCGAAACTTGACGAATGGTGAATATTTGGTCTATACAACCGCGACCAGGTCTGAAACCAGCCTGGTTTTCTCACATTTGTAGTTCATAAGTCGTAGTTAGACGTTTGGCAATTATAGAAGCTATCGTTTTAGACACTATATTCGTCAAACTAAGCCCTCTATGGTTATCGCAGGACGACTTTGACCCTTTCTTATACACTGGGACGATTAACGATCGACACCAGTCAGATGGGATTATGTCAAGTTCCTTAAAGACCCCTGGAGTTAATCCATCTGGACTCGCTGCTTTTCCTCACCTCAGATGAGCTATAACTTTTTCAACTTCGACAAGAGTCGGGGAACCTGAGTTGACCTTCCATTTACGCTGTCTGGAAAAAGTGGGTAGTTCTAGAGCAGTCGAAGGCCACCTGAACTGCTGCTTGAAGTATTCTGCCGATTGTTCTAAACGTTTAGACTGAGAGCGGATAAGCGTTTCATTTTTTTAAGAGATTGTCTCACTAACACTTGACTTTTTAACCCCGGTTTATTTTATTAACTTGAAAAGTTGTCTAGTGTTACTTAACGCCGCTACCTTTTTCGTCTCCTTCGCTTTCGTTACTCACCACTGCTCACGATCGTTCCGCAGACTTTTTGCCAGTTTGTGTCTGATTGCTCTTCGCTCCTCATCATGTTCCGAGTCTGACAGGATAAATTTCTGGGAATTTATCAACTCAAGAGACGTGACGGAGATTCACAGATTTTTTGACTTATTGATTCAAGTCCTTAATAAATATCACAGTAGATGCCACAACTGTTTGAACATCTTCCGAAGCAACATCTTGGTGGGTTGCATCTTTATAGTTGCCTAAGTAATTATTTAGTTGTTCTTGGAATTTAATCTTGGCTGAACTGAATCCTAATGGGTTTTTTCGTAGTAGTCTTTATTCATTTAGTAAGATGCAAGCAAATGCGTGCTCATACTAGGATATAATCAGAATCTAAATATGTACTCCAGAAAGATCGACAATCTCCTATCGAGGCTCACCAACGATGACTGATGGCGATATGGTCTGAGTCCACCGTTGAGTAAGTCCAAGAGGTCGCCATGTTAGATGATGTTGCTTCTTATGCTTAAAGTTCGTTTTCTCGAAATAAACGATTGTCTGGGCATAGTTATAGCAGACGGTCGCCGTTATCTGCTCTCTGAGCTGTAACACCGAACCATTCACCTAAACATCTTTCAAATTAATTCAAGATACCTATTTGGGCGTTAAAATCACCAGCCATGAGTACCGAATCTGAGTATTTAGCTCTATGAAGAGGTTCAGAAAGTTTTCTGCAAAATTTCCCTCTCACTTTATCCGGTATGCAGTAAGTGGGAGCGTAGACAGAAACAATGGCGTGTCCCTATCTTTCTAGGTTCTTACCGAGTCATTTAACAGTACATAGGTAACCATCGACAGAAACCTATTCAGGAAGTGCTTGTCTTGCCCCCATAATTGGTACTGTATCTATCGGTAATCTCACAGGAAGTTGTCGTCAAAAAGTGTAATTCGTGGGTTTTCCATATTGGCTAGGTGATGTCAAGTGAGTGACTCCACTATGGTGATCTATGCGTGTTTCAGAGTCACATCATATATATCTTGCACGAAATTCTAAAGTCGTAGCTACGTAGGCTTGCTTCCCAGTTTGACAAAGGGTTCGTATGTTGAAGCTGCAAATTTGAAGTTTGGAGAGTGATCCAATTAGATCTGGGACAGTTGTACGTGGGCTAGAATCGTTGGCACTGATGGCGCATGAAGACTAAGTTGAAGGTAGGGATTTAGGCTTGAAAGTAGGGGTAGTATAAATATTAGATATAGAGAGATAAATTTGATTAAAATGGCTGTGGTCTTGTGTGCTGTTGGAGGAGAATGGTTATCACTTATGCATTCATCACACCATGAAAGTTTTTTTTCTTTTTGATGTACCTGGAAAGTAAATTTGGTTAGGATTGATCTTAATGACCTCAGAGCCTAAGGGACCAGCGCCTGAGTGTTAGCCCCTTCCCTACCTCGTAACAGAAGGACGGGTTTATAAAAGGGTGGCCATATAAACGTTACACTTCACCTTTCCCAATAGATTTTTATTGTCGGTAGCAAAGCCTTAATACCATTTAGGCAATACAATAAAGTCTACTCAGAGGAGGTCAAAGATCTCGAGCAGTTGTTTTTTTGTCTTGGGTCAAGCCCCAAGGTCGACAAGACCATTACCAATGCGATCTCCTTGTCAGCAGTCCACAAACTCGTAACGGCTAACTAAACATATCAACAGTGAGGTGGCTACTCACCGTTAAAACCAGATAGGTAAAATGACTTGTGAATGTTTGTGTCTTGGTAAGACATAGGCGACCGAAATAAGTGATTTATTGACCTTGGGTCTAATCTAGTCAATGAAAGCTGAGACTATGACATATAACCAGAAGAGGATAATGATTGGTTAGGATTAACACGAAACTTCTCAGATAGTAGTGAGAAAAAAATGACATCAGGAATCAGTGCCAAATTATTTACCTAATAGAAGGAGCGTCAAATGATAGATCAAAACATAAGCAAAAATATAAAACAACAGAGGCTAGACTAGAGTGTTGTGGAAATTGCTGAATGTTAGTTTGATATCACGAATTAGTCCGAAGTAGATGACTGCCGACCACCAGGAGGCACTGGACAGCCGTTTCGTCCTACTATGGGACTCCTCAAGAGTGCACATCCACGAGTCCACCAATAATCGGACCCATGACCTTCTGGCTCCGCTGCGAACTTTTAACCATTAAACCACCTACCTAGCTTTCAACGGTTAATATTTCTAACTCAGTCAATTTACGATATATTTTCGAGACTTCATCCACTGTCGTCAGTTAGTAACAGACATAGCTGGACTTCGCTGGTCACATTTTCTAACTAGAACTCCAGGAATTACCTCGAGAAGTTAATCACTAGTTAGCTGATACTGGTTGTGATCGGATGTTGTGGCGACTGTTGAAGTCCGAACTATCAATCGTTGGTTGATGGTTCAGTAGTCTAACGGAGTCAGTTACTGAGTAAAAAGAATGTCAGATGATGGATATAAATGTAAGAAAAATATTAGACAATAAAGACTAAATTTGGGTGTTGTGTGCAGAAAACGGGATTATAGGTCGATAAGATCATAGTGGAATTATAATAATTTGACTGCGGGATTTTGTATGACGATAGTTGAAAGGTCTATGAGAAAATTTTACAATTCAATCAATGCAAATGTCATGTTTACTAAATGTCCATTATATAAAGTTTAAAAGCAGAGGTTCCGATATCACGAAGTATGAACTCCATAAATTGTGCTTTCAACTCTTCGTTCCATTACAGCAATGAGAATTTCACTACATTCTTGCTTGAATGGATACTGAAACATGTACCGATACATTCCGACTTGGTCGTATCGAAATTGTAGTGAAATTTTAATTTCATGGGTTCAATCATGTGTAGAATGGTGCAAATCAAAGGTTAATTGATTAAAGCACCGGGTTTTCGATTGTTTGGTCACGGGTTTGAACCCCGTACAATATACGTCTAGTAGAACATCCCAGTAGTATATTTAGTTCGCATACAGCTAAAGTATGCTTCAACTCTGAGCAAATAAATCAATATTTAATACACTCGTAAACTAATCATTCAAATACAATGATATGGACTTACTTTTTAGTAGTTTCCAGTTAGAACATAGTTGTTTAGTTTTTGCTGTCTATCGGTTGTTCGGTGACGGATTTTTGCCTGTAATGATGAATTAAAAATCTTTAATAGTAAAGTAAATTATGATATGTGATTAAGGATTTTTATTACTATGATATTTCAACAAAACCTAGTATTGAGTGATAAAAACTATTTCATAAAATTTGCTAATAGTTTAGAATATTCCGATTTATGACCTTAGGATGAATTAATGATTAAGTTAAGAAACCTTACGACGAAATACTTACAAAAGCTTGAATATTAATGATAGATGTTCAGGGAAACCGCTCACTTAGAATTTAATCTGAAGTTGGCAATGTAACTGATAAGCTTAAACAAGGTAGAGCACGTCTACTATTCATGTATGAACAAGCTAAATCCATTTTCTTTACATATAATTGTTCTAGCTTTATTCAAATTTGTGAAGGGAACAAATTGTATGAGACGACTAATTTGATTTAAGATTAAAGGGATAGTGTAATACACACGATCTATAGGTTATTGGTTCAATCCGTCAAGGGGTAGTAGACACATAATATCAAAGAGTCCCAAATTACGTGGAAAAATATATCTAACATTTAGTCCAATAAAGCAGAATGAAAAGGTATATATGATGAAAGACTGGAACTGTCTACACAGAGAGAGATAAATAATGAATCCGCTTTCTCTAATGTCACAGAATCAGAGATATTTCATCTAATGTCTCTAATAAATGATCACAATTATCGCTTGTAACCTAACCAAGTAGTCTAAAACTACCAGCACGGCTAGGATAATGTTATGTCGTAAGAAATTGGGCGATTAAATGACCGAGTGCCAATCGCTAGTGCCTAGTTTGTAACTGCGCGTCTGCCCTGTGCCCACTTAGTCCCAAGCCGAAATAAGGAGAATGCGAGCCAATAGGTCAGCCAGACAGAATCGAATCTATATTTCAAGCATTCTTTTATATATACATAAAATCAGACCACACAGCAAACCAATTAGAAAATTAACATGAATACAGAACGAGGGAAATAGTGGTAGTGAATAGGAACAACTTGTACACAACTAATTGACTGTAGTCCATAACAACAGACAATATAATAACAGTAATTATGCTAAACGGGAGGATAGGGCAAGCGAAGCGTAACAATAATAGAAACAAAATGTTTACATTACAGACAGTTCGAATGAACGAAATAATGTTCGCCAACACAGTTCTGAAAGTTTGTTACGCTTCTTTGTGGTCCGACCTAACAGATAAACGGTCAATAACTTCATGAACTGGTGACAATCAATGAGTTCATGATAAAAATTAACAAAGTGACATTCATTGTTGCATAAATTGCCAAATATCTAAAATCGCTCATCTTAATCAGTTATTTTTCAATAAAATGGATTTGAATGGCGCGTTTAAACATGATCAGTCTCTTACATCGATTTTCAAGGTGAGATGAGATTTTACAGTGTTGTTTTTAGGTTATAATGTTAAGTCATTTGAAAGTGTGAGGATGAAAGTATTCCGAATGTAGTTCAACCAAATCTTATTGTTATTAAGTGATTTGACAGTGCATACATGTTCAGCATGTGCATCTTTTCCTCTAAATACAAATTATCACTTCAGGATTGGTTTGCGTCAACATCTGAACAAACGATATGAAGTGAAATAGTTGAGCACGTTGGTGATTTTACTTGTCTTTAAAGTCGGATCAGTCCTGATAAGTTAGTCTCTGACTACAGCTTGATACGGATTGGAAAAAAATTGTTTGGAATTTGTCGATTTAAGTCACTTATGACGTAAGCAAGACGTCTGTCTTCTAACCCATGACTAGTATAATAAGCAGGAGTTCTTTTTATTATACTGTATGAATGAGAGAAACGGACTTTAAAAACAGATGGCATTTGTCAGTTACTAGTATTTGATCACAGGTGACTCTGGAAGGTAGCTGGTATTTACTTGGATCACTGGGTTAGTAATGATGCAATTAGATGCAGGAGAACTCAAAAACGATGGTAAATTAGCTAATACGGTTATGGATCTTCTCTAACTCGGAGGTAGTTGAAACATATACCACGTATTCCCAACCACAAATTACTTCTACACGAAATGCTGACTGATATTAAAGTAGAATGGAAGAAATCTAGAAATGTCCAAACCAATAAGCGAGATTATTTCATGAAGTCACTGACTGCTGGTTTGATTCGTGTAAGTAGATCCAGATTACTTGATAGGGGTAGGCTTGGTTGTCCTAATTATTGGTTGAAGACTGTTGGTTGCATAGCTAGGAATCGGTTACAGTGAAAAAGGTGGATTTGTTGATTACTATGTTAGCTTTATTTATTAGATATTTTATGTGTACATCAATTCTCGTACATCGTGATGACTCATACACAAATGTAAACAGTTGAATTAACACTCTAGAATTTATCTGGATAATTTGATCTCGTCGTACTAAAATAGTGTTTGGTAACTTGAGCAAATTCACATGTATACCAAGCTCTACGTTATTTATGACAAGTCTTGTGTGAGTAAGTCTAGAGATGAACTTCACAGTAGCATTTATTTATAAATACTACTTAGCTTTGAGAGACTATGGAGCGTTTTCAACCTGACCTTAGCACACAAATAAAGTCTGGCTAAATTTCAAATCACGATGAAAATGATAAATACATCGATTGTTGTTGTTTGATTCCAGGATAATTGCATTTCTTGTGTATTTAAACCTCTACTACAATTCAGAAAAGTCAAAGTTATTATTACCCATCCTTATACAGTCTCAGTTACTTCTAATACAATATATAGTTATTCCACCATATTCCTAGTTTGACTCATTTTTATTACAGTTCTATTCCACATTGATTTCATCACACTGCATATCTCCATTTCGAGAATACCTGGATTATCACCATAACTTGTGAAGCTAATATAAGTTCATCATTTAATAGCAGACTTATGGTGGCTTGGTAACTCAAGGACAATTATTAATTTTCGCCATATTGATGTAGATTTATCAATTCATTCGCTTCTTTGAAGGAAGCTATGTGGGACTTACAATCAAACAACCAAACCAATGAGCCAACGAACATCTCCTCTCGTGGTTTGGGAATAGTTTAAACAAATCATTTCGTAATTCTGTATTGTCACACTCTATTGATACTGCCAATGTAGTATCTAGACCTAAAACCTTAAATCAGAAGTTTGCTCTTAGGAAGTCGTTCAGAATGATAATGTAAGCTCCTCAACTAAACCATTCAACTCAGAGAACGAAAGTATGACCAAAATTTCTGGAGTCTGCATACATATTTGTTGAATAACTTCAAATTTTCATATTAGGGTTTGTTCTCGTCTGTAACAGATAGCAGAAGCTATTAGGTTTCAAGTAAACAATTACAGTGTTTGCATTCAGTAGGAATTCATAATTTTGTTTCTTCGTTTGTATGAAAAAACTTGGTAGGTGATTCGTGCCAATTATTCATACGCTTATTTAAGTTGTTTGCATTTGTCACAGACTGATGTAGATCGAGTACTACTGAAAACTAGGAAACACTGGACAGCGGCTTTGTTCAAATGCGAGACACCTTGGCAGTATTACCCCTCGGTTTTTTGGTGATATAGAAGTACTATCACAGACTGGTGAAAGTACCCTTCTATAATTTTATTCTTAAATTGATTACTTACGCACTGCCTAATACATCACTTTAATGAATATTATTTTTACAATTTATTTCTCTCATGTTCTGACCTACTTCCACTGTTGAAATATGCATTCATACTGTTATTTTATTATTCTTAGCTTTACTAGTACATCTGTCAACTTACGATCAATTCGTATTTTCAGATTATTGTGATTACTTTCATGTGATCTATTTCCTTGTTATTAATGGATTAATTTTTATAAATATTTTTCATATTTGCATATAAATATACCAGTTTGTTAGAGTAGAACCTAATGAAGATCTGATTAAAGACTGTATTCCAGCAGTTATACCATTTCACTAGAGCGTGAGAGATTACCTTCTGAATTTAGACACTAGTGAACTGATATTGATTTTGACAGGGTGGTGTAGGGATTTTTAAATTTAAAAGTATCAGTAGTTGACTATTGGTTAGGTTGTCTAATGGTTAAGAGTTCGCCACAATACCTAAAGGCCTTGAGTCGTGAATGTGCACTTCTGAGGAGTAGGACACTTGAACAAAACAACTGGTCAGTGTGTTCTGGTTTCAAGTGGTTGTTTAATGCAAATCAGTTCGTGATATGAATAATATTCGCGATATCCAATTATAATCCGTATCAACTCACCAGTGAATAATATGAGGAACTAATTTCGCGAAGCTTCAGTTAGAAGACGTAACCAGTGGAATTCAACTATATCGAATGTGAAGCAATTACCTACCGATTAAAACCAAACTGTATACTTACTTGAATTTTTCCATAATTATCGTTTCTACTTCTTATATAATTTCAGTACTTCAAATACATTTACTCTTTTTGTGTTAATTTGATCACCTGTATTGTTAAAATGTATTTAGTTATATAACTTGGTTATTAAAAGCATTACCGTTTGTTTATATGTGGGTCCGAGTTGTTGGCCCGAGTTTTCCTCTTTAGTTCTTGTGAAATATTTGGCTAAAGTTCAATACATGTTAAGGTGTGTGTGTGTTAGTTTGTGTAATAAACACAATATAGATTTAGAAATATAAACCAAACAAAACGCTTTGCCCACTAAAAAGAGTCAAAATGAATAAATTGTTTTCTTTTGAAAACTAAAACTACAAATAAATAACAAAGGATTGTCAACATTACATCGATCGTGTGAAAATGTGTGTATATGCACGGTGATGTGCAATCAAAGTTAATTGAAGAAATGTCTACATCTTAGCTACTGACTGAATAATTGATAGTCGGATATCATTGCCATCCGAGCTGAGGAGAAATTTAATTGATTGGGTACATAGACTAAATTAATTTTAATTTGTTAATCAACAGTTGCTACGGTTCAGGTAAACGTAATCCATCCTTCCTGTTCATATTATTTGGATTCGTCCATATAAAGGGTATTTCAGTTGTTAATCTTTCTTTGTAAGCCAAAAATACATTTCTGCAGAATTTATGTGTCATCAAGGTTGGTTTGATTCTCTGTCTCCAATCCATGTAAAGTTATTACTAAGGGATTTCAATGAAAAAAAGGATATTTTGCAACCAGTCAAGAGGAGATAAGGAAAGTTTCAGTAATCAGATTGCACCGTGACATGATTTCAAAATACAACATTTGATCACAGTATCATTCAAAATGTCAGTTTCAAGCCGATTACCGATTATAATTCAATTTATATCTACGTCCAGAATACTGGGATATCAACTACAATGTGAATACTTTTAAACTAGAAATACCATTAACTATTTGCCTGATTAGTGCTCACTAGAATTATATGAATTAATTTGACAGAGAATAACCAATGTTCTACATCGCTGTTTCTTCGACTGTTTCCTCCCATGACTACTATAAAGGTAAATAATTTTTAGGACCTGTGAATACTAATTACATTTAGTACATATTATTTACTTATTATATGGATATATTTGTTGGTGACATTCTTCAATAAGAGATAAAATCCAGACAATTACAACGTGGATTACTCTCCAGGAAGAAGAATCAATACATACCAACACGAACTCATTTGCACCCCGAATAGGTCTGTGGTAACTTCTTTTATTGTGATACTGGATGACATTTCTAAAAAAATTTTTGCGGAGTATCACCATTTTACTATTGCAAATACATCATGATGATGGACATTAACCTAGCACAAAATCTTTGTTCATGACATTCACTTAACATCAAAACATAGTTCATACAGTTTTGTCACACAGACGAATGTATGGATTGCAATTTGATCAAATGAAATCTCTTTGAATCAAAAACTAATCAAATATGAAATTGGTTGAAATCTAGTGATTAACTAGCTAGTGTACACGGTCATGGGTGATTTTTTAAAGAGATCCAATACATTTATTAGACCATCACATTATTGTGAGCTGAATTTTCATTTCATTATCATAAGTGATATCTGTATTTATCAGAATATCATTGTCAGACTTCTCTTAGTAATTGTTAAGTTGTACATACATACATACATACACTATGCATACACCATTTTCTAGGTCACTGAATACTAACCAGTATTACTGTGCGTTAGTGATAACAAAGCGCCTTACTTCATCTAATACAATCATGTATTCATGTAACTACTATTAGTGTTATCTACTTGAATTTGGATTGTGACTGTTAAGTGGAATCCAGGACGCGCGTTTCGTCCTATTTGGGACTCATCGGCTGGATGTGCCAAATCAAATTATACTTGTAAATATTCGCTATATCGAGGCAATCCGCTCAGGATGCACATATAGCAACAGTGACTGACCAGATTCAGTCTATAACAAATCAATGGGAACATGCAAATTCACCCTACTAGTGTTATCTACGCTAAAAGTGAAGCATTAGAAGGCTTAATATGTTATTCATTTTCAACCTATAAAACAAGTTTGAATGTGTTCGAGTGGTCCATTTAAAAGCGAGGCAATATCTACAATAATAGTAATAGCTGGTCAACTTTCAGTTGTGGCACATTATAGAAAATTTACAGGATACGTGATACGGACAAGTAATTAACAAGAACTGTTCGACAACTGTAGCAAACAGACTTGACTCCCGTAAATAGTATGAAAGCCGTTGTTACTTTCAGGCTGCCTACACCGTGTAAAGATGTTCTATCATAAGAGGCTTGAAAACGAAGCTAAATTAGAAGTAATCTTGAAAACTGTAGACAGCAGCAGGATAGATAAAAAGACAACTACTTAAGGCCAGTTACACGTTGTCTTTTGTGAGGTAATTCTTAGGGTTCTAGCGTGAAGACGTGACCGTTGAAGTTCAACCGTATCAAGTATGAGACAGTTACCCACCAATCGCATGGATGAGGTCGCGCAAACGTATCACGAATTGAATGAATTAGATATATCAACCGTTAGGAGCTGACTTAGTGGTCTAATGCTAAAGTGTTCGCCTTGGAGCCAGAGGGTCTTGGGTTCGATCCCCGACAGGGTAGTGGATGCGGACTGCTGAAGAGTCGCATACTAGAACGTAACGGTTGTCCAATGCTTCAAGTTGATTGGCTAATTCAAATTAGTTAGTAATATAGAAATCGACAGTCAATTATCTCCACAGCGCCCAAATATAACATACTTTTAAGATATTACCTAAGCTATATAAGTGAGTGGGACAAGGCAGCGTGTGCCGTTTTTATCGTTGCCTTTTTCTCACCCTATTCTTTCACTATGAGAACGCATCGCTTTTGTGGCCATTGATTGTCTAGGGTAAACTCATCGTTTTCATACCTCTGTGCAGTCGGCAAAACTACTTTAACCCTTAACCGAAGATTTGCTACTTTTACTCTTGCTGTTCTTCAAATAATTCAGTTAGTATATTAGGACTGAAAGGAATAACTATTTTATCAAATATATGCCTGAGAAGTGATCATAATTAGGAATTACGACCATCACACCAAAGTATAATGCACAATCTGGTGAATGTTAATCAGTAATCAAAAATACCAATGGGCTAGAAAGTAAACATAAACGGTTTGTTATGGTTAACGTTTTTTTAGTAAGGTTGATTTTAACGGGATGGGGTCGGTATCACCATACCCAACCCTCATACTTTATGCGGGCTTGGGACAGGCAGTAACCCTTGGGGAATTCCAGGTGGAGTTCCAACCAACCATATTACACTTGAAGGGAAAATTCTGGAAGACGTGCAAACTTTTACACACCTTGGGAGCTTCATCGATAAACAAAGAGGACTTTGTGCAAATGTGAAGGTGCAGATTGACAAGGCGACGACAACATCTCTACACTTGAAAAACACCCAGAACTCAACCCAGCTGACAAGCAACATCAAAGTTAGAATTTTCAATTCAAATGTCATGATAGTTTTGTTGTATGAAGCTGAAACTTGCATGGAGAATTACGAAAAGTACCATCCAAAAGATACAAGTATTTATAAATAACAATCTGTGCAAGATACTTCTGATCTGTTGGCCAGATGCCATCAGTAGTAACCTCAATCAGTGACAGAAAACAAACCAAACAAAATATACATGAGGAAGAAAATAGGAAAAGTTGCTTGTTATATTGGGTAACTAAAAAAGAGTGAAGAAGTCTCAGAACTATGTTTTAGAACATTATTTCAATTATTTTAACTATGGGTAGTGTAGACATTTCATTTCTATCACTGTTACGTTCCTCTTACCCTATCCTTAGTATATTTGCTGTTAGTATATTACCCCACATTATGAACTACAACTAATTGGTTGTGTACAAGTTACCCCTATTCACTACCACAATCTACTTTGTTTTGTATTAATGTAAAATTCTTAATTGGTTCGATATGTGGTCTAACTATTTGTATATATAAAGGAGTGTTTGAAATACGATATGATTTCTGTCTGGTTGGCTCATCCGTCTTGATTTCTTCATTCCGACTTGGGGACCGGTAGTCGCAGGGCAGACGTATACGAACACAGAACCTTTACTCTTCACTGTGAGCACTCAAGCTTCAGATCATTGAATTAAAATTCAATGTTTTTGATTTTTAATTTTAACTAATTTACAATATCACGTAATCCTTGATGGTTATATTTGTTCTACATCCGAAACTGTTGGACTCTACTGCCTATGGACAAGCTCAGAATACATAGAATTGCTTATCAGACTTAGTCAGTAGTAAGAAAAAATAGATTATATGGGGAGTGTTAACACTGGTCTACAGTTTAAGCTCTTACTTTAAGGCATTGATATCATGGATTCAATCCCTGTCGGGACTATGGATGAACACAGTTGGAGAGTTTTGTAACGGGATAAAACAGATATCTCATACAATCTGGTGTCAATGGTTATCTAACTTAGTTATTTCAATACTCATAGTTATTTAGTTTCACTGATCCAAATTATATATTTGATCATCGTGATTCGATCTTTTTTAGTCAGTTTGTTTAAATACGTCTACTTTGAAATCGATTTGTTTATGTGACCTTAAATAAGGTTTTTTTCTACACAAAAAGTGTGATTTAATTGTTTGGTGAAAACATTCCATTTTAGTATAACAGTATAACAATCTCGTGATATTTCATTAGATATAACAATTTTTTACTTAGTACAGACTAAACTTGATGTAAAATATGTTCCATTTGTAACACTTTATTAGAGTTGACGAAAACTAATAAAGCGAAAACTAAGTGTACTCAGTGTCGTACCGCATAATACTTAGATTTTTACTGTTAGGTTGATTAGAGATAGTCAGCAGGACACCCTGTCGGATGTAGGTTTTGTGGAATTCAGCACTTCTCAGCAAGGTAGGCTTGTAGTTATCATGGATGTAAAGATTCTCTGATGGATTCAGTTACATTTTGCCCAATCTGATACTTCAATAATTTTACCATTAAGCTATTCGGATTGTAAATGTCTTTTAGGAATGAGATATGTACATTCATTGATCACTGAGTAGCGATCGGTATAGGGTTAGTCCAATTCTATTTTGTGTTGATCAAAGTTTGTCGATCATGTCGCAGTTTAGTTACCAGTTTGAGTGATTTGACACTAAATAAACTATGTTGGTTGGAGGTAGTGTGTGGAAAGTCCTAGGTCAGAAGGTCAGTTTTTGCCGAATAACAGACTAAGACACTGGGTGATCTGAGAGCATCATTCACCCCAATACTGAAGGAACGTCATGTTGACCAGTGGCTGCTGCATACTTCTGATCAACCTAACATCAGTAACACAGTTCGCTTTATGTCAAATCACTTAGATTAGTAGATGTCACATTTCAATCAGATAGATAGGATTCGATCAACACTTAACAGGATAAAATAAATATGACGTTAGCCATGTGGTTATTCAAAATCGTTTTCTTTCTTTTAATAGTGTAAAAGGGAAAAATAACCTATGGATGAGTACGTTGAAGCTAACTTGGAAAATCATTTTGTCAGAAGTTGTAGCTATGGGTTTAAATTCAATTTCACCAGTAGACGCGTTTTTAAGTATAGGTTTTATTTTTATTTCCTTCCACGCTATTAGTGTGACATTCGTAGAAAAGGTTAGTTAAGGACACCAGTCAGTGATTGACACAAAATACTATCACGTTTCTTGTGAAAAAGGTTTGGAATGTCGTTGAGTGCTACGCATCATGATGGAGTAAGCGCTTTAATGTATTCTAAAACATCAGTCTCAGTAAGTATTGAATTACTATTTACCTTTGAACTTCTGGAACCCGAAAATATTAAATCAGATCCATAAAGTAGGAAAGACTAATTTAAAGAGTAGGCATCCAAGTGTTTGTCCACTATTTTTTTATTTGGTATCTGCATGCTCTTTAAACAGTTTGCAGATATAAGAAGAATTTCTAGTGGATAAAAGTTTCTCATCGTACACTGACTTCAAGCGTTCATTTTTAGCTTTTTCACTACAGTAAAATTCTTGTCATTGTGGTGACTTTCTTTTCTGTTTCCAGTATTTTTAATATGGGGAGAGCAACCAATCAAATCCTTTAGAAATCGTTTCACTGGGACAGTAAACAAGAAGACAGAACTTGTAAAAATAAGTGGTGGCTTCCGCAATTATTTTTTAATGATTCATTTGTAAATAGGCCCCAATTAGTCAATTCGACAATGTTACTTTGATCATGCCTTTTTTAAAAGTAGTTTTTATATTTATTTTCCTGGTCAGATAAGAAGTTGTTTTTCTCCAAATTCGCTACAAATTTCTTACAGAACATGAATGATGTAGTAGTTGGAAATTAAGAGAGTTAGTTGTTTACGAACCCTGTATACCACTAGTTCCTTAGCAAGATTAAGTCATAAGAAGTGTTGCAACAAGATCGTAAAAAGTACTAGACTTTTTTAACCTAGAAATTAAAGAAAAGTGCAATAAGATGAAGTGAATACACCAAATACAACTGAAATAGATCCATTGAGTGTAGTCGCCGCAAACTCAGTGAACAGATAAGCAAGTGGGATGACACTATTGATGTATAGTCCTAAGTCAAATAAGAATCAATACTATAAATGCAACTATATTTATTCATATGTTTTGGATAGCATCTTAATATCAGACAGTCAATATAATTATTTCAAGACATAAAGTACACAAGAGTGAATTTACAGTAGGTCTTATTTTCAAAGCAACTACGCTACTTCCGCACATTTTCTTGATTCTGTAACCCTCTTATAATAACAGATTATCATCATATAAGTCGTGTAGCCAAGATTCTTTTATAGTGATTAGGTTATATTTACGACAAATGTCTAAACCAAGGAAAAATTTACGGTAGTCCACTTTCCCAATAAGATATCTTTAGTTAAAACTGAGAATTTAAAGAATAGAAATTTGTAAAATATTAGCTCCTTTTAACACATAGTATCAGCCACCTTGATATTTCCCTTAGAATATCACTGGATTATTCATCGAGATAAGTTGTTAATTTTTAATATAAGTGCATGAGTAAACAACACCGCCTGAAATTTCCCAAAGGCTGCTACAGCCTATAAGCCTGAATAAAGGAGGGTTGGGTATGAGGTTAGCAACCCCATCCCATAATGCAACAATCTTCAAAAAAACCAAAACAGCAAAAACATTTATAACCGTTTTAACTCTGCCGCAGGAGTTGAAAGATCTGTTATGTAGCATCATAGTGAAAGCCGAGTTTCTTTAGAAGCCACTACGCTGATGTCGCTCCTGACAGTCAGAGCAACAATTATTACTGGTACATGAAATGTATGCATGATGTGATAGACAGGGAGAAATATGCAAATTACCAAATAAATGAAAAGATACAATCTGAAGATACTTGGAATAAGCGAAACCCATTAGTTGCAACATGGACAACAAATATCATTCTCAAAAGAAGCACATTTTTACTCCTGACACGAGTAAGAAAATGCCTCACACACAAGGAGTGGCACTAATGTTGTCTCAAGAAGCGTGGAAGGCACTCATAGAATGGGAAACTCATGGAACCAAAATCATCAAAGCACCATTCAAGACAACGTATGAGGGTATCACAATCAATGTCATCCAGTGATATCCACCAACCGACGACAGCCACGAAGACGATAAACACCAGTTCTGTGCAAGGTTGCAATCAATCATCGAGAAATACTCATCTGAGAACCTGACCATTCTGATGGGATACCTAAACGCCGAGGTTGGAATGGACAACACCGATATGAAGACAACATGCACGATGTGAACTGGAAGAAAGAAACGAAAATGGTGAGAGGTTCACAAACCTATGTGCCTTCAACAAAATGATTATAGGTGACACTATTTACTCCCACTAACGTATACACAAAATTACATGGCTTCCGCTGCACTACATTACGGAAATTTAAATCGACCACATATGCAACATGAAGAAGTTTAGAAGAACCATGAAAGACGTTAGAATTAGGAGAGGAGATGACATAGCTCCAGATCACCACCATCAAGTGGTGGCTAAAATGAAAATGAAGATGAAGAAGCACTGGACAACTGGAGTAGCAGTATTACAATGATTTCACACAGCCCTTCTTTGAGATACTCACAATCTCAACGACTTCAACATGACTCTCAACAATAATTTGCAGGCATTTTACGACCTACTAGAAGAATATAGAACTACTGTGGAGGACAAGTGGAAAGAGATTAAAAAGGCAATAACTACAACATGTCAGGAGGTTTTTACTCACAAGGAACATCACTATAATGAATCGATTTCTGTTGGCACACTGGACATGATCGAAGAAAGGAAGAGCAAGAAGATAGCATTCAATCACAGCCGAACAAAAACAGAGAAACACATAGCATAGGCTGAATGAACCGATGTCAAAAAGGAAGTAAGGAGGTGCATTTGGTCAAATAAACAGAAATATGTTAAGTACCTAACAATGATGGCGAGAAAGACTGCAAGAGAAGAAAATATGAGGCACCTAAACCATACAACGAAGAAGCTAGCTGGGATGATCAGTAGCCCAGAACTGTCAATCAAGAACAAGACTGGCAAAGTAATCACTGAAGTGAATGAACAACGAAACAGGTGTGTATAATACTTCAAAAATCTTTTGAATGGACCAGCTCCACTAAACTTACTAGTCATCATAGCATCAACCACGGATCGCCATATAAACTCCAACCCACCAACAGTCGACGAAATAGAAATGACTATCAGAGTGTCAAATCAACAGTGGCAAATCACCAGGCCAGAAAACATACCAGCTGATCATGACACTAAAATCAGATATAAAAGCAACTGCGTACATATTTCACATTCTCATCGGAAAGATTTTGGAGGATGAACAAGTGCCAACAGAGTTGAAAGAAGGGCATATAGTCAAAATATGAACTAAAGGAGATCGTGGTAAATGCGAGAACCACAGAGGCATCACTCTACTTTCAGTACCGACAAAAGTCTCTAACATAGTGTTACTGAACCAAATGAGAGATCCAGTCAATACTCAACTTCGAGATCAATAGACCGAATTCGTCAAAGGATTGATCATGTAACGACAAAATCTAGACTCTACGGTTCATTTATGAACAATCAGATGAATAAAATTCACCATGTTACATCGACTTCCCCAGCTAAGACAGCATGTAAATGAGAATATTTTGGAGCCTTCTTCGACATTTTGCGTACCCGTAAAGATAATCAACATCATACGGAATTCTCACCACTGACTACACTGTAAAATCGTGCATGGAGGTCAGCTCACAGGTACATTCGAATTGAAGACCGGTGTTAGAAAAGGCTGTCTATTCTCGCCCCTTCTCTTTCTGCCGTCGATTGACTGAATCAAGAAGGTAGCAGCAGCCTCTGCGTCCACTAGTAGGCCTCAATATACACAAAGGGAAACGCAAGATCCTTCACTACAAAACAATAAACACTAACCGAAATACATTCGACTAGACAGAGAACCTCTGAAAGATGTAAAGACTATTACATACCTACACTGCAGCATCGTCGATAAACAAGGAGGGTCTAATGCAGACATGAAAGGGTGGATTGTAAATAAAATGCAGGAACAACATATCTATAAAAGAAAACACCTCTGGAACTCAAACCAACTGTCAACCAACATTATAGTCAAAATTTTCAATTCAAACGTCAAGATAGTTCTGTTGTATGGAGCTGAAACTTGCATGGAGAATTACGATAAGCATCATCCAAAAGATACAAGTTTTTATAAACAACCAACTGTGTAAAATACTTCGGATCTGTTGGTTAAATACCGTCAGTAACAACCTCAGTCAGTGGCAGAGAATAAACCAATCAGAATCCACATTAGGGAGAAATTATAAAAAGACGTTGGAGGTGGATAGGGTACATATTGAGAAAATCATCAAATTGCATCACACGACAAACCAAACTGGGTAATCAAAGTTTTCAAGTAGGCCACTGCATGTTTACAGCATTTTATTCAACATCTTATTCATTTTTACACCATTACCTTTCTGGTGTGTTCTAAATTCCAATCAGCCTCATCCTTATAAGTATGTTAAATTTTGTTTAAAATAATGATTTTAAAACATTGTATACAGCTGATGAGAACTGGTGTAATAAATTGAGAAAGTTTCTTGTTCCTGCTGATTCAAATTTAATCTGCGTTGCGAAACTTCGCAAATGAAGAAAATAGATTTGTTTTTCTTGTAAACTAATGTATACCAGTCTTAATAGGAGGAGGGAGGTATTTATAAGAGCTTTTAGAATATTATTAACTAATATTCGTTAACTCAGTAAGGATAACCATTATTAAACAGATATGCTGTGTTCCGACACTTCGTTTACCTGTGTGTGTGCGGTGTTGCTAAATAAGCTCAATAATCTCTGTATAATATATTTTAAATTGACCAGTGGAATTTGTTATTCTGTCAGAAACGCTTACCATCCGCTGATGGCTGAACTAAAAAGGTTAGCAAAGGTCATTTTCAACTCTATTATATATTTGCGACGTAATTTTTTGGCATGTACATATGCCTAGTTTTGTAGTACAGAATGATAACATCATCATTTTAGCAAATTCGTAAGTTTCTGTTTTACGTAGTTTGTTGTAGACGAAGAATGTAGAAATGCATGTGTTCATTCTAATTTTTCTTTGATATATATGGGCAGTTTTTTAAGACAATGTTTGTGATCCACTCATCAATGGAGACTAACAGAATGCACCACTAATTGCACAGTTATCTAGTCCTTCTAATAATCGGATTTTACCGACTGATCACCTTTTGATCAATCAGTGTAGGTAGTATTCAAAAATATATGTATCAATTATACCTATGGTGAACTATAGAAATTGATTTATTTGATAACATATAAGAAGAATAATGGCTTTCTAAGTAACCAACTGTCTTCTTCATATCACAACTAGATATAGTAACCTAACTAGTAGACAGTTGTTACATTGATCTTTATGGTATCTGTTACATTTGCAATTGAGATCATTTCGGATGATATTTTCAATTATTTTTATTATTCTAATCAACTAATTAAGGACACAATAGAGTTTTATGTCATGATTATGTCAATTCAGAAAGTATATTCTTATCATCATTAATACGACAATAAAGATTTTCAGTAAAATTGTTGCTAAGTGTTCAATAGTAAAGAACATTCTTTTTTAATCAATAAAGTATTATTTCTTTAAATCATGAATTTAGTTTATTAAAATTTACTGGTTAATTTCTATATGAAAAAAATTTACATGGATCATTTTTAGCAATTTAGAAAAAAATAAGTGAAACCAGTAAACTGAGTAGTACTTATTAACAATTAATATTTATTATTTAGGATTATTTATATAATGGGATAACTGAATATCTGCTAGACAAAAGATACTTAATACATCTAGATGATTGAGTAATACAAGATTAATAACAATAACCAAGTATTCTTAGTGTCTTGTCAGTCTACCCCAGTTATGTCTACGGAAAGGAGAGGGGTAGAATAGAATTGAAAAGCGCTCTCTATGGAGTCACTTTTTTGTGCTAATAAGACCCTCACGACTAGCCAGCATTTACTTAAACATTCATCAACTGTGATATTTGTATTGTTCAACTAGTAAGTTATCCACAGTTTCATTAACGAATGTCATGTGTTTTGCTTCCCGAATTATTGTAATCATATTATGACCTTATTATCCTAAACCCTATACACAACTTCCCTAAATCAACCTTCATTGTATTTTGTGTTTCCTGTTATTAAATGGCTCAATATATGATAGATGAAGGCTATTGATATGACTCACTAAATGATTTTGTGCTAAGTCTTATTGGCTATTGTTTTTTCTTTCTATGCGTGTGTCTGGAGAAGGCTTTTGTCACTCAGGCATAGTGTCAACTAATCATCATTTATAAAGTCTACTGAATTGTTGTCATGATAGAAGTCCGATTGGCTCGTTTCCGCCCCTGCAACTACAAGGCCATTTCAACATCGATACAACTAACCCAAAGCCGGTAAAGGAAGAACGGCCATTAAATTCTTCAATAGGGAATATCAATGACTTCTCAGGCATCCTTTACTTCATTCAGTCGTTTATACATATTCATGCAAACTCAGACTACGTAGTGGCCAATTTGGATTAGTAGTATCAATATAAAACGATAATAATGATTAAAAATCTGAAGAAGTAGGTACACAATTAATTATCTCTAATTAGTTTGTTGAAAATGTTATGGTAGCAGTTCGCGGGTCAAGCGAGAGGTTAGAACGAGATAGATATGCAGATAGTAGGAGCAGAGTAGTTAATAAGTTCTCGATCGAGAAAACACATATTATCCTCTGAAACATGGCTCTCAAAGTTCATCCATTCGTAATGACGCCAGCATTAATGAGAGGGTCCAGAAACTTTGTGATATGACCTAGATTTTACTTTGATGTTCGCAAACTGCACGAATCATCAGTAAATGTGATTACTAATCGTTTTGCCTCCCCCTCCTCATACAGAACCTTATATCTCACTGAGTTTCAGAATACCAGATAACATAGTCAGGATAGAATGCGAAGAATCCATAATCAGGAACTACATAACTCCGTGTATTTATTTTTACGTAGTATGAAATTTCTGTAAAAATGTAATAATCTACTTTACGCTAAGTGGTCCTGTGGCAGAATAGGTTGCTCAGTAAGTTTTTTCCTACTTTGTAGAAGCATTAATCATTGATCAATGACATAAAATGTTGGTTACTATTTCAACCGCTTATTATCGTAGCTGTCATTTAGGCGACTAGTCTGGTAGTAACCACAGATTGGCTAAAGTTAAGAATGTGGATCTCTAGAATTAGCACTGAGTCAACCTGAATGATATGGTACTCATCTGGAGGCCTAAAGTTCCTGGGTGTATTGCCGCATAACGTTCCGAACAAGATGAAACAGTTAACCAGTGCTTCTTGGATTTGGATTGTTCTCCAGTTGACACTAATCAATGACGATAGTTTTCGGTAGATTCCATTAATAACTATTTCTGTCAAAATTTTTGTAAGGGCAGTATATCATTTTGCAGCTATTAGATTTTGAGTATGAATTTGTCAACAACAGAACTGTTAAATATGGCAGTCTTTTATTCTTTTAGAGAACTTTATTCTGGTGTTTATGAAAATCGGTTTGATTTAGGAATAGAATTAATCATAGACTGGTCCGACAGCCGTTATGAATAACGGAACACAGTTGACGAGTTGTATTATAATACGATGAAATGAACCCGGCCGTTGCTGCTACCTTGACGTGGTGGTCGGGCTTGCCTATCGTGATGAACCAATCGAGCTATACTGGCTGGAACAATAGTTCCTCAAGGTCCTACCATGCCAGGCAGGTCGGTTGAAGAGCGGTAAGACTAAAAGCAGCAGATCCAAGGTCTGAGAGCGAAGTCGTACTGCCGACTGTACAGAGGTGTGACGGCAGTAAGGTGTTTCCCTCGGACAACCAGCATAACAGCGATGCTGCCTTCCCACAAGGAGGGGTGGGGTTAGAAAAGGTTGACCCTAAAAATGCACACCTCGCCTTATCCTACGGATTTCCGTCTCCGGCGATAAGGTCTTCAACAAGTACGGAGCTAACACTAAAACCACTCACCAAAAGGTCGTGTGTGACCGGCCTCAAGCAGTTGTCCCTTGGGCACTGCAGTCACGCTCTAATCCAATTTCCTTTTTAGGTACCTCCAGAAGAACCCTTCCACGGTGTGGGCAACCGGGAAGTGATAACTGCCCTCATACCTCTGACAGCACTCAAGACCACCGTATTCAAAATCATTTACTCTCTTCAATCCCTATCATTGTTCCCACCTTGACTATCAACTCTGAACTTCCTCTTCTAACTTCCTCTTCAAGTGTCACCACGTCCGACGATTCTAGCACTCGAAGTAATGTCCCAGGTCTACTGAAACCCCGCTCCAAACTACACATTGGAGCTTTCAACGTACGCACCCTATGTCAAATCGGTCAACAGGCCTCCTTAGCTAAAACCCTGGAATCTCGTATGATTGATGTGTGCTGTCTCCGAAACACGCATACAAGATCCTAGCGTGGTCATTTACTTGACCTCACCTCGCCAAAACGGCGAGGCGACAAAATACACTCTCCGTTTATCTGGCGACTCGATAGCCAGCTCTCGTGGACTGGCGGGTGTGGGCATAGCGCTAAGCATGAGAGCAGAACAAGCACTATTAGAATGGATCCCTGTCAATAGTCGCCTATGCGCTGTTCGACTAAACGGCTCTGTAAGGACTCGGAGGAATAGGGACACTCGTCGTTGTCTTTTCGTCGTTTCCGCCTACGCTCCCACTGACTGCAGCCCAGACGAACTGAAGGATGAATTTCACAGAAACCTTTGTGAACTTCTTCAAAAAGCCAAGCACTCAGACATAGTAGTCGTCGCAGGTGACTTTAATGCCCAAGTAGGTAGTTTAGACCAAACAGAAAGACATTTAGGCGGGTATTTTAGTGTTCCAGCTCAGAGAACAGATAATGGTGACCGTCTGCTGCAACTTTGCTCAGACAATCGTCTATTCTTAGCGAATACTAATTTTAGGCATAAGGAGAGACATCACCTAACGTGGCGACCCCCTTCACCAAGACAACGATGGACCCAAATAGACCATATTGCCATCAGCCATCGTTGGAGAGGCTCGATAGAAGATTGCCGCTCGTTCTGGAGTACATGTTTAGACTCTGATCATGCTCTAGTACGAGCACGCATTTGCTTGCACCTCACTGGACGTAGAAAGGCCACATTAGGAAAACCCATTAGAATTGATCTGAGCGACGAGAAGGTCAAAAGTAAATTTCAAGAACAGTTAGAGTCACAATTAGGTAACTCTGGAAACCAGGCTGATCCTGATGTTGCCTGGAATGATCTAAAAACAGCTGTAGAAACAGCAGCGTCATCTACTAGTAATTTGAACAGAAGGAGCATGAAAAACCAGTGGATTTCTGCGACATCTATGGCACTGATGAGCTCTCGCCAACTAATCCCGTCAGGCTCTGAACACGATGAAGAGCGAAAACAAATCAAGTCTAAATTAAGTAGAAGTTTACGAAACGATCGTGAGCAGTGGTGGGCAACGAAAGCAAAAGAGATGGAAAAGGCAGCGGCTTTGGGCAACACTAGGCAGCTTTATAGACTAATCAGGGAAACCGGAATTAAGAAGTCAAGGATAAGTGAAACTATCTCCGAGAAAGATGATACTGTAATCTGCTCTCAACCCAGACGTTTAGAACGATGGGCCGAACACTTCAAGGAACAGTTTAGCTGGCCTTCAGCTACTCTACAATTACCCAGCATTCCCACTCAAGGTAAATGGAACATTGAAGTAGGCCCCCCGACACTAGCTGAAGTTCAAAAAGCTATATCTAACCTGAAACGAGGAAGAGCAGCTGGTCCAGATGGGCTAACCCCAGAGGTTTTCAAAGATGGTGGTTCAGTCTTGGCGATTAGGTTGACTAGTATTTTAGCTAAAGTCTGGGAACTAGATAAAATTCCATCCGACTGGTCTAAATCACTAATAGTCCCAATATATAAGAAAGGACCAAAATCATCTTGTGATAACCATAGAGGGATTAGTCTGACCAATATAGCATCTAAAATACTAGCCTCAATAATTATCGGGCGTTTAACAAAGACTCGTGAACTACAAACACGAGAAAATCAGGCTGGCTTCAGACCTGGTCGTGGCTGCATCGACCACATATTCACCATTCGTCAGGTTTTAGAACACAGGCACGCCTACCGGCGTCCTACAATGGTGGTTTTCCTCGACTTAAAGGCAGCATTCGACTCAGTTGACCGTGAGGTTCTGTGGCAGTGTCTGTCATTAAAAGGTGTACCTCAGAAGTACATAAACCTTGTGAAGGCTCTTTACTCGAACACTACCAGTCGAGTCAGAGCTTATGGCGAACTGTCATCTGACTTTGCGACCTCAAGTGGTGTCCGTCAAGGCTGCCCACTATCTCCGTTTTTGTTTAATTTTATCATAGACATGCTACTGGAAGTAACGCTTTCTTCGGCTGAATTTTCTGGAATTGATCTCCTTCCAGGAGGTCCACTCATCGACTTAGAATACGCAGACGACATAGTCCTGTTTGGTGAAGACACTGATAAGATGCAGAGTCTTCTGGTCGCACTGAGCAACAATGCCAGGATGTTTGGGATGCGTTTCTCCCCCTCTAAGTGTAAATTGTTACTTCAGGACTGGCCTGCGTCAACCCCCGAACTAAGGATAGGGAGTGAAGTAGTTGAATGCGTTGATAACTTCACTTATCTTGGAAGTCTGATCAGCCCTAATGGGTTGGTGTCTGAGGAAATTTCTGCACGAATTCGAAAGGCTCGTTTGGCTTTTGCCAACTTACGTCATCTATGGCGTAGGCGTGATATCCGTCTATCAACTAAAGGACGAGTATATTGCACAGCAGTTCGTCCTGTTCTACTTTACGGCTGTGAAACATGGCCATTAAGGGTAGAAGACACTCGTAGGTTACTAGCATTTGATCACAGATGTCTTAGAAATATATCTCGTACCTGCTGGGATCTCCGGGTAACTAATAATGAGGTTAGACGAAGGGTACTAGGGAATAATGGTAAATCTGTTGATGAGGTTATGAAACTTCATCGACTGAGATGGTTGGGGCATGTGTTACGTATGTCCGAACACCGGTTACCACGTCGCTCAATGATGACTAGTATTGGGGTGGGTTGGAAAAGGGTTAGGGGCGGCCAAGCCAAAACGTGGCATCAGTCGTTGAAGTCACTAACTTCTGGTCTGAGCCACATTGGTAGATGTCGACTACCTGGTTGGGGTCCGCGTGACTGCCGTATCCAGTGGTTGGAGACTCTTGGTGACATGGCTCAGAATCGATCACAATGGCGTAGGTGTATACATTCTTTGTCTTCACGTACACCTTGAGACTAAAATTACTCTACCTTTCTTCATACAAACTAATTTTTTTTTCTTTTTTTTTCTCTACATATTATATCCTTATATGCAATCTTCCTTTTATATATTACTACCATTAAAGTAACTGATTCTATGAATTTGGTGATCATCTTGCTATGCTGTTGAGGTGTGGCAACTTGGACAGATGCACTTATGTGCCTGGTCCTACGTTGTATCTGTCTGACGATGAAATGAAAATGTAATTCGATTTGACTGTTAGTATTTTTGTTTTCATTGTCATTTCAATAGGGAAGCTAACAGTATATATTATTTGTTTGACGGTATTTTTCAAAATGAAGCAAAATTAACTAGGGAACTACTGAAACCTAAAGGTAATGAATAGTTATCAACTATTCATTAGATTTAGACTCATGTTCTTCACATCTTGGCAATAATTCTATAACCTCAAAGTTTCATTTAGGTATTCATCTTAGAAAAATAACATACTATGGAAGTCATTAACGAGTTTCATAGTATTGTAAGGACACATTGTAGGTAAGAGACGCAAATGTTGTGCTACTCTGAGTAAGTAAACTATCATCATGCCCATGGTCATAAGTTGTCTATCAGCTTCTATATGGATTGGTTAGGTAACACATGAATTCAAAAACATTATCATCATTCGAAATAAATAATATCTACTGACGAACACTGCCCTCTTTGAAAATGTCGTTTACCAAGACTGTACAATAATATTCACCGCTATTTGATTTTTACTCTATGAACCACCCGCTAACCAATAGGCTGCCATCATGAGTTACATCCAAAGAATGTTGAATCACTTACAATCCAACATCCTGAGACCTTGAGTAGATTATTTGTTCCATTAAGATTCATCTTTATGCCTTTTCCCCTTACTGTTAAACTATTGTGCAACACGTGTCTGATAAAATAACCTATCAGTTATCAAATTATAATCAAAAATATCAAGTGTCAAATATAAATTATGTAATAATAGACAGGCAATAGGAAGAG
The DNA here is from genome assembly GCA_025215515.1 of Schistosoma japonicum. NCBI lineage: Eukaryota > Metazoa > Platyhelminthes > Trematoda > Strigeidida > Schistosomatidae > Schistosoma > Schistosoma japonicum. Next base: position 24,458,433 of record CM046069.1, on the reverse strand, counting down.
AGGTGTGAATGATAAATGTCTGTTTGATAAAAGTGGAGTAGGAACGTAAACGTTTTAAAATCAACGTGTGAAATTAGGCTGGGTGGGGTGTGGTTTTAGGACTATAATAAAATGAGCTGTGCATATTATTTCAGTGATGAACTTGTTAAATCCTCAGACATGCACATATTTGTTACCGAACTTCTTGTAAAGGTGGTTTATTTAACTCTGTAGATAGCTTAAAATGAAGATTATGCCTGAGTTGTGCAGATATTTAATAATACAGATAATGACTGATGTGCATTCAAGGGTAGATCTCAGATATTCATTTGGATAATGCGTCATTTGTGCAATCAGTGTATGTTATTAAATTATTACTGATTGTCATTACCTTTTGACATTAGTGTAACACTCTAATTAAGTTTAAATATGTTAAATAGTTTATAAATAACAACAAAAGTGATTTGTAACGACAACACCAAATGATATTTACATGTTACGCAATCACATGCTTCGTTTGCATAAACACTCATACGTAGTATACATATACATATGTATGTAATAACAACGATTATGATTACATAGTAATGTGTTTGCATCATGTATTTTTGTAACCTACATTATGTTGCATAAAGGCACTCTGAAAAAATTCATGAAAACAAAACATGTTAAGTGTATACAAATGAACCATTCAATATATTAATGAAAACAATATGGTGTTTTGAATGAATATCATATGAAAATAGTGACTATAATGAAGTAGACTGGTATAGATTACATCGCTCTATTAATAAACATACAGTCATTTAGTGTTCAGAGTATAAGAAGCTAAGTACATAAATCTAAAAGATTTCAGACAGTTCATTGAAGAAAATATTTATCTTCTACGATCTCATATCGAATATGTTGATGTTGCATCACTTAAGGAGAGATTAAGAGTTTTCGAATATCAAAAAACATTACGTAACACACAGTATGAAGTTCCTCAGTTCGTTAGTAAGAACTGTACTGTGAGATGGTCCGTTGAATGGAGGTAGGTATGTCTCAGGAGTTTATTAGGATCCTAAATGTTCAGGGAAAGAGAGGGCATACATATCATCTCTCTCTATTGTTTTGATCCAACAGTGAGAGTAAGCAATGTTATCTAATCTCAACATTCATCATAACCGTTAACGTCTATAACATTTTGAAAAGAGCTGTGTAGGAAGTACGCGTTGATCTATATCTAGACACTTACAAAATCTTTCAACCTGAAGTACGCTGATAATGTTATTTTACTTCCCAAAAATATACACATAACACCTAAATCACATTTGCTTAGTTGCCAATTTAATACGCTTACGTACGTCATACATTTTCACTTTCTAGATGAAAAGTACTCCTACAAGACAGGTAAAAAGTATGTTCCTTCTCTGAATGTTTGTGATAAACAGTTGGAGATAGTTGAAAAATCCATGTATCTAAGCTGTATGAGTGTTGATGGCAGCGAAATGGATAAGAGGGATCTGAGCATAATGGGAGCCAGATGTACGCACACTAATTCTAGCCATCTTTGACACTATTAGTGTGGCTGTTACATTTGGACATCTATCTTATGTTTACGTAGCCTAAACTCTCTGAGCTAAGAATGTCTAATAGCTCTCTGTGTTCAACCAATGTTGTTTCAGCAGGATAAGTGTCGTAAAGTGATAACACTAAGTTAATAGTACAGAAGTTTGGCAGTTTAGTTTTGGCTCACTCCCAACGCTCTTAACTGTACAATCACCAGGAAGTATTGGCTTAACTTGTTCTATTATGTTTAATGAATACCATTTCAAAGGTTTTCGTGTCACATATTATTCCAGATGATTTACTTGATTAGAGTTGATTAGATGTTTGAGAATAGAACTATTGATAATTTTGCATTCACCTTTAGATATTTAAGCCTGATAATAAACTTAGATATGTGAAATTTTCACAAAATCATACTTATCAGCATGTATCATTTAGACTAATTGCTAGTATAAAGAATCACGTGACAAATATGATTATTGTTGGAATTGGTTAATACTCTTCCGTCCTAACAGTTAATTAATGTATCCGTGACTGTCTTTACTTATCTGAGGGTCAATATTCAAATTTCGTAGGCTATGTATACTCTTTTACTATATGGCACTTTGAAAATTGAAATCTCATGCATACTGTTTTTCACTATTTACTAGTAGACAAAACTGTGTAATAAACAAAACAATTATAAACGAGGAATATTCTTTTCGATAAATTTTCATGAGGTTCGACACTGGGAAAAAAAGCAGCTTATTTTATAATCCAATGAGAACAGTTCAGTTAGATGCGTAAATATCTTTAAAATTAAACGTAAAAGGTGACCTTGAAAACAATAGGCCAATCACATTATGGCAAAGAAAAGTCATTGATGTACGTGTGAATACAAATTAGATTATCACACGTTTAGTGTTTTTATTAAATTAGTTAGGTGTAAATACAAACAGAAAGACGGAAATCGTGATGGCTACATCAAACTGCACAGCTGTATTACGAACCTAATCCTAAACAATTCGTAACATAATACCCCAAACCGTAACCCCAATCCCCCACCAACCTACTCTTAACCTTAAGCATAAACTAATGCTAACCATAATCAATAACCTACTCCTATAAACCAATGCATCATGAGAAACATTAATCGTCAAAGCGTTAATTTAGAACAGCTAGGAAAAGACACCGTTCTGTTATATTTTCTATTTCAGTAAATGTTGCAACGAAATTCTACACCATCTCCCAATATTCGGCGTTTATGAACAGCCGTCTCATTGCCACAATCACAAATAAGTGTCTTACGCACTTATCTCATATCCTGCAAATACATCTGGTACCCCACAATTCTTTCACGATTAAAATTACACATATATCCATCTACAGTGATAGTATCACTTACGACGACTTCCTTTAAACAACTATGCTGAATGACCTTGAAATAAACAACTCACCTGTTCTTGGTAAAAAACTTGACGATCGTTTGTTCATTCGTCGGAACAATAAGCTATGCTGACCGGTAAGGACTGTAAAGTTACTAGTTCTTGTAAATTTAATGGACGTACAGTGTTTATCAAAACATATACAAGACCGGAATACAAATGAATGATATTTTAATAATTTGAAGTAAAAATTTCCATATGGTTTAGTTTTTAGAAAAACTAAACAAAATATAATTTTAACCCACTGTAAAGTGTATAATGACCAGTTAACATTTTTAGATGCATTTCTACTTCGAAAAAATGATGCTTCTATAAATCCATCGTTATATAGTAAGCCGAAATGAATTCAGTCAGTCAGTCAATCAATCAACGCCTGTTACCCCATGTGGTGTATAGGCCGTCGACCAGTACTCTCCAACCAACTCTGTCTTGGACTTTCCTTTCCAAGCTATTCCCAAGTGCTCCTCCTTTTCTTCATGTCTGTCTCTGATTCCCCAGGAAATGCCATCTTGGCACTCCTTCTTTAACTTTGGCCTTGAGGATTCCAAGTTTGTGCTTGTCGTGTGATGCAATTTGATGATTTTCTCAATATGTACCCTATCCACCTCCAACGTCTTTTTATAATTTCTCCCTAATGTGGATTCTGATTGGTTTATTCTCTGCCACTGACTGAGGTTGTTACTGACGGTATTTAACCAACAGATCCGAAGTATTTTACACAGTTGGTTGTTTATAAAAACTTGTATCTTTTGGATGATGCTTATCGTAATTCTCCATGCAAGTTTCAGCTCCATACAACAGAACTATCTTGACGTTTGAATTGAAAATTTTGACTATAATGTTGGTTGACAGTTGGTTTGAGTTCCAGAGGTGTTTTCTTTTATAGATATGTTGTTCCTGCATTTTATTTACAATCCACCCTTTCATGTCTGCATTAGACCCTCCTTGTTTATCGACGATGCTGCAGTGTAGGTATGTAATAGTCTTTACATCTTTCAGAGGTTCTCTGTCTAGTCGAATGTATTTCGGTTAGTGTTTATTGTTTTGTAGTGAAGGATCTTGCGTTTCCCTTTGTGTATATTGAGGCCTACTAGTGGACGCAGAGGCTGCTGCTACCTTCTTGATTCAGTCAATCGACGGCAGAAAGAGAAGGGGCGAGAATAGACAGCCTTTTCTAACACCGGTCTTCAATTCGAATGTACTGTTGTGACGCGTGGTTTGGATTCTTATTCGACCGCGAAAATCTCTGTCGTCAATTATTAATCTCGTCTAAGTGGACCGCTTGATTTGACTCCTAAGCTTTGACTCGACCCCCAGGCTAAAACTACGCTTCAACGTGAAGACGAGAGAGAAGACACGAAATACGGCAAAATAACTCTTTACTGCAAGGTGTCAATTATGTACAAAAACTAGGATATTTATATTATCATAAATGTCCTTCAGGCTTCTAGAGTTTTCTACATCCTACTAGACACAGTAGTAGTAAGATAGCTGTCCAATCAGAGATGCATCACGTGATTTCTCATTGGTCTAGAATTTTCTGGTAAGAACTATCTGCGTGCTGATTGGACACAATTTTCTCTATTGATTTCTACGCCTTTGTGAACTTGTTGCAAGGGGTTTTTTCGCTCTACCCAACACCTTCCTCCTTTTAAAAAATAAGATTTCTTCTTCGGGTTTACTTGCAACTTGACAACTTGTTTCTTATGGCGTTTTGACTTTCTTGGTGTCCAGTGATGATGAGTGTCCGTCGGAGTTTTTGTCGTTGGACTGTCTACCAGTAACTCGAGTGGCAGCCTTTCTCGTCTGTCTACTTCGTTTAGCATCATTTTATCTCTGCGTATCTGATTGATGTGTCTGATCCACGTTCCGAACGCTCCACGCACTCTGTACAAGACATTCCCTATTCTTTGTTCAATGATTGCTGGTTCCCAACGTCTAGGTCCAAGATATGACTTGACGAGAACTTTATCACCCACATTTAAGCTCCGGATTGTTTCGTTTCGACTGTAACTATCCGTCAACTTACGTGGCAACATGGCGTCGAATATAGTCCGGACACGTCTTCCAAACATAGCTTCAGCGGGGGACTTGCCATCAGGGACAATAGGGTTGGGTGTAATTCTATAAGTTGTTAAGAATTTGGTAATTACCTGGCTTGTCTCCTCTTCTCCCCCCTTCAGTAATGATCTTTTAAATGTGTCAACAAAACGCTCTGCTTGTCCATTTGACTGAGGGTGATATGGTGGGGAGCGTACATGTGTAATTCCATTAGATCGGCAGAAGTGCTTAAACGATTCTGCAGCGAATTGTGAGCCGTTGTCAGTCACCAAAGTTTCTGGAACCCCAAAATAGCTAAACAATTCAGATAGCTTATTTATCGTCTCATTAGCTGTGCAACTTGTCATAGCATAGACTTGGGGCCATTTTGTGAGCGCATCTACGACGACTAAAAACATTTTTCCTCGTACTGGTCCTGCAAAATCTGCGTGTAATCTCTCCCATGGACTATTAGGCTTTTTCCATTCCTACGGTTCACACTTCTTCGGACTTTTTGCTGCTTGCAGACACGAAGAACAGTTGCGGCATCTGGCCTCGATGTCTTGATCCATGGTAGGCCAGTAGGCATAGCTTCGAGCTAATGATTTCATCTTGTTGATGCCCGGATGACCGCTGTGGAACTGTTTCAGGACCTTTTGGCGTAATGTTTTTGGAACAACAATTCTATCACCAAACATAATGCATGAATCAACAATCATGAGGGAGTCCCGTCTGCGGAAATATTGTAGTATTTCTCCATGGAAGCGACGATTCGGCCAGTTGGTGAGAAGATAACCCCTGACTTCTCGTAATGTTCTGTCGTCTTCTGTGGCTTCTTTGATAGCTTTAAACGTAACAGGTAGACCATCAACTGCGTCTTCCGAAACTCGGCGCACTTCTGTTTCTGTCTCGACTGCTGCCACTAAGGTGTCTTCTTCAGGATTCGCTTGAGAACCAATAAGTCTAGACAATGCATCAGCTTGTCCGAAATCAGTAGTAGGCTGGTACTTAATTTTGAAGTCGTAACCCAATAATGTGGTTCCCCATCGTTGCAGTCTGTTCGCAGTGTATACTGGAATCCCTTTCTTCGATCCAAATATGGTTAACAACGGTTTGTGGTCAGTTAAGAGCGTGAACTGGCGTCCGAATATCATCTTGTGAAACTTCTTCACAGCAAAGATAATTGACAATGCTTCCTTCTCAACCTGGCTGTAGTTACGTTCTGCTGTAGTTAAAGACCTAGCTGCATGCGAAATTGCTTTCTCCGATCCGTCAGGCAGGATGTGAGAAATAACTGCTCCAATGCCGTAGTTTGAAGCGTCTGATGCTACTACAATAGGTAAGGTTGGGTCGTAATGGGTCAGCAACAGACCTGAGACTAATAGTTGCTTGATCTCAAAAGCACGTTGACAACTTTCAGACCAATCCCACTTTACGTTCTTAGCCAGAAGGTTATTTAATGGAGCACGTAGGCGATAAAGATCAGGGATGAAAGCTCCATAATGACTAAGTAGTCCCAAAAAGGATCGTAGTGTGGGAACATCTGTCGGTCTCGGCATAGCTTTCACTGCTTGGATGTTCTCTGGATCTGGTCTTCTTCCGTCTTTATCAATTATAAACCCAAGGTAGCGTACTCTTTGCATGCAAAAGTTGCATTTCTCAGCACGGAGCCGGAAACCATATTCGGCTATTCTCGATAGCACCTGGTCGAGCTTCTTCTCTAGGTCCATTTTATCTACGCCCATAATTATTATGTCATCCAGGTAAGCTGCAGCACCAGGAAGATCTTGTAGCATGGTATCCATCACTTGCTGAAATATGGATGGGGCCGTCTTGACTCCGAAAGGTAGTCGGTTATATCGGAACAGGCCCTTGTGAGTATTTATGGTAAGGAGATCTTTACACTTATCAGCTACAGGAATCTGTAGATATGCTTCTGATAAATCCAGTTTGGCAAACAGCTTGCCTCCATTCAGCTTAGCAAAAAGATCTTCAGGTAGAGGTAATGGATACTGATGAGTTTCTAGGGCTTCATTTAAACCAGTTGAGTAATCGGCGCATAGACGGACGCTGCCATTAGTCTTCTTCACTACTACTATCGGTGCAGCCCATTCTGAAAAGTTCACCGGTTCGATAACACCAATTTTCTGAAGTCGTTCAAGTTCTTGCTCAACTACTGGAAGTGCGGCATATGGAACAGGTCTTTTAGGACGAAACACTGGCTTTACTCCTTGTCGAAGGATGAGAGTAGCTTGGAATTTAGTACATTCTCCCAGTCCATCACTAAATACTATTTTGTGTCTCTTTAGTAGCTCATTATTTGGGTTTATCTCGTCTACTTTCGCTGTGCTGACATTATTACAGATCATGCTTATGGGACGATCCATTAACTTCAGTTTCTCTATCCAATCGAGTCCCAATAAGTCGAGTGATGGGCGTTCCGTAAGGAATATAACTCCAGTCTCCGTCGCTTCCTTGACTGTGACTTGGCAGTGTATTTCACCAGCAATATTTAGCATACCTCCAGACGCACTACGTGCTGTTTGTTGTGTAGGGTATACTCGTGGTCTGCCAATCTTATCCCACGTTCTTCTGCTTATGAGAGTTATGTCGGAAGCTGTATCCAACTGGAGACGAGCAGTATAACCATTAATTTTGAGGGAGACATACTTTCTGCGACTATGAGAACCGGTCTTATTGAGAGCTACTGTCACTTTGGCAGTTCTTGGCTTGAATCTTTTTGAGTAGACCTTCGGACGGCGGTGTTTTCGTGTTTTACAGCGGTTTTCTTTATGCCCCTTTCTAAAACATGTCGTACACCGATAGTTTTTAAATGGACAGAATCTTTTGAAATGCCACTCACCGCACAGCCAGCCTGGAGATGGTGGCTTACCGCTGTCATTACGATGATTCTGGGCACTGGAACCTTGCAAGTCTTTTCTCTCGACTGCGTTGACATGAAGTAATCGGTTACCACTCTCTATCAAAGAAGTATCATGTTTTAAATTGACTAACCTTTGACAGTCATTGGTTACTTCCTGTAGGGTCATGTTCGGGCAGTGTTCGAGTTTACTCAGAATTCTTGTACGGATGTCAGCATCTTCAGGTGAATGAAGGCTACATACAAATACTAGGCATTTGAATTGATCTTCTGTCATGGAGGATAACTTAAACCTCTCACATTCTCGATTCACAATGCCTGCGTGTTTTACCCAGTCATCTCCTGGTTCTTTCGTGATCTTCAAGCATTGGTAGCGGATGTTAAATAAAGATGACTGTTCCCCAAAGATTTGAGACAGGGTTTGAATTGTTTCATCAAAACTAAAGTCTCGTGGGTTCTTTGGTAGGATAAAGTTGCTGTAGCGTTCGTGTTCCACTGTCCCAAGTTTTCTTAGGAGTACTCTAACTTTTGAAGCGTCATCCAGTCTACAGAGATCGATACAAAACATATCTTCATATTTCTTGAACCACGAGTCAAAAGTGACACCAGCTGCACCATCGAAATGAAATTCGTGAATAGAATTTATGACTGAATCGTTATGTGATAGCTGGAGTTCACTAGAATTGGAGTTTTGTTGGTTCAGGAGCATTTTCTGCATCAAGGTTTCCATAATTCTTATTTGCGATTGTTCAAACCGCCTTTCTTGCCGCTCCATATAAGCTTCTAGTTGTTCTAAAGTAATATTCATGATGATTTTTTTCTCTAATTTTCCGAATTTCCCGTCGCCAATTTGTTGTGACGCGTGGTTTGGATTCTTATTCGACCGCGAAAATCTCTGTCGTCAATTATTAATCTCGTCTAAGTGGACCGCTTGATTTGACTCCTAAGCTTTGACTCGACCCCCAGGCTAAAACTACGCTTCAACGTGAAGACGAGAGAGAAGACACGAAATACGGCAAAATAACTCTTTACTGCAAGGTGTCAATTATGTACAAAAACTAGGATATTTATATTATCATAAATGTCCTTCAGGCTTCTAGAGTTTTCTACATCCTACTAGACACAGTAGTAGTAAGATAGCTGTCCAATCAGAGATGCATCACGTGATTTCTCATTGGTCTAGAATTTTCTGGTAAGAACTATCTGCGTGCTGATTGGACACAATTTTCTCTATTGATTTCTACGCCTTTGTGAACTTGTTGCAAGGGGTTTTTTTGCTCTACCCAACATGTACCTGTGAGCTGACCTCCATGCACGATATTTCAGTGTAGTCAGTGGTGAGAATTCCGTATGATGTTGATTATCTTTACGGGTACGCAAAATGTCGAAGAAGGCTCCAAAATATTCTCATTTACATGCTGTCTTAGCTGGGGAAGTCGATGTAACATGGTGAATTTTATTCATCTGATTGTTCATAAATGAACCGTAGAGTCTAGATTTTGTCGATACATGATCAATCCTTTGACGAATTCAGTCTATTGATCTCGAAGTTGAGTATTGACTGGATCTCTCATTTGGTTCAGTAACACTATGTTAGAGACTTTTGTCGGTACTGAAAGTAGAGTGATGCCTCTGTGGTTCTCGCATTTACCACGATCTCCTTTAGTTCATATTTTGACTATATGCCCTTCTTTCAACTCTGTTGGCACTTGTTCATCCTCCAAAATCTTTCCGATGAGAATGTGAAATATGTACGCAGTTGCTTTTATATCTGATTTTAGTGTCATGATCAGCTGGTATGTTTTCTGGCCTGGTGATTTGCCACTGTTGATTTGACACTCTGATAGTCATTTCTATTTCGTCGACTGTTGGTGGGTTGGAGTTTATATGGCGATCCGTGGTTGATGCTATGATGACTAGTAAGTTTAGTGGAGCTGGTCCATTCAAAAGATTTTTGAAGTATTATACACACCTGTTTCGTTGTTCATTCACTTCAGTGATTACTTTGCCAGTCTTGTTCTTGATTGACAGTTCTGGGCTACTGATCATCCCAGCTAGCTTCTTCGTTGTATGGTTTAGGTGCCTCATATTTTCTTCTCTTGCAGTCTTTCTCGCCATCATTGTTAGGTACTTAACATATTTCTGTTTATTTGACCAAATGCACCTCCTTACTTCCTTTTTGACATCGGTTCATTCAGCCTATGCTATGTGTTTCTCTGTTTTTGTTCGGCTGTGATTGAATGCTATCTTCTTGCTCTTCCTTTCTTCGATCATGTCCAGTGTGCCAACAGAAATCGATTCATTATAGTGATGTTCCTTGTGAGTAAAAACCTCCTGACATGTTGTAGTTATTGCCTTTTTAATCTCTTTCCACTTGTCCTCCACAGTAGTTCTATATTCTTCTAGTAGGTCGTAAAATGCCTGCAAATTATTGTTGAGAGTCATGTTGAAGTCGTTGAGATTGTGAGTATCTCAAAGAAGGGCTGTGTGAAATCATTGTAATACTGCTACTCCAGTTGTCCAGTGCTTCTTCATCTTCATTTTCATTTTAGCCACCACTTGATGGTGGTGATCTGGAGCTATGTCATCTCCTCTCCTAATTCTAACGTCTTTCATGGTTCTTCTAAACTTCTTCATGTTGCATATGTGGTCGATTTAAATTTCCGTAATGTAGTGCAGCGGAAGCCATGTAATTTTGTGTATACGTTAGTGGGAGTAAATAGTGTCACCTATAATCATTTTGTTGAAGGCACATAGGTTTGTGAACCTCTCACCATTTTTGTTTCTTTCTTTCAGTCCATGTCGTCCATGATGTCTTCATATCGATGTTGTCTATTTACACCTTGGCGTTTAGGTATCCCATCAGAATGGTCAGGTTCTCAGATGAGTATTTCTCGATGATTGATTGCAACCTTGCACAGAACTGGTGTTTATCGTCTTCGTGGCTGTCGTTGGTTGGTGGATATCACTGGATGACATTGATTGTGATACCCTCATACGTTGTCTTGAATGGTGCTTTGATGATTTTGGTTCCATGAGTTTCCCATTCTATGAGTGCCTTCCACGCTTCTTGAGACAACATTAGTGCCACTCCTTGTGTGTGAGGCATTTTCTTACTCGTGTCAGGAGTAAAAATGTGCTTCTTATGAGGATGATATTTGTTGTCCATGTTGCAACTAATGGGTTTCGCATATTCCAAATATCTTCAGATTGTATATTTTCATTTATTTGGTAATTTGCATATTTCTCCCTGTCTACCACATCATGCATACATTCCATGTACCTATAATAATGGTTGCACTGATTGTTAGAAGGGACATCGGTGTAGTGGCTTCTAAAGAAACTCGGCTTTCATCATGATGCTACAAAACAGACCTTCCAACTCCCAGGTCAGATTTAAAATGGTAATAAATGTTTTTTTTTGGTTTTTTTTATATTAAGTTTGTTGCATTACGTGATGGGGTTGCTCACTCTATGCCTGTCTCTTCTCTTTTATCTGGGCTTGGGACTGTCAGAAACCCTGGTGGAAGTTCTACTTGTGGAGTCCCTAAATTAATTAACTATTATTTATTTTTCTATAGATTTTGTTTTTTGAAATACTAGCGAAACATGATGAAGTGCTATTTCTAATAGAATCCAGCGTATCTGTATATTGGATTCGATCGCAAAAGACATAGAACAGATGACTACGGCACTAATTTTAAATTTATATCCATTGAAACTCATGTATCGGTGTAAGAGTCAGTTACCACGGAATCGCCTAGTTGGTTTCCTCTTTAAGATGAGCATTTATATTATGTAAATACATAAATGGGAATCCAACACTAATTTTGAAGCAGAGATTAAAATTTACTGCCGAAAATCCATATTATGCTGTAAACTAATCATCATTAAGATGTCAAGGACCATAGTTTCATATAAGTTTTATAACTTCATGAATGGTTACATCGCATCTCTTTGTATATATATATATATATATATATATATATATATATATATATATATATATATATATATATATATATATATAGGGAGGAGTGTAGTGAGAGATTTACGAATATGTAATTAATAAGGCTCTCATCATCAATACTGACCACATTTATTTTAGTAGACGCTACTAGCTGGAGGTGCTTGGTCAAGTAATACTACATGACCCATTATAGGAAGCAACTCATTTCTAGTCAGCCAGCATAGACATTGTAATCTCGTTTGCACTCTACTTACGATCATATGTATCTTTCTCTTCACTTATCACTTTCTAATGATTTTGGTTGGGAACTTCTCTGGTTATACCACAAGCATAACTTGGTTAGATAGACTGGATACTTCAGGAGTAACAAAACACAGAATTTAAGATTGCTGGGCATGTGTCTAATTAGTTTCAAAACAAATAACATCAAGTGGTACGACAGAAACCGGGAATAGAAAACCTTGTTCGTCGATGACGAAGCATATTATTTATGCAGGCCATAAATCTGACTTTGCAAATGCCTCTGAAGCATATAAACCATCACAAACGAATTCTTAAATTTATAGAAGCCTTAGTCATTAGAAAATATAATTTCCATTGGTATGCCCAGAAACATCCAATCTGGCCTGATAATAATAATAATAATAATAATAATAATAATAATAATAATAATAATAATAATAGATTTTTGTTCGATGATGTGGAACATTTTTAGCCTTCCCATTTTCCAATCATCAATTACTACATACCAGCCATTCGACCCCTCATTTAACATGACCTTCATGAATTTTCCATGCTTATGAATAAGTGTCATGACAAGTATAAGTGTGTTCAGATTGTTCGAAATGTATAGAGTAAATGCATCACATTTTCCAGATCAACTCTATCTTCTCATCACATTATCAAAAGGGGAGTGTTAGTTCGAAGAACTATTTTAACTGAATTGACTGCATAATGTGTATTAGTCTAAACAGATATAGGGGCCAGAGTGAACTGATAAGTCACTACAACGTCAATAAGTTAATTATACAATATGGTTTACTTAAAGACAGATTAAAGCATGACGTACAGTTGTTGTACTAAAAATAAACTGGATATGACTTGATTACATAATAAATAATGAAGATGAATTTAGTTAAGAAACAAAATCACAAGTGAATCAAGTTTATAAATAAGTAACAAAATAATAGTGATAATAATAATAATTATAACCGTTTGTATCACTTATCAAAACAATTGAAGGTTCATCACCGATTACTTTTGGATGCATAATTTAGGTTTCAGATATCTAATTGCGATTGATTGAGTAAATTTTAACATTGTGAAAGTGCTTTACTTGTTTATTATCTTTTAATGCATTCATCAAGTTCACTTCATGTCCTGTGTCTGATAGCAGTCAAGCATCTGACGTATGTAAAATGCTTTTGTTTGGGGGAGGGGTGAAGGGGGTAGAATCGGTCTGCACAGTAAGTAAATTCGGTCATTTTATCATTAAGATGATTAATGACTTCCCTGGCCTGATATTAACAGTGATAAAAGAGGCCGTTGTAAACATCCCAACTGTAGGTACAGCTTTTTTTTAAAAATCCAGATGGCTATTTTATCTGCCGTGTTTGGAATATGGGTCTGACCGACATTTGTAGGGAGTTACTAATGTGGTAAACTAATGAAGTGAATGATTAGTGATCACGGTATTACCAGCTTCAACTAAATAGGCATGTACTGGACTGTTAACCGTCTCAACGAAATTTCGCACTGGCACCTTAAAATGTTTTATTATAGATAGATAAAAGTTCGCATCAATTTCCTCACCATTCTATGTAGCAAAATATTACTCATCCATTTTTGCCTACTAATAAGTAGTATACAATAATATTCGTTAAAATTAAATGACTTATAAATACTATTGTAATATTTGTTTAAGATTTTTCCAAAATTCTATCAAAATCTTACATAATTAAGTTAAAATGAAGGGGCTAACAGTGTCAAACATTCCACTCTGTACATTTACTACTTATGAATACATGTTAAATAGGTTGAAGTTAGTTGTGTTAAGTAGCTCTCATCAACGAGGTATAACTGTGATCTTGAGATAGGCAATAATTATTGTGAGATCTGAATCCAAGTTATATAAATTCACAGACTGAGACTATTCCAATGAGCTCTGCGGGTTAAAAATTACTCGATATAAAATTAAGATTTTACGTCAGTTGATTATTGAGTAGAGGGACATTATTAATGTGCTTTTGGAAATTACTCAGTGTTCAAAAGAGCATGTAAAATGGTGAAACGTATTAAATTCAGTTGAAATATCTTAAAGATCAGTGCATCATATCGTGACAAAAATCTTTTATACATTTAGATCTGGTACTTCTACGATGGGCAATTTTTATGTAGATGAACCATAAATGCTAATGACTTTCTGTAAATAAACATACTTTCATCTGTAAAATATCCATTTACATCTACCACCTTTTGTTATTCCCTCGATGTTCTAAGTAGAAAAGCTGAGGAGAACTACGCAGAGACATTAGTCACTGTCAGACGTTACAGTACACGACATTACAGTTGTGTTTATTTAGTCTTTCTAACTGATCTAATTGTACCCATTATATTGCAATATAGTCACTAGCCTAAGTGACTCAACATTGAATAAATTGTTATTTAAATTTAAACGGTAGAAAACCCTACTTCATCTAGATTTCGTTTTCGCAGATATTTTTCAGCGAAGTCAACTATGCGTATTTGATAAATAAATTTTTACAAGCAATAAAAACTAGGGGAACATAAAATTAGCCACCGATAAGTTATCAATCAATTCAATGATAGCCAATTATTCTGAATTAAACCATATACTGTACAAAATATATACAAACTATGAATGATTCACTGTAAATAATGATAGGGTTTATATATTTGTACATATATTCATTCTTGTACAATGAGGATAGAATCCGTAGTTCAGAAATCTGCTAATGACCTTCATGTTTGTTTGCTTTTTCTTTCTCCTACATTTTCTCTTCTTTACCTTTGATTATCATTATTGATGATTGTTTCATTTCTTTATTTGCTTTGTTTTGTTTTTTCTATTCTTCTACACATTTCTATTTCATATTTTTATTCTTTGATCATTTATCAAATAAATTAAGAGAATATTGAGTTAATGATTCAAAAAGTAAATGGACAATAATAATTTTAATCGGTTAATGAATAAACATATAATGAATGAATTGAAGAAAAAGAAGAAAAAAAAACTGAATGAATTCATTTGTATTTGTTAGTGTGTAACATAAAACAAAATGAAATAATGACTATAATAATTATTAGATCATTCAATGAAATATGCCCATTCAGCGATATCATCATCATCATCAACATCATCATCATCATCAACGTCATTGTTATCAATGATTATGTAAAGTAAATATATGAAATTTAAAAGAATTGAACTCCCTTTACATTCAAAACTATTTATTTCTTAAATACTTTTAGAATAAAAGAAAGTAAACATATATCGGTCACAAGGTCATGAAATGAATAAAATTCCACTTGAAGAATAAAACAACATAAAACTGATTGTTACACTTGATCAATGTTCAATACTATTTTGATTACGTTACTTTGTTTTACATGATTTTCAAAATATATTTTAAATTGATTTACTTATTTACTAAGTTAAAATTAACCCGTAAATGTTTTAATATTCACTATGTGTATTATATTCAACACTGTCGGTCATTTTTTTCTTGAATTGAAATTTTCATTTTAAGCTTTAACTATTATTATTTCTATGTTTTTTATTCAGTATGTTGGATTCGCTACATTGACATGTTAGTAACAGTAAGTAAAGATAAACATAAACACTTGTTTAGTAGTCTTTAATTAGATTTACTCACTAATATGTAGAAAGCACGTATATAACAAGTGAAAAATGTTCGAAAGTGTTGGATGCATTGAGAGTCGATGAAATACCTAACCTTACTAGACGTATCGTTGTTTATCATGAATGTCCAATGAATATCATTTTGTCTAAGGACGGTTAGTAAGGGACGGTGCAGATATTAGCCCTCTAATTAATTTACGTCATGAGACTCGGCGTAATGCCACTATGCTTGAAACCTTTATTATTATTTCAAATACAACTTCACTACTGTTAGAGTAGTCCTGGTTAATGCAAACATTAGGCGGTGTAACTTACATCTAACTTTACACAAGTCAAGCAATTTAACCTCTCCACTTATTGTGTAATAGGAATTAGGCTAAGTTAAGTAAAACTCCTAGTAGAAACCATCAAGACAATTTCTATAACATAACACGTAACGTTTCGAAAAATCTCAAACAATTACTATTTTGAGAAATAGTTTTGCTGTAAATTTGTTTTGCCTTTAGAGATAATTATAAGTTTACCAAGTTTCTGTAAATCTGCCTTAAGCTCCTTTAGGTTCCCAAGCCCGTATAAAGGAGGAGGATTAGGCATGACTCCATCCCATAAAACAAAAACCTTGCTAAAACAACGATAAACCAGTATAAACCTCAATAATCACTTTAACTCCGCCCTGGGAGTTGGAAGATCTGTAATGACGGCTCATGCTGAAAGCCGAGTTTCTTTAGAAGCCACTACGCCCATGCTCCTTCTGACAATCACAGCAATAATTATTATTGATACATGAAATGTATGCATGATGTGATAGACAGGGAGAAATATGCAAATTACCAAATAAATGAACAGATACAATCTGAAGATACTTGGAATATGCGAAACCCATTAGTTGCAACATGGACAACAAATATCATCCTCAGAAGAAGTGCTTTTATACTCCAGATACAAAGAAGAAAATGCCTCACACACACAATGAGTAGCACAAATGCTGTCTCAAGAAGCGTGGAAGGCACTCATAGAATGGGAAACTCATGGAACCAAAATCATCAAAGCACCATTCAAGACAACGTATGAGGGTATCACAATCAATATCATCCAGTGATATCCACCAACCAACGACAGCCACGAAGACGATAAACACCAGTTCTGTGCAAGGTTGCAATCAATCATCGAGAAATACTCATCTGAGAACCTGACCATTCTGATGGGATACCTAAACGCCAAGGTGTAAATAGACAACATCGATATGAAGACATCATGGACGACATGGACTGGAAGAAAGAAACGAAAATGGTGAGAGGTTTGCAAACCTATGTGCCTTCAACAAAATGACTATAGGTGACACTATTTACTCCCACTAACGTTTACACAAAATTACATGGCTTCCGCTGCACTACATTACGGAAATTTAAATCGACCACATATGCAACATGAAGAATTATAGAAGAACCATGAAAGACGTTAGAATTAGGAGAGGAGATGACATAGCTCCAGATCACCACCATCAAGTGGTGGCTAAAATGAAAATGAAGATGAAGAAGCACTGGACAACTGGAGTAGCAGTATTACAATGATTTCACACAGCCCTTCTTTGAGATACTCACAATCTCAACGACTTCAACATGATTCTCAACAATAAGTTCCGTGAATTTCACGATCTACTAGAAGAATATGGAACTACTGTGGAGGACAAGTGGAAAGAGATTAAAGAGACAATAACTGCAACATGTCAGGAGGTTCTTGGTCATAAGGAACATCACCAAAAATAACAGATTTCTGTTGGTACTCTGGACAAGATCCGAGAAAGCAGGAGCAAAATATTATCAATTAATAACAGCCGAACAAGAACTGAGAAATCCAAAGCACAGGTCAAATACGCAAAAGTCAATTATCAAGTGAAGAGGAGCATCAGGTTGGATAAACAGAAATATATTGAGGACCTAGCATTGATGGCGTAAAAGGCTTTAAGAGAAGGAAACATGAGGCACCTATACGGTAAAACGAAGAAGTTAGCTGGGATGATCAGTAACCCAGAACTGTCAATCAATAAAAAGACTGGAAAACTAGTCACTGTAGTGAATGCATAACAAAACAGGTTGGTATAATACTTTGAAGAGCTGTTGAATCGACCAGTCTCACTTAGCACACCAGTCATCGAAGAACCAGCCACCGATCGCCATACAAACACCGACAGTCGAATAAATCAAAATGGCCATCCGACAAATCAAGAGTGGCAAGTTAGCGTGGCCAGACAACAAACTAGCTGAGGCACTGAATTCAGATGCCGGAGCAACTGCATAGATATTTCACATTCTCTTCAGTAGGATTTGGGAAGAAGAACAAGTGCCAGCACACTTGAAGGAAGGTTACCTTATCAAGATACCAAAAGAAGCAGATCTTGGCGATTGCGAAAACTACAGAGGCATCACTCTTCTTTCGTCACCAGGAAAAGTCTTCAACATAGTGTTATTGAACCAAATGAAAGATCCAGTCGACGCTCAACTTCGAGATCAACAGGGCGAATTTCGTAAGGACCGATAGTGTATCGACCAAATCGCTACCCTACGGTTCATTGTTGAGCAGTCAATTGAATGGAATTCACCCCTTTACATTAGCTTCCTCGACTACGAGAAAGCATTCGACAGCGTGGATAGAAGAGTATTATCGAGCCTTCTATGGCATTATGGTGTACAGAGAAAATAACGAACATCATATGGAATTCTTACCACGGACTACATTATAAAATCGTGCATGAGGGTCAACTCACGAATTCATTCGAAGTGGAGACCGGTATTGGACAAGACTGCTTACTATCGCTCTTTCTCTTCCTGCTGGTAGTTGACTGGATCATGAAGACCGCAACATCTCGAGGCAATCTCAGAATACAGTGGACAACATCGGTAGAACTAGATGACTTAGACTTTGAAGATGATCTAGCTTTCCCATCCCACACACAGCAACAAACGCAGATGAAGACAGACAATGTAGCAGTAAGATTCAGCATACACAAAAAGAAAAGCAAGATCCTCCAATACAAAACAACCAACACTAACCCAATTTCACTTGAGGGAGAAATTCTGGAAGATGTAAAATCCTTTACATACTTGGGCAGCATCATCGATAAACAAGGAGAGTCTGGTGCAGATGTGAAGGCGCGGATTGGAAAAGCAAGAACAGCATTTCTACAACTGAAAAAAACATCTGGAACTCAAATCATCTGTCAACCAACATTAAAGTTAGAATTGTCAATACAAATGTGAAGACACTTTTGTTGTATGGAGCTGAAACTTGGAGATCTACGAAAAGCATCCTTCAGAAGATATAAGTATTTATAAACAATTGTCTGCGTATGATACTTCGGATCCGTTGGCAGGAAACCATCAATAACGACCTTCTGTGGCATAGAACAAATCAACCAAAATCCAACCGAGGAAGAAATTAGGAAAAGACGCTGGAAGTGGATATGGCACACACTGAAGAAACCAACAAATTGTGTCACAAGACAAGCATTAACATGGAACCCTCGAGGTTGAAGGAAAAGGGGGAGACCCAAGAATACACTGTGTCGGGAATCGGAGACAGACATGAAGAGACTGAAGAGCGCTTAAAAAGAGCTTAGAAAGGAAACCTCAGGACAGACTTTGTTGGAGAATACAGGTCGGTGGCCTATGCTCCACATGGGGTAACAGGGATCAATTGATTGAAGTTATCATATATAATTTCCATCTTAGAGCTGATGTAGATGGTAGGATGTAACTGTACTAGTTAAATTTCATGGATAAGCAACTGACCTGCGAAGTCTATTTCGTAATCTGTATCGCACATGTTTTACATGATATTCATCACAATTTATTGTGTAGATGTATCATTTTCGTTAAAAAAAACACCGTTTACGTACTAAATGTATTATCGAACAACGTTAATTTACTTTGAGGTATAAACCTATTATTCGATCATATCAACAGATTTTACTTGATCATATTTTATTTTTACATATATCTCTTATCGAATAGCATTGTTCATCAATTCCTCACGAAAATTATAGCCTTCAGAAGTGAGAAACTGATCTTCATAATAGAATGTGACTAAAGATGATTAAAAGTGCAAAATTAATCTTAGTTCAGTAAAGTTGAATTATAGTTATAGTCAAAATTTCTGACTTACGTTTCATCCTGTTTAATGTGTATCCCATGGATATACTTAATCTTCACTGTAGATGTTGATACGGCGATTTCAATTTAGTTCATTAAACGTCAGCTCATTATTGATAAAGTTCAGATAACAACTTGTTTGTTCAAAAAACATGAAATTATACATAACGGGTGGTTTCTTTTTTATTTTGAACTACTAAATTTTGGACACATTTCCTGTCTTTTGATAATAATATGCATAATAATAGTATCTAATGCTATTGTTTTATTACAATTAACAGGTTTCAGTGTCAATTATTCAATATTTCTAACGATTTCTGTTGAACATGCATTCAAATCGTAGTTATTAAAAGAAGTTTATTCAATGAAAGTTTTCAGTAATTAGTATCTATCACTACAAATTTCAATTCTGAACGTTTTTCACTGTTTCAGCAGCTACATCTAATTTCTTATGGAAGTCGATTGGATATTTCGAAATTTTTACTATTCTTTTTTCTTTCAAAGAATAAGAGCAGAAGAAGAAATTCTTACAACTGCAGCATTCGCTTTTTAGTTTCGTAGATAGGTCTATAGATATTCATTTCATTCAAATTCAAAACAGGATGGTTTGTTACAGTGTAAACAGATTTACAGGATTGGCAACCCAAATGTTTTAATAATACAGTCATACACGGGCATATTTTCATTTGTCAAAGTTACGTTAATGAATAAAATCTTATGACTAATAATTACTCTTTGAAACAATTAGTTCTGTTGATAAATTTCGGTAATGCGGTAAGAAGATAAAGTTTATCAGAGTTCTATGCAATGCATATTTTAGCAATACATTTTGAACAGTCTGATCATGCAACCTTATTAAGACATTTATATGTGAAAAAGAAAAGTTAAACTAGACAAATTAAAAGATAAGGATAAGAAGGAATACATAGTGAATCTAACTGTACTCTGGATATAATATCAATATTACCAGGGTAGGTTTAATGTAAGTAAAAATTATTTTTGAACAAATCACAGTATACGTCTCAAACCATTCTCTTGCAATACCACAATCACTTATTTAATATCAACTTTGTGGTCATTCTCAACCAAATGTTTGACAATGGAGGATAAAGATGCTTATCATGTGCTTCTATCTTGCCATTAAAGATCACTCTTAGAAGGAGATTTCAACTAATTCTCTCTATGTATGTGTGTCCTTACACGTACGTAAACTGATAGATGAAATTGAATGTGACGTAATCGTTTAAATGCTATTTGGATTAGTTGAGAATCATAGCCCTAGATTTTTCATTTACAATGTCAGCCAAATAATATATTACGTTGATGATTGATTTAAGCCTTTGTTTTAACACATATCTATGTGTATCATCATTTAATGGGACGAACAATATGGACCGGCATTTTCAACTGCTTAAAAGGTAGTAGGTTTCATCATACCATTACTATTGCCTTTCCAGTGATTTATAAATTTTTCCGGGTAATCACTAACTCTATCGCATTATTCTAAAGAATACAAGGAATCACATTATACTCTGTTATAATTACTTTATTAAAATTCAGGAGTTACTCCATATTAAAGTGTTTGTATACTTACAATCGTTTAGATACCGCTAATTTGGCTACCATTTAAACCAGTTTTGATATTTTCTTTGCATAAAGCTCATATTTTCTATTAACAGCTGAATAAATAGTATTTTTATTTGTAGGAATGTAAAATGAGTTGTTAAAACTGGAATGTACTATCAATCATGAAACTATATTGTGACGTTAGTTCTCTATGATTTCAAGGTTCAAACATTCCGTAGAAACAGGTTGGGACCTTGAGTAGGTTATTTACTCTAACAAGATACATATTTATTTCTCTTTTCTTGCTTGCTATAAATCCTTGGTATAGCGAGCGTCTAATAAAATGACCTATCACTTATCATATTCTAATCAAAAATACTAAGTATCAAATAAAAGTTATGCAATAATAGACAGGAAATAGGTAGGAGAGGTGTAAATGATAACTGTCTGTTTAATGAAAATGAACTAGAAACGAAGACATGTTAAAAGTAACGTATGAAATTAGGCGGAGTATTGAAATCATAATAAGATAAGGAGCAGTGCAAACTCTTGAGGCATGCACACGATTGATATCAAACATCTTTAAAAAGGGGTTTATTTAATTTTGAGTGAAGACTCTGTAAATAACTAACCTGATTTGAGCAGATGTTCAGCAATACAGCTGATGATATTTGGTAGTTAAAATGTTTTAACGACCTTTAACTTGTATTTTCTAAACGAGTAGAAACTTCATCAATTGTTGTCTAGTTATTACTGAGTAAGTATACTTTCATTGATTGTATGCCATTACTGATATTATTATTTTTAATTATATTTCATCGACAATGAATTGTTTATTTTAGTATACGATATTTGATTATTACAAAGTGTTCAAATTCATGACTTGGAATCTCTCAGTGAGCATCATTGATATATTGGGCACCTGAAGAAGATTGATTATACTTCAGAACTGTTTATCGGTAGACTATTCCATTTATTTTGATTGTATGAAAAGTAAACATCATATTTCTGTTATTATTGCGTTCCTCTTACTGTGCTCTTTTGCTTAATACATTAACTGTTAGTATATGATTTTCAACTTATGAACTACGACTAATTGGTTGTGTGTAGGTTACTCCAGTTAGCTATCACTATTATTATTAATTAGTTGACTGGGTGGTCAGTGTTTATATATAAGGGACAGTTTAAAATATAATCTGACTTTTTCTGGTTGTTTTGTCAGTCGTGGTTTTCCTTACTTATGGTTTGGGACTAAGTAATCATACGGCAGGCGTAAGGACATCGATTGGACATTATTATTGAAATTGCTTAGTGTATTGGTGCATGCAAGGTCATATCAAGCAACTGGTCGTGCGATCACGTCATATCAATCATATTATTCAGTAACTAAGTTGGAATGGTATCATTCATATTTCAAACTTTAATGACTTTGCGATATACCATAATATACATTCAACGTTATTTCTGAGTTACTTTCTCACCTCCACACCACTCCCCATCATCGTTGCATGACTAACATAATCGTCTTAAAAATTAGGTTTGTTTCAGTGATAAACCAAGATAACATTCATGGCAATCATTCGGGTAATAATGGGACCACATTTTCTGTTTTAATTATAAACAGTAGTCTGTAGTTCGATTCAGTTTGATTTTTCAGTCATATCATTTGATCAAAACATTTACTAACAGCCTGTATCAACTAACAACAATCAAACAGAAGTAAGTGTATCACTCGAAATTCGACAGCTACTGAAACACTAACTCAGCTATTTTTATGATTATTACAGCTTTATTTAATACTATATGCCTACTATCAGTAAAGAATTATTAAAACAAAACAATCAATTATGAAACAATATGTTAGTTTATCGACTATAATTGGGAATCCTCTGTAGAATGTGTAATACTGAGATGTCATAAAGAGAAACAAAGTAGCTGTTTAGTGTCGAATGATTTTTAACTGTAGTTCATCTGATATTTCATATGTAAAATGTTTTAAAAAAATGAAAACATGCATACCAAAACATCTGTTAATGTGATGAATTAATAGATAATACCTATCTATCTATGTAGCCATGATATGTCTTCCTATTTATCCATCACTAATCTATCTGCTTTTGAAGTATGAGAAGTTTGATCAAGATGGGGGAGATTGATAGTCGTTAAACAATGGCATCATAAGATACATCTCGACTGAACTATAGTATTGTGAAGAGGCGTTTCTTTTTAGAAGTTCATATTTACGACCTTTTATTTCTTTTATATACATATATATACACATTTATAAAAAGTTTTCAGTGTATCGCATTTCAGTCAGCAGATTATTTATGATATCTTTGTTGAAATATTATTTCAACACTTTTTTTCTTACTCTGATTACTTCTATTATACCCATCCTCTTCTTATCAATTACATATCTCACATTTTATGATGACTTATCGATTCCATCTATTTCATTGTCACTAACTGCTCATCAAATGATTTAACATTTTCTCCTGTAGAATTGTAGCCTGATGAAGATCTTATTGACGAAACACTGCTGTTCCTTTACACGTAATATTCTGACTTTCGTATCGTTTAAAATAAAGTTTTTTTTTAAGAAAATAAATTTGTTAATCTACAAATTATTATTATTATGGTTCCAATTGTTTTCTGTTTATTTTTATTTATTTATTAGTTTTACTTGCTTATCAGTTGACTTGCATTATGTTTCAATGTAAGCGTGTTTCGAATGGATAAGAAACACAAGTTAGTAAATATCGAATAAAGAAAACAATAAACAGCAACAACAGTAACGGTAAAATGTGAGAAGAAGAAAAAAACAACAACAAATAAACACAAATCCAAACAACCACCAGGAATACTAAACAACAATAGACATTATTAAACAGTTAAATTCCCTCATGGCTAATAAAATATAAACTTTCTATAAAATTCCTTAAAGTAAGAGATCCTGTACTCATATTTATTTATTTGGATAGTAAGGAAACTAGAATATTTTATGGAATACACTGCTTGTATGACAATGTAATCATGTTAGGTGTTAATAAAACTGCATTAAATTGTTTATTATGAACAGTTATATACACATAAACTAACTCTCTATGTTATACGTCAAATGAATGATTGTGTTTATGCAAATTAATGTATTGAGTAATAATATCATTTATGAAGTGGTGGTGGTACTGGTGGGATGGGATGGTAGGATAGGGTAAGGGAATAATAATGAAAATTGGTTGTTTCTACCTAAACAACAATAATTTTAGAGTTAATTTTATTTGTTAAAAAAAGAAAAAGAAAAATAAATAAACTCAATTTTAGGTGCTACTCTGTAATTAGCATAAATTGTCGATGGGAACAAACGAAAAGATAACATACCAGAACAAAATTTATTTACAATAAAATAATAAAATGAATTGGTAGTAGGATATAATTAAATGCAAATAAATGAAAGAGTGCGAGAGAGAAATGGCTTAGTGAATGTTGTTATAGATTAATTAACACTTATTTCAGTTTAGATAGAATTAATAGAGTAATACAGTTAGTGTTATTTTTGCCAATAAGTGTTAAATAACATGAAATCTAATTCAAGCAAAGTTTCGCATTGTTCACCTACAACCGAACTAAGATCAGTGGTATAGTACACCCAATTTTAATTCATGTTGACTAGTAGCTGTCATATTTCAACGTTTTCAACAGAATTTGATCAGTACTAAACAAGTCTAGGCAAATATGACGTACGTAGAGATACATGATTCAGTGGCTTGTTGCTAGCTAATTAGGTTAAGTACAGAATAAAAATACTACTACTACTATTACTAATAATACTACTACTACCACAAACACGTTTATTGGTGTCACCTAGAAAAGTAATTTTAAAACCATTCAATTTTCTGCTGTAGTCTTGTGTTTGAATTAGTACGAGATACAATAACGCTTCCTAATGCTTCGAATCATCCACTAAGCAAATTGAAAAGATTGATGAGATGAGTGGAAGGCTTTATTAATAGACATGAATTGTATTTGTACAAGAATTTTATCGATATATTTAAGTCTTAATGAATAGGAGATTTCTGAGCCATTTAAGAACCGATAGATTATTACCTAGAATAATTCAATTGTTTTAATAGGATTTATTCTTGCTTTTTTTCCCCACTTTAGAGTCTAAATTTGACTTAGCATGTACCTCATATGCCCACTTACTAAGTTTTCCTACTCATTTATAAGTCGTTCTTCTTTGATGACATCAGCTAAAATAAAAGCTATCAGTCTGGCATTTGGGAAACCTGAATATAAATTCTGGCATTTCAAGTTTGCAACTTGGGACCAGATGTTTATATCGCATAAACTTTTGTTGAATTACTCATCATCAGCGGTGTATCTAATCCGCATTTCACTGGATTTTGCCACTATCACTTCATGTATTACACTGACATTTTTTAAAAAGCGTCTTTTATTTAGACATAAGTCCTTCACCTTAAGTTTTTTATATATACTGGTGATACCATAGATCATTGTCTTCCCGTTTTTCCAGTCTTTAGTTTATGGTCCAGCTTTAATTTCATAGCCGAAGATTCCTCCGGCTAGGAATTTACTCTTTAAGGAGACTGCTTGAGACGTTGTATTTTACACTTTCAGAAATTTCTGCCAAACTCCATCGATGAAATGATGAAAAAAATTGTGGCTAAGGTGAATGATTTTAATTATAATTAATGTAGCTAAGCTTAACAATGACTCAAATTAATAGTAATTGATCAAAGGAAATTTCTGAGAAGTCTCTCATTTTTGCTTCATACTTACTGTTGAGCAGTTGTATAAAATATTTTCAAAATTTTTGAGTTTAATGGGTGAGTTGATACTTGAAACCAGTTTGTTTAAAGTTACCTGCGATTAAGTAGCACTGAATATGTAGATACTCGGCTAATTTCGGCTAATAGTTTAACTCTACGCAATTAGATGACTACCTGCCTGGACCTACTTTAAACATAGAGACCAGGCTTTCTTATTTCTTAAATGTGTATTATATAAAAGGCAGTCTTTATAGAGGTATATGAATACAGTTCGATCGCGACCCGTTCTTAGGACGTCATGTCTACTTTTTATATCAAATTGTGTACGTAAATAATTATTGACATTGACGAGTTGGATTAGTTCAATGACCAGTAAGCACAATATATTTTGCTTAAGGTTTTAGTGAGTGTTATTCCAATAACTCTCTAAGTTTAAATGACTTAGTTAATAAATGCTCACTATGTAATAGAATAAAAGAAATGAACTTTCTGTGTAATCTGATAGAAGTTAATCCTATCGATATGTTATCTTGCTGCCAATAATTTCTGTTATTATCTGATCTTTGACCTCCAAACATAATGAGAATAAATAAAAGTTTAGTGATAAATCTAACTATTTTTTTTCTTGATTGTTTGTTTATTATCTTATGAAGTCATTATCTAAATACATGCAATTGGTTTTGGCATCGTGAATTTTCTTACAAAGTTCTTAACTTATATGTACAAAGTTTACGGAAATAATGGTTTTGTCATTGTATTCGACTGTTGAAGGCTGTTAGAAAAAACTTTCCAATCTAGATTTGATCAAAAATGTGATTTACCATGGAAATGAAACGAAATTCTCAGAAAAAGTTATTGTTCTTCGTGCCGCCAAATAAAATTTATACCAGCTATTTACATCGCACCTCACCTTCTGTTTGACAAGAATATTCATTTATTAATCATTTTAATATCTTGCATTCCTAGTCGTTAGTGTTTTCTCTGACTACTGTTATTAGTGATTTTTTGTGGCATTTCAACCGACATAAAAGCTTTATCCATAGACTTTTGTAGATTATCAACTAACGGTTTTTCACTAGTTAGTTTAGGTCTGTATTACGACGTAATTGTTGAAAATTGACTAACACTAATAGAAAGACAGATATAACATAAATATCTACTTCTAGTGATCAATCCATATAGAGTTAGAACTTGAGACTTTTTGGTCTAATGAAACGCTCTATATCATTTAGACGATTGCGTCAAGATTAAGTGGTATAATGGACACCAATAACGACTTCTATACTACAATGACACGATTGTTCTCTTTTTGAATTGTTCCTTAAGTTGATCTGGTTACATAAGGAAAAATAACTCTAATAGAAATAACTGTTTTGATGCTGTTGGTAATTTTCATTAGTTTCTAATGGCCTACAACCAGCACTAGACGATTACGTGTGTTTATTGTATGCCACTATAAATTGACAAAACTCAATTGAGTTATCATATTCATTTTGTCTCTTTCCGAGCATTTTATTTACCTTTGGAATAAATCTGTTTGTTTATTTAACTACTTACTAGAAAATGTTGATGCACTATTTGTATACTACAACAAGAATAAATTAATACAAAACAATCGTTCATCGTTCTGTGCTTACTCAATTCAATCTCTAGTTAGTATTACTTATTGTATCCACCTGTTTATCCTCCAGATAACATACTACTTGTTGTGAAAATAATACTATGTCAAAATAGGCTTATAACTATAGAAAAGATGGCTAGCAACAAGTGTGCTCGTATATATTAAAGAAAGATTAAGAGGTTTCCACTAGTGTTTTCTAGTATTTGTGTATTTAGGTGTTTTGATCAAATATTTGCAGCTTGAATAACTCACACTTGGACTAAGCTCAATATATAGTAGTAATAGTAATAGTAGTAGTAGGAGTAGGAGAGGGAGAAGGAAAGAGAAGGAGATATTTTGTAAGTGATTGTGTGTGTGTGTGGATGTATACACAAGAGGTAATTGAATAAAGTAGTTATACACTGAACAAACTGTCCACCGAAATTAATAAAACAAGAGATTAACTAAAAGGGAGCTTATCATTTTGAAGTGGTTTACTAATCTCATAATTTCTGGTTAATATCTAAAAGAAAGCTCTTTAACATCAAATTCAAAACTTCATATTAGAAAAAAAAAAACACTTGCACAAAAACAATTTACTAAACATTGAGTTCATATTGTAGAATTCATTAATCAAGATTGAAATTCATTGAAGACTTTAACCACTTTGTACATTGAGCATATTATTGATATTCAATTTGTGTTACAGGAAACCAAACCAATTATCTCTAATAGTTTAAAGAACGAAATGAGATGCCTTATGGAGATTGATATTTTTAGTTGATTGAATGCCTCATAGATTGATGTCGGAGGAGTACGACTGAAAACCAGGGAGTTCTAGATAACTGTTTCGTCCTAGTATGAAACTCGTCAGTAGTAAGCATCCTATATTTCGTCCCATCGGCTTCAGGTTGGCGAACACCTAACCCTCTTCACAGCTGAGCAGACATCCAATGGTAGAATTCCTGCTTCCATCAATTCGTGATATAAAGCGCGATGATCATCCACTATATATCACTATATATCATAAGCTGATTGATGTGGAAATTCTACTATTGGATGTAAGCTCAGTGGTGCAGTGGGTTAGGTATTCGCCAGCATGAAGCCAGTGAGACAAAATTTGAAGTCCTCACTGCTGAGGAGTCCCAATCTAGAATAGAAAAAAACTATCCAGTGCTCTCTGGTTTCCAGTGGTACCCTGCCAACACTAGTATGTGACTTGTTCAATGTAAAGATCTTCAATATAATTATTATAGTCAAGAATATTGCAGTGAACACTTGTTTACAACGAATTCTTCTACAGACGCTTGATAAATCTATAAACATCATTTTTATAATTAGTTAATGTCATAGAGTAAGCATCGTGATTGAATATGTCAAAATCGCTGATTGATACTGGCAAATAACATGTCAGTCTGATCTCTAAATACTTAAAAATGGTCTTTGACAAATACAAGTGGTTATGTAACAATGCACAAAAAGGGTTATTTAAAATGGAAAACTTAACTTTGACGTACCACTAATTAAATTGTTGTCATCACCGTTATCAATATTTTACTCCTACTAATCGATCAATGCCTGTCACCCCATGTGAAGCATAGACTGCTGATCAACATTCTCCAATCAACTATGTACTGGGCTTTATTACCAGTTCCTACCAACTGCTATTCATTAATTTCATATTTACCTCCACTTCCCGAAACAATGTGTTCTTTGGTCTTCCTCGTTTCATTAGGTTTTGAGGATTCTAATTTGGTACATGTCTTTTGACAGTCTGATGATGTTCTTAAAGTGTATCCTATCCACCTTCGAAGTCATTTTATAATTTCTTCCTCACATAGATTTTGGTTTCTTCGTTTTCTACTATAAAAGGTTGTTACTAATGGTATCTGAACAACGGATCTAAAGTATATTATGCAGACAGTTGTTTACAAATACTTGTATCTTTTGAATGATGCTTTTCGTAGTTCTCGAAGTTTTAACTCCATATAATAGAACTATCTACACAATTGTATTGAAAATTTTGACTTCAATTTTGGCTGACCGTTGGTTTGAGTTCCGGATATTTTTCCCTTGTATAAATGCTGCCCTTGTCTTTTCTTGCCACTTTGCGCCTTCACATCTGCCACAAATCAGATCCTCCTTGTTTATCGTTGCTGCTGCCAGAGTATGTTTAGGTTTTTACATCTTCTGGAATTTCCCCATCAAGTGTAATTGGGTTGGTGTTTATTGTTTTGTATCGAGGGATCTTGCTTTTTCCTTTGTGTATATTGAGACCTACTGGTCGCTGCCAAGGCTGCCGTTACATAATCCATCTTCACCTGTATTTGCTGCTGTGTGGAATGGAGTTACGTCATCAGAGAAGTTCAAGTCATCCATTTGCATCGATGTTGTCCATGTATTCCGAGATTGCCCTGAAATGCTGTAGTCTTCACAACCTAGTCAACCACCAGCAGAAAAAGTATGGGCTACAGTAAGCAGCCTTGTTTAACACCGGTCTTCACTTCGAATGAGTCTGTGAGCTGACCTCCACGGACGATTTTACAGAGTAGTCCGTGGTGAGAATTCCGTATGGTGTTGATTATTTTTTCGTGCAAGCCATAATGTCGAAGAAGGCTTCACTATGTTCTTTCCACGCTGTCCAATACCTTCACGTAGTAGAGAAAGTTGATGTAAATTGGTGAATTCAGTTAAACTGATTGTTCAACAATGATTCGTAGTGTCGACATTTAGTCGGTACATGATCGATTCTTATGTAATCCGGCCTGTTGATTTCGAAGTTGAGTATCGACTGGATCTCTCGTTTGGCTTAATAACAATATGCTTAAAACTTTTATTGGTACTGAAAGAGAAGTGATGCTTCTGTGGTTCTCTCACTTACCAGGATCTCTTTTCTTTCGTTTTTTGACGAGGTAACCTTCTTTTCAGTTTGTTGGCACTGCTTCTTCCTTACAAATCCTCCTGATGAGAATGTGGAATATCTTTGCAGTTGATCCTATATTTGAATTCAGTGTCATGATCAGCTGGTATGTTTTCTGGCCCTGGTGATTGGCCACTGTTGATTTGACACTCTGATGCTCATTTTGATTTGGCTGACTGTTGGTGGGTCGGAGTTTATATGGCGATCCGTGGTTGACGCTTCGATGACTGGTGAGTTTATTGGGGTTGGTCCATTCAAGAGTTCTTCAAAGTGTTTATCTCACCTGTTTTGTTGTTCTTGCGTCTCAGTGATTAGTTTACCATCCTTGTTCTGGCTTACTGAATTTTCAACCTAGCTCCTCCGTTGTATCGTATAGGTGTCTTATGTTTCCTACTCTTGTAGTCCTGCCACTTTGACCTTATCGATTATATATCATCATCATCTTTAAATTTGACACGCTTACTTAATCTTGTTAATACTAAATGACCTTTTAAGTTCATTTTAACCTAATGTTTCGTATTCATCTAAGACCATTTTTAAGTGGTTGAAATCAGATCGTCATGCAATTCGCAAAATTTCAGTCCACGATTTTGGCATATTCAATTACAATGCTTACTCTGTAACATTATCTAATTGTAGTAATGATATTTATAGAGCCTGAAGAATTTATAGGCAATCAATTGTTTAATATAATATTTTTGACTTTTGGTGATTATTTTTAAATTATATAGAAGTGGTAATGATGTCGTTGGTGATGTTTCATTCTTTATTCAATCCAGTATATTATTAGCATAATATTTCTTGACTAAGGGAAAATCAGCCTTATTGACAAGTAGGTTCATACAATTGTAATTAATGAGTGATTTTTCACTCAATTTACTAATATTACATCAATTCTTTATGTTAGTCTTACTTGTAATTAGTGGTATTCATGGGTAATGACTTGGCTCAAAATCAGTCACGATGAGGCAAGTGCATTCAATACTTTATTTTTCTCAAGTCATGAACTTAATGTAATGTCATACCTTTATTTCTACATAATAACTATTTCTTCCTGGACCATATTCCATGTGTATACTCTATTTTTGTTATTAGCATTAAAGTAACCACTACTTATCATAATTTGATGTTAATCTTGTTGTGCTACTGAGGTACGGCAATTTGGACCATTCCAAACATGTGCCAGATTCTATATTGTACACACATGCATATATACAATTATATAGAAGCTTATAGACTGGGATCATTTGTGGTTGTTTAGCATAGATTTCATCGTGAATGTGTCAGACTACTTTGGATCAATCATTCACGAACTAGTCATAAATGTCACTGATATGACAGCCAACAATCAATCCTGAAAAGTAGACCTAAATCTCACGTGATCATTAATGACTTTAAGATCACTGTGTGTTTGCACAAACTGTGAATTCAACTGAATCTGTATCCCTATCAGTTTCAATACAGACTATAAAACTTATCTCCACTTCTGATCACTTTAAACCTTTATTCCCAGTTAGTTCATATAATTCTTATCTTATCTTCTGTATATCAACTCAAACCTTTGAGAACATGATTGAATTTTTTTTAGATTATTTAATTGACTGTATTTATAAAGCAAAAACCTTCTTTTCAATGTTCATTTTTTAATTAAAAGGACTAAAGTAGAAATCACTGAATATGAAATGTTTAACCGTTACTATAGTGATAAACATTCAAATTACCTAAGTGAATCTAAACATATATTTATACTGACTAATCAATGATTAGTGGTTGAACGATAATCAATAATTATTCATAGTTTAATGTCTTAGAAGCATAGTATGCTGGTATTAGATGTTTAGAGGTATTAGGTCAGAAACTTTACTAAATGTAGAGTTTTTGCAAAGCGATACTCCTTAGCAAAGATTAACTAAATTCCTACGTAGACTGAAGATGTCTAATGGATTTAGATCTGGGTCAGGTAGTTCCACAGTCTCTAACCCATATCTCTATTTGAACAGAATTTCGGATGACCAACTGTACAACTGAAATATTCACATAAACTTGGTGGTGACCAATATCATATTTTTTCTAGTCCTTAGTGTTGAGCGTATTCTAATAATTATTTTACAACGTGCCCATTAATCTAAGTGATTTAACTATTGTTTACGGTTTTTAGACGTTAACTGGTTGGAGGCAGCTGGCCGAAACATTGTATGATCTAGGTTTCAAACTACTAAATACTTATCCATAGAACGTACCTAATATGAGAATAATTTTCCTAGCATATTGTAAGCTAGGAATCACTAAATATAGTACAGTTTTAATGAAACAATTAGTTGCATGTTATAACATCTTTCTTACTGCTTGATTTACAAATAGTGCCAGCAATTTACGTTTTGGGTCAGTTATTGCCTTTTGTGAGTATGTGGTGAATTTACGCGGAAGAAAGTTATGATAGCAGAGTATATAATCTAATAAATTGTTGCACTTTGGTAACATGTTTGTAGGTTTTACTTATGATGGGGAATGTTAAATCTAAATAATGCAAGTTCAACGTGATTAGAAACCCATGTAAGAAGTGTCTTTGAGGTAATGTTTTTTTTCTGATATGGAATGGAAACACTATCTTGTTCAGAGTATCCTAATATACAAATACATATGAACAATAGCAAATCTATATCTTTTTATGGCGTACATCGACTAGTTTAATTGATCATTCGGACACTATTGTTATTCTGTTACTTTTCTGTGTGGATTCGTGTTATTACAATAAAGTTATAAAAAAATTTAACAAACATTAGATTATTCACTATTCAATGATCTATCACTGTCAATATCTCAGTCTTAAAGAAGGTCAAACTCGGCTCACTTGATTAAATGTCAACGTCTCAGCTTGTGAAATTATATCATTTGATTTCAAATACTATAAACGAACAAAACTCTCATGACTTCACAAAGTCCCTGCTGATATAAAAGAAAATTCACAAACCCTAGGTCAACCAGGTTTACTATATGACTACCATCAACCACGTAACATCAAGGAAATTGTGCAGCGATATGCGATCACTAGTTGCTGTCATACTACAGCTAGTTGATATAATTCGACGAACACTAAGTACTAGATAAAACATGATCTTGGTAATTTTTCAGTGAACTTAATTAACAAAATAAATGAGATTCTTTTGAAGCATACCCGTGAATTCGGAATTACCGACTGTTGGCTGCCACCTAAATGGTCTAAGTATCAGGCAATCACCACAAATACTGAAGGTATCGGGCTCGATGTTTGATGGCGACATGGGTGTATACTGTTGAAGAGTACCAGATAATGAATGCTTCTTAGTTTTTAATAGTTATATAGACCAGGTTAATTCCCCGTATCAAATTATCACCTATTAAAATTCCCCGCTAACTGGTTAATAGTAATGGCTAGCATCATACTTGTCTTCTTGATGATTTTGGTACTATATTTTTCTATGATTGCTCTCTGAAACGAAATTCTCTTTTCAGGACTACTTCTGTTAATAAACTTTATTCTTCTAATATACCAAAAAACTATGTATTGTGTATATAAAGTAATGATAAGCAAAATGACTGTCATCTCTCTGAAGAAGCGACTTACACTAAGCCGCACAACGTCAAAAAATTTTAATTTCTACTCAATGGAATTTTACAAATATATATTACTCATTTTATAGACTGTCTACATTAGTTTAACATCAGTTATCTCTTTCTTTCATGTTTTGGTTAGATACCTTCCTCCTTCCTCCTCTTCCTCTTAATATAAACGTAATTCTTATTTATTAATTTTTTATATATAGCCATATTCTTATTATTAATTGTGATATTCAAATGATAATTAGGAAATCATAGATTCCTTATGATTGACATGTGAAATATTCTATTTCGATTTTCTGAAACACTGTATCATTTTAAAACCATATGGTCGATTTGTATATCTATATGAAACCATATTGAAGTAGATAGTTATTCCATCTCCTTGGATAAGTAGAAAATACTATAAATGTAAACTTGGGAATAAAATTATGTTGATGAATAGACTGATTTTCTTTCTAACAGCTGCTAAGCTTATTCTATATGACATGCATTATTCTGTAAACTATTATTTTCAGTTATTGTTAATTATATATGATTTACACATGTTACAGTATATACAGAGTATGGGTAGCCGTAGACAATGGATAATAGTCACATTGTATTACAAATTAGTGATAGTGGGAATTCTACTAATGGACGCCGACTGTCCTAATGGTGCAGAGGGCTAGGTGTTTTCCAACCTAAAAGCCCTGTGTTTGATTTCTCCGACGGCATCGCAGGTGCACACTCTTGAAGAGTCCCATAGTAAAACAAAACAGTTGACCAGTGCTCCCTGTTTCTTAATGGTATCCTACCAACATCAATTATGTAACGAATCAAAACTATTAAACTTAGTCCCAATTTCAACAAAATTACCTCATTTCATTGAGATGCATTGACAATTGTATTCATTATAAAAAAGCTTGGAAAACTGACATCTACCCATGGATTCATACTCCTTGAATAAGTTACTGGCTATGCAGATAATGCATTGACATTTAAAGTGATAGGTATCGAGTTTGGATCCTAATGTTAATAATATTAACATTAAAAATACCTATTAGATAAAACATACAACATAGATTCTGTCGTTGGTCACATACCAAACATACTAAAAGACAGTATGAAGTCAATCTACTCAAGATGCACATATGTCAACAAAGGCTGTTCAATTGCATTCATGAATGTCAACAGTGAGGAATTACAAAGCGCTACTTATACATTCTCACTTTCACATTTCAACATGTTCGTGCACTAACAGTTTAATTAGATATTCATTCATCAGTTGGTAGAAGTCATGTATTAACATCAAGTTAACTTATCACTTCGGAGGAAATTGGTCTGCATAAAAGATAAGAATCTCTCCGTGTTATTTAAGAATGAAATTGTTGAATTAAAAAATAATCTGTGTAAGTGACTTGATGGATTAATGAATTAACGAAAATAGTCTATGAAATGTTTTGCCGTAATGACATTGAATTCAAATTACTAATGTATTGAATGGTTGACAACTATTTCCTTATGAATATAACAGTCAGATTTCGGAATCCTGATAACATACATTTCAATAAATTTCAGAAGACTGGAGCTTGGTTGTTTATTAATCATCATCAAGTAATACAAGCTGTCATTTTGATATCTTATGTCCATAAAATGCCTTAAGGTTGAGCTACTCAAACTACTTTATCTTGATCAATGTCTGGCATTCTTTTTAACCAGTATAGTCATTTTGTCAGGTACACGTAGATTTATTGACTAAGATATAATATTTCTATTTAGCCTGTCTGTTTTTTACACTAGTTTGTTTAAGCAGCTGACGAGAACTGAATGGTTCAAAATAGATTTGTCATTCTCATCAAATCTTTACTCTTTCTTATTATTAATGCTGATATCACGAATTGATCTGAACTAGACAACCATTGATCACCTGGAAGCACTGGACAGCTGTTTCGTCCTAGTATGGGACTCCTCAGCAGTGCGCATCCACGACCCTGGTGGGGATCGAACCCAGGACCCTCTGGCTCCGCGACGAGCGCTTAACCATTGGACCACTGAGCCGGCTTCTAATGGTTGATATTTCTAATTCAGTCAATTCGTGTTACGTTTGCGCGACCTCATCCATTGTCATCGGTGAGTTACTGTCTCACACCCGACACGATTGAACTCCACCGGTCACGTCTTCACACTAGAACTCCAGGAATTACCTCAAGGAGCTAGTCACTAGTGAGCTGACAATTAGTTACATTTAAGGGGTTGTTGTGGAGATAGTTAATTTATTAATTTAGAAAACATTCCCACACATTATTTTATTCAAGCAATACATGATCAGAATATTTTGCCTAAAAATCGTAGAAGACTGTTTGATTTTCGTGCTTGTTAAGTTGACGTGTTAATGATAATGATGATGATGAAGAGGAGATTATAATTAGCTTGTTTGGGTTTTTTGGTAATTATCTGTTTAATCAGAAAACAGGTGTTGCAATTCGGTATGTTTTATCCACAGTT
This sequence comes from Schistosoma japonicum, assembly GCA_025215515.1. Lineage (NCBI taxonomy): Eukaryota > Metazoa > Platyhelminthes > Trematoda > Strigeidida > Schistosomatidae > Schistosoma > Schistosoma japonicum. The sequence goes on along the minus strand of CM046069.1, from coordinate 24,421,597 downwards.
TTTGAACATTTCCATTCCAGCTGTTAAAATTCGTTGAAAGACATCAGTTCAAAAAAGTCATTCATTAATAATTAGGCTGTTTCTTATTCATTACTCAAGGGAATATTCCTGAAATGTGAACTTGAAATCATGAGTATACTGATACTCTCTGTGGGATTTCAGCCTCTACTAATCTGTTTAATAACGGGAAACATTAATGTTGGGCTAAAAGTGCTACTGTTGGCTTCAGCAAGAACAGTGCTTGATCACTGAGTAGTAACTAATAACATATATATGTCTAGTCCATGTTCTCTATTGAATTCTGTTGATCAGGTTGCAATATGACTATTGGTTTAAAGTCGTTGATACACAATACTGGTAGTATGAACTACCAAAAGAATAAGGTCAAGAAGAGTTTCTTATTGACTCCCTCCGAACCGAATAACATTGATAAATGTAGTGTAGACAATTTTGAGTAATGCAAACTAGTAGTCACATTGCAATCTGATTGATATAATCAGATCAACTATGCAAGACCTAAGCAAACTTGGCATTCGTTACTATTCAGTGATCAATGAATGCAAAATTGCTATTTGAATCAATCCTGAAAGTAATAAATGTCTTTTATCGGTAGCTCATTAAAATTCAAGTTTATTTAGTAAAGTTGTTGTGTCACTATATAGCATAAGATGGAGCGTATTTAAGCTGATGTTCATTAGTAGGTGGGCAGAAGTATCATGACAATGGAAAGGAAGCAAAAACGATGTAACTCACTACATTTCCAATCTTGTTACTGGGTACATAAAAATATATATAATTAGAAGGAATAAAGAGAAAACAGAGAGTATAGGACAACAGAGAAACATCTCAAAATATGTGCATGGGAGGGTTTCAGCATTATTTGGCATAGTGTAAGACGTTCGTCAAATAGGGTTGGATAAATATATACTTATATAATCCTAGTGGTAACAACATAAATTCACTTAAGCGCGAATTTGTTATTCTAGAACTTTAAATATATCAAGCTTTCCATAGATGTAACTAACTAACAAACAAGGAAAACAAAAGAAATATGGTAGTCTTTCATTTGAAAAAATCCCCATAGTAACATACATAACCTGTTGTTAGCAACGGGACAATATATCCATTCAATGCATAAAGTACATTACTTTAGTGTTATTGTTATTATTGTCATTCATTTATTGTGGCAGAATTTTTACTATCTTTTAGTCATTTACTTATATTTAGCATTAATTCTGTAGCTCTATTGTATTGTCTACAACAACTTTAATATTGAAAATTATTATTATTATTATTGTTGCTATGATCATTGCCGTTGTGTGTTCTCCAGCTACTTTACTTCGTACGTATGTACGTAACTAAATATATCCTTTTTTCTGATTGTTCCTAGAGATATATTTAAACATTTGATTGCACTTTATACTCTTATTGCGTAAATTCTCAATATAGTGAATGGGAAATAAGCGAGGAACTCAATTTACTACTGTTTTCTACCTTAAAGTCGAAAAAAATCACTAATTATCTTCTTATGTTTCAATATCTTTCTATTAGTAATGTATACGTTTATGACAAAAATATCTGGCGAGATTGAGGGAGAGATGAAACAGTGGAATTAAAATATTACCTATCAATGTATTAAACATAACACAGAACAGACAGTAATGAAATGCATCAATAAGAATACAGTTAGTGCGTTACAATATCTCGACGTAAACAAAGCACCAGTGTGCATTTATGACAAGAAGTGTTTACATAAAATCAATATTGCATCATATTCGATTTTTGTATTTCATAATGTATAAACTTCATTATACTGTCAGCAATATAAATTAAGAACATACTAATTGAAAGCTGGACGGATCTTAGTGTTCTGTTTGAAAATAGTATACATGATTGTAGATTGATGTTAAAACAATGGCTACGATTTTTAGTTTAGGAGGGTGGTTTCAATGAAATTTCAGTTCGTCTGTTAGTTGGTTGCAGTTTGAAACTAACATCATTTATGTAGACAGAATCATCAGAGTATACTTCTAATAGAAGTAAACGGTTAGAATCTCTCCATAATTGACAAGTAAATTTTTCTATTGATGATAATGTTTCTGTTATGTGGATTTTTATTCTGACTATTCTATCCTCAGGCCTTACTTCTAATTTTGTAGATGCTTATGATTAATTTAGTTGGTTGACAAATTTGACTGATTAATGCAAACTTGTTAACTACTGACTTATCTTAGTGTTCCGATATTTGTTTTATTCATCCTGTTCATGATTTTAACATTTTCAGAAATATTGTCTTATAAGATAATGAAATTTCTACTATTAAGGAGAATGTAATGATTATCACTAATTCATTAAGGTGGAAATTCTGCAATTAGACGCATTCCCAATAGTGATGATGGTTAAGCGTACGCCGTGAGATCAAACGTGTTCATAGTGCATAACTGTGAATTAATTAAGTCATTTTAAATGAAGACTATACTCAGTTACTTAACACGCTTTCACTAAATAAATGGTAATATGATTGATAGTGGTCGGTATGACGTAATAAGTTAACATCGAAATTGTTACGGATAACCTTAATCTGATTTCACGATTAAGGGTGTAAACAGTTGGCGACAATTGATTTTAAGAGCATCTTGATTCAAGTAGAGGTGGATATTTTTTCGTAATTTAAAGCATACAAGATGTTCGATTCGTAAAGTTCCATTTATTGTAACCTTCAGCAACTGGTTCGTCCCATGATAAAGATTAATTTTCACAATGTTCACCAAGTTTAAATAATATTTAAGGTTTCTTCAAAGGAAGCTCAAGCGATGTCATCTGTCAATGAACTTAAAGACGCTCACTTTGTTCTATTTAGGACTTATCAACTGAGCATACTTGAACATGCATGTGAATGTTCATACGTAACTTAAATTAAATATCCAGTACCTTAAACTCTATTATATTATTTAATAAACTACTGAAACCATTGAATTGGTTAGGGTTAGGTATAGGCATCAGTAAAGGTTTGTAATTTTTGTTTATATTTAAAAATGCTATTGACCAACATCTTTTAGCATATGTAAGTCTTGAAAGAATTGACGCAATGTTGCTATTTGGGTAATTTGATTCTAGATTTATTCTTTCTAACTATCAAGTTTATACCTGACTTGTTGTATGCACTTGCCTTAAATGTGTAATTGTCACTTGACAACATAAGTAAATCACAATAAAATAATTATAATACATTTGGAATATCTTAATGAGTAGAAACTGAAATCTCTTTAACTTGTGGTGAAGGGGGGAATTGTATAAGTTCAGAAAAATCACAGAGACATTTTTTGAATCATGGGAATTAAATGAACTCGAACGTAGAATACACATCAACATAGACCTAACCTGTCAACCAATGCTTAAATGATCAACCAACTGTACGGTTATAGATCAGCTGAACGAAACAATCAACGTCAATACATGATAAATGTTGGTAGTAAAACCCATGATGACATTCAACTACAAGTAGAGATATTAAGTTGCATTAATTTAATTCTTGTGGAATAAATAAAATCCATTTTCTACAAGAAGTAGGCAAGACGGCGAAAGCTCATTCAACTCAAAGTATCCAACATCAATAACTTATATATATATATATATATATATATATTAACTGACATTGAAAGGCCACTATGAACTAATTGTTATGTAATTTATTTTAGTGGTTAACCAGTTTAAAATATTAAATGCTATTCGGTTTTATATTCTCTGTTAATTATTTATTAACTGTGATAAAATTATTGATTTTTTTACATGACATGACCAGTTTGGTACATTAGGGAAAAACTCTGTTTAAATGATGAAGGACTTTTGAACTAATGAACTGAGAGTTCAGTGCTTCAGTCAATACGTTATGATCAATCACTATCATTGATGGAATCATTATTATCTATTCAATTGTTTATTTCATTTCTAACTTCAATCATTATTGTTTTTATTCAGTTAAATGGATATTATTTATATTGAAATAGATAGTATCTTATTACTAATGATATAAGTACCTGTCATTTTTAACAGTGTACTAGTTTACTTCTGTATTATTAAACTACTTTATATCCGTTGTTTGCATTTATCTAAGTGATATTAATAAACTGTTTAATTGATACATTCAGATTAACAGCATTACACTATTACTAGTATCATAAATACTTAAATTGCTTACATTTCTAATACTGTTATAGAATGCAAGTTAAATGACAAGCGTGTATAAAAAATAAACACTGCAAACTGAGACAACAGCTGATGTAACTTGTAACTTTTCCAATCTACTTCTTTCTATCTCTATTCATCTCATTCTCTTTTTTCTCTACATAATATTTTACAATGCATGTATAAATCGGTGAGTTAGCTATCCTCAGTCCATTATAAATTATTACATATGTCAATCAATATTACTTTACATTGTTGACTAGGTGTCTATGTAAACATAAAGTGTATACTATTAAGAATATGTGTTCGTTACAATAATAATCACTTTTGTTTGTTTGTATGGTTGGTACATACAATAACAACAGTACCTAATTTCCACATCAGATTAGAATGCAATTTTTGTATTGGCAAAAAGAAAGATTGATGTTTGTTGATAGCTTTACTGGTGGAATAATGTCTACCCATAGATAACTTTGCAATTAGAAGTACAGTGATATATTATCCTGATGATTAAAAACTACTTTTATTGATGCATAGTTTTCCTTTTTTCTTTGGGATTGGGTGAAGTGAGGATAGTGAATGAATTCTAATGATCAATAAAACAGGAAGTTAACCGAAAACATGTGATAGTCTGGGCTTATTAACTTAGTGAATAATCCGTTGAATATATGAGGGGATAGATAGTGAATTTGAATCCTATTGTGTGATTAATAATCTAGGCTATCGTTCCATCCATTTGACAGGTTCCTAATAAGGATAGAGTGTAAGCCTTGAATTCCACTAGTATCCACATAATAAATATACGAAAAACTATGTTTTACTTTAGTTTTTACCATTTTCATTCTTAAGGTTGCAAAATTTGACTCCAATTATAGTTCAAACATGCTAACGTTTTCTGATTATGTAATCAACATTTTCTATCATTCAAATGAAATTCTTTTCAAACTAGCAATACAACCAATACAAAACGAAACAGAATCAGTTCAGTCGATTGTTATCTAAACAAATAGAAAGATAAGTTTTTGATAAAATGTCAGTTTAAGTGATTCGGCTATCGGAAAACAAGAATGTAAATAATAGCTACTTAATCTTAGTATGAAACTCCTGTGGGGTGACCTACAAAAAAATACAAGCTTCAAAATACGGACTTGGCATCGAATAGCTTTTATTGTTAAATTGACTTACTTTCGCTATTACACTTACTGCTGCCGGTTGGTAAATGCTTTACATTCGACATGTTTGAACTCTATTAGTTAATTCCTTTGAAAGAAAAACCGGAATCAATTACCAAATTTAGTCATTAATAAGTAAATGATGAACGCTATTGTAAGGTGTTGTGAAGATTGCAGAATTCGCATTTTATCAATCAATGAAAGCTGATAATCACTAAACATCAGTGGCTTCAGGTTTAACTATTTGTCACGAAACCTCAGTGTGATAAGTTCAATGCATGGCTGGAATTTGTTTATATGTTTACAACAGACGTTGCTTATAACATAGGACAGATGATTATGTCTTCATTGATTGTTTAATTAGTGATATATGAACTTAGTATTAAAAGATTTCAACAACATCAATTAATAGCAACATTGATTTTATTGACTAAACTTGTGAAATGTACATTTCTTATAATTGCTAATCAAAACTCTGTGATATTCATTTCTGCTTATCATAAAATGTATACTCATTATTATTCTTTGTTTTCTATACTTAGCAGTTACGTAAGCTTACTGACTTGGATTACGTTAGTTATTTCCGAATGAAATGAATATATATGTGTGCGTGTGTGTTATTTTTATTACAGTACTGAAAGACGAAAAAATTACTCGTTGACAACATGATTTATGATGTATTTTTTATCAGTGATTATTTAATTTTTCAACTGTTTCCCTGTAAAAAATTTACATTTACTTCCTTTTTCTGTTTCTTAACTTTGCCTATTTTATTATCTTTTTTGTTTCACTATTCTATCCCCCCTCCTGTCTAAACTACACAGTCAATGAAATGTTTTTTTCTATTATGATGAAAAATTAATGAATTTTTAGGTTAAAGAAAAATATTTTTGATGGAATTATTCCACTTAAATAACTATTGAAGCCATGGATTTATTGCTGACATTTGATAAGTTTCACATATATTCATGGGATTTTAATAAGATCACTTATCCATCTACAGGATTCAGTAATGGTCAAGTTTATTTGTGAAACGATTAACATTTAAATTTGTAAAGAATTGTGCTGGGATGGCTCCCAGAGAAATCAACGAAGCCTCCAGATCCCTTGAAGGAGCCGAAGACATTCCATCCAATCACTGATCGATAGAACATTCCAGAATCTTGACGTGGCACGTTCTGATTGGGTAACTGTTGAGACTTCTTAATTCGGATTGGATGGATTATAACACTGATTTTTGTTGTTCAGAAAACTATAAATACACGAATATTTTGTACCTGACTTACTCTCCATCTCACTGGAATAAAGTTCCTGTCTACCCGTCTTTTGTCTTCTGATTTGCGACCAGGAGGGTTCAAGCGTTCGGGGTTCTAAGGTAGTCCACGACCAATCAAGCATTAAGTATAAGACGTAACTAATTGAAACTTAACTTCTTACTTTAAAAGTAACGCAATCACTATGATGCCTAAATGGTAAATGTGAAATCTTTATTTGAGTTTCATCTACTCACTAATTAGTAGTCCCAAATCTATGACAGAAATATTTGTCTAGAGCTTCTTCTTAAAACATCATGATAGTGTAGAAAACTATCTTCCAAATGAAATATTTAAGTTGAATTGTGACTGGCAAGTGGAATCCAGGACGCGCATTTCGTCCTATTTGGGACTCATCGGCTGGATGTACCTGCATCCCAATGTTGATGTTCACACTGGGATTGGAACTCAGTTTCAGTCCATTACAAATCAACGGGAAGATACAAGCCTATTCTGAATTCCAAATGAAATGTTACATTTTCACTTGCTTTTGTAACTGACCGATAGTATTAAAAATTGAACAAATTTCTTCTGTTTACAATAATAACCTAAAAACCTATTGTACACTACATCTATCGTATAATCATCAAAGTGTATGATCAATGCTACTCAACAGTCAAAAATGTTAAACACTGAAGAATTTTCATTAGTTGTTCAGTGATTAGTTACTTATATCGTATTTGTTTCACCCTCAATTAGGCGTTCGCTGAAAAGTCTGAAGTTCGTGAGCTCGATATTACTAATGGACAGTAAAAGCATACTCCCGAATTGTCCCATACTAGAATAAAACAGTTGCCTTGAATAGCTTCCTGGTCTTCAAAAGTTGTCTAGCTCAGACTAATCCATGATATCAAATTCAAGCTCATAAATCTTCAGAACTCCCAATTATAATTTGTAAGTTTGAAGTAATTGTATTCTCAAAGTGACACTGTATAGCAAATCATTAAAAGACAGAGGATATTACACAACTGTTTGATTTAGGTGTGGAGACTCTGAGAAGTGTAGACTAAGAGTTTTATCATGAGGTGAACATAAGAACTCCAGGTCTTATGAGAAATGCATTATCTGTCACATTAATGAGTTATCATCTAGTGGTTCATATTTCTAACTTTGCTCAATATACGATATTGTGTAAATATTATTATCACCATCATCAATCACAGCAACGTCGTCATCACCATCATCCAAATTAACATCAGCATCATCATCTTCATCGACTGCCATAAGTAAATGTGCTAGAAAGCTATCGCTGTAAGTATTTTGATAACAATTATATATAATCCAACGTCATTTATTTTACAGTTTGTGACAGTTAATAAATAATGTATAGTTAATGTATTGAAGTACTATAGTCAAATTATTGTTTATATTGCGTAAATTAATTAATTAAGATCATTGATGAAATATTTAGAAGATACTAGGGTTTTTCTTATGAACTTCATAATGAAGTTGACTGAGTGACGCCTATACTCTATTCAAAGGAAATTGACATTTATGTTTGCTCTATGACGACATACCCTTTTTATAGATTTTAGCGTAAATTCATATACAATGTCTTCATTTATTAACTTGTAACGAATTGTACAGAAGAACGTGACGATTAATTGCATTTCATCGTTTTTCTTCAGTTACATATAACTTAGAATTTATGAAATTTAACTTTATGAAATGAAGTTTAACATACTTTCAGATGTGAAGACAGTTGGAATTTAGAATACATCAACATGGTAAACAATGAAATTTTGAATTGAATGTTGGAAGTATGCATATAAGATGATAAAAAAAAGGCTCCATAATAGCAATTAGAATACTTGTTAGTGTTTGAGTGATTTTCAAATGATTTAATGGAAAGCGGTTAACGGCAAATGTGAATAATGTGAATTAAGTTCAGTCATTTAAAGTAAAATTAAAAGGTATACTATGATGGTAGGGTTTAATGAAATAGACTTAAGTAACAGAAAAAGTCCATTATTTCATTAAGTAGGAAATAATGACTATTCAGTTTAGGAAATTTCCTTTAAGACGGTTTAAATTACTTTCGCTGTATAATTGTATATAAAGTCATTTTTATAAGATATTTGTCTACTATGAAAAATGGCAATGGATTACGCAATGAATTGTTTAGAAATTTCAAGTATCCAAAGAATAATACGGATATTACGTTATTGTACAAATGATGAGAAACTGTTCTAAAATGAATGAATCTGAAACTTTATTATCTAATACATCATCAATTATGAATTTTTATTTAGAAGGTAGCAAGTGCAATCTATGACTCACGTTTCTCCATACTCGGCACTCGTCAGCTTAATGTACTTGTATCTCAGTGTTGATGCTCACACCGGGACTGGAACTCAGACAACAAATAGAATGTACTGTCAATGCGAACAATATTTAGACTGTCTAGTCAAAAGAAATTTGAATGAATCTCTTAATCTGAGTGCTTACCGTAAACATATACACTCAAATCTATATATCGATTTCAATTCAGCACATCCATTCAGTGTAAAAATACCCCTTGCTCTAAACGTATTCAGAAGAGGTAACAAAATCATTAGATCAGAAGATGATAAGCGAACTGAATACAAAAGCATAGTTAGCATCTGCTTTAATAATTTTCCAATGAATATCATTAACAATATAGACAAATGAAACGACTTATTAGTGACCAACAATAGATCACCTAAAATGTCATGGACTGATACCGTTTTTCTGTCTTATAGTTATGACTTAAAAGAATTGCAGTGAATTCGAAAACAACATGAGATTCAAGCATTCGACAAAAGTGCTAGCACTTTTAGAGGTGCATTAGTTGAAACAAAGAACAAGATCCCTATCACCTCTATACAAAATTGTGTTTACAGGTTAGATTGTGTTGATTGGGATGCTTTCTATATTGGAGAGTCTTTTCGAGAAATTTAAACTGGCGCCAAAGAACGTGAAAGCTACACTAAACTACCTCCTAATAATTCTGAACTACAAAAGTTACAAATCAAATCAGCAATAATAGTGCATGCTGTCTATCATAACCATAAAATCGATAATAAAAATATCCAAATTATCCAAATAGGTTTTTCCAATCATAAAGAAAGACAATTAGTTGAAGCGCTTTATATATTGTTAAATTCATCAGTACTTAACAAAACGTAAGGCTTTACAATTCATCCAGAATGAACTTTCTATCCAAGTAACTATAATTAAAGTACATCAAATTTCATTCGTGTGAACGTACAAACAATTTTATCCTCATTTCACATATTTTTCACATTCACATCATACTAACTTATACAAGTATGTTTCACTCTAAATCACCTTGACCTAAATGACTCGACATAACACGATCAGACTTGTATTGTGATTGTGCCAACTTAGTTTGATTTGTTACAGTGCATTAGTAAAACCCCATGTTCATTTCGGTTAATTATTTATTCTCTGAAGAAGCGATTAACACTAAACCGCGAAACATTAGAAATTTTAATTTCTATTACAAAATCATATATGTGACTCATTTTTATAAATAACCTATCCATTGCGCAATTTGTTTAAAATTATCAAGTCTAACCTTGGTATTGGTATAAATGAACATTAACATGCTTTAAGATAAGTTCTCAGAAGACTTAAGTACATATTAACCGAATTCTATAGTGTTGACATCACGATTATTCTGATTCATAACTCCGAAAAGAAATAATATTTTTCAGAAATAAATTGTATATATACCCTCCTGAAATCGTTGACTACCAATCATCAACAAAACAGCTGTTACCCAGTAAAAGATTATTCTATATCAAAGAGATGTCTCAACTCCTTTTAACCGTAGACTTTCTGATGTATGTTCATGGAATCTAAGATAAGCCCTTTCTTCTATCCTGCCAGTGTTAGTACTTTGTAGATACATATAAATTTATACAAAGAAATGGGCAAGAAACAAAATTGTCTACTTTTGATTACATCAGGGACATTGTTTTAAGCAGTTTAACCAATTTTGCTGAAGGAAGTGTTCTTATTAATGCTGTTTTAAGTCTTTTTCTGAATGTCAGTGACGTTTAGAGATTTTTAAATGAATGGATGCATTAGTGATCGAATAATGTTGATAAGTTATGATTGGTTGCTAGACCAGTTGATTGACTCATCTGCATTTAGCGCCAACCGAACTGATATCAAAGATAAAACCATTAAATAACAGAATAGGATTTCTTAACTAACAAAGTAACATTTTTATATAGGAAATGGTAACACAATAAATGATCAAACCATTTCTGCTCACTTGCTAATTAAGTTCTGAATGTTTTCACTGCTCAAAAGTCAAATTGTCTAAATCCCTTATTGAGTTTGGTCACACAGTTACTGGCAACCAAAAAGCACTAAACAACTGCATGAAATCAAACTCATGATCATTAGGATACGTTGCCAGCTGTTAATCTTTCAGCCAATAAGCTAGCATTCCATGGTTAACATTTCCAACTTCCAATTCTTCCTTATCATCATTTGCTTACCATAGTAATGGATATCTTGAGCTCGGGATTGTTGAATCCCACTGGTCTCAGTTTTTTGATGGAATTCCGCAAATATTTTTTTGAAGTTACCATTATTATTATTATCAGTATGAGTTCACTCCTTGATAGGGTCATGGATGAGCACTTCTAAGCAATCTTATACTACGACGAAAAACTATCCAATTCTTGCTGGATTTTATTGGTTGTTCGTAATTAGCAGTTCGTAATCTTAACTGCAAATTTAACAGAACTTCAATTCTAGTAACTAATTTCAGGAAGTGATTCAAATTCCCTATTACGAGGACGTGATTAGCAAAGTTCAACTAAATTGGGTGTCAAGCATTCATACGAAGATATCAGTTAACGAGGAAATGTGATGTATTATGAAGTGATTAAAGTTAAAAATATCAACTGCTGAATAGCAGCTCAGTGGTCTTGTTTTTGAGCTCGATATCATAGACACCTTAACTAAGACGATACAATTACTGATTACTTCCAAAGTTTTAATAGTTATTTGTTGGATCAATTGATGATAACGATTTATTTTCATTATTCTTATCAAGTTTTAAAGGTAAATTTACTGATGTCAATTTTTAATTCGAGAATATTCCTCCCCCCCCCCACTACCAATAATTTATTTCGAAAAATCTATAGATAATGAATTTATTTCTCTGTAAGTTAACAAACTGAAAAAATTGTCATTTATCGATTACCAATGGCCACTATATATCAGGTTACATTATCCAACGTTAAGAAAAAAGGATAAAGTCAATACGTATAGTGAAAAGAAAAAGTACTTTTCGGTGTTCGGAACCTGAATTATTGTCAAATTCTTGCATGTTAAATGAAGATCAACAGGAATCATACTTGTTATACACCTATATGTATATATATGCATATATGTAATTCATTAAACTGGTAATATATCTTATTGTCATTTACTTTTTTGTATTGTACTGGATACAAATAATACGTTTAATTGAAACACTATATTATGCTATTTGTATCACTCACGAAATGAACTCATAAATTTACAATAGACCTATTTATATCTGTATATGTGTGTATATGAATTATGGCATATTATATAGAATTTATGAGTCTGTTTCGTGAGTCCGACAAAATTTTTCTATTTCATAGTTACAACAATTCACCTTCTATGTATTACGTATTGAAACAAACAACTAGTCAATGTCAGTAGGCCATATTGAGAAATACGGTGAACTATATCTACACCATTTTTATATTAGAAAGATTACAGTTTAACTGTAAATTTTTGTAATGGTTTAACACTTATTACATGACATTATTCTTTATGCATTGCATTCAACTCAATAAAGGTAATTGTAGTGAAGACTTTATAGTTTAAGTGGATTGTTATGGTTATCATCGGTTTCTGAAATGAATAGTTTAATTGTAGAGCTTTTTGTTTTTGTTCTTTATAACCTCTTCAGGGCTCACTTCAAGCAGAAGTAATCATTTCGACTATTCTACAAGTGTTTAGTCGATATATTTGAATAGTATTGTTTCAGACTGGTTGTTTATATATTTCTGCTTACCTTTATGGATTCCTTTATGGATTTTCCTTATCCTTTTTCAGTTGATCAATGACGGCGTAGATCTTTTTGTGTAGGTTTATAGACGACGACTATATCACTGTGTCCACTGAATGGTGTTTCATTTGAATTTCGTGATTTTAGAAATTCTTTGGTATCCTTGGAATTTTCTCAATTCAGAATTTTTACATTTTCCCAGTCAAATCGATATCTCTAGATGAAGTGATATGAGTGATTACATGTTATATCTTTTCATTATTAGTTCGTGTTCATGTATGCGTTGATGAAGAAGTTATCTAGTTTGCCCAGTATAAAACTCCTCTCATTTAGTACATTTAGTCTGTTAGATAATGTCACATCTACTATCCTTTGTTGTTGAGTACTTTGGTTTGGACAGAATATAACAAAGTGACTTTGTGGGTTTGTGAGCCATGAGTCACAAAATCTTTGCAGTGACTTTTGAAACATTTGAATGATCTGGCTTTTGATATGCACTGATAATTTTCCTATGATATTTGGATTTGCCAGACTCTTTTTGATAAAATTACGCCGGTAGGCATTTCTGGAAGACCAACATGAGTATTTTTTTCAATATTTCGCCTACGGGATGTACAGTTGTAAGTCCCCCCCCTACTTAGATATTATTTGTATGCTACTCCTTTTGCATATTACTGACCTGTTGCTTTAGTACTTTTAAGATTTGATTTGCATTTCCTTTATACTTGTGCCATCAGTATTCTTGTATTTACTCTACTGGTTGTGATCTTCAAGAATAGAGATTTATTCCCCTTATATTTTTTCTGTAAGTCTTACGCCGTCATATGTTTTACCGACCAAATTATAAGTGTCTACGAATTTACAGATTTTTAGGACAACAGTAACAGGAGTCTGAATTAGAAAACTTAGAGTGAGACAAATTTACTTGGAGTAAGCGCCGACGATGTTGTCAAGACCAACAACGTGCATTGGTCTCAGTTATCAAAATAGTTCGAATGAGGTTATCTCTACCTACCAATACGACTCAGTTCAATAATCAGTGACCTTGTGAATCAAGGACAACTTCTTGATTTGAACGCCTTTAATATATTACCAACCTACTCTTACTCCAGCCAAGTAGACTGTAAGGAGACGTATGTAGAGATCTTTCGGATCCGTAGTTTAACTTGTAAAATTTACCATATTTTCCAAAGGTGACATGTTAAAACACCCGTGATCAGAAAACTTATATATTTGTATGATATATACTACAGTGAAAGAAAAACTTTCTACAGCATCGAACAGCACAAATATTAGTGTTTTATAGAGTATATGGTGTGTCGAATTCTTTGTTGAGGCTTGACCAAAAGAACCATTAATCAGAAATATTAAACTATAGATTGATTAACAAAATTATTGATCAATAGATGCAAACGACAATTCTAAGTCTAGTTCTATATGTCAGCAGTAACTGAAAAATAATTATTAAGTCTTAGACCATCTTAAAGTAGACTATAATAAATATATGAACTGAAGTATTAGAAAGTCAATCTAAAGTAAGAAGATATTGCAAAAGAAAGTTATATAGTGATAGAATTTCCACCACCATAGTCAGTTTTATAGCATGTTATTCAATATCTCATTCTTTTTTCATTCATTACACTGTCAAGATACCAAGAATAAAGTCGTCTAATGATATGTAGGTAGTATCAATTAAATTGTTGTAAATTAAATGAAGTATAACAGTAAGATACGTACAGGATGGAAAACAAAATCGGTCCTTACAGAGAATTTTTACAACAATCTAAAGATATAGACATTACGAACAAACTGTTTTCATATTAAATTGTTAAGATAACTCAGAGAACTCTTCTAATATAAGTAAATCGATAGAACTGTGAAAGCAGAGAACTTCACTAAATTAAAAAGTATAATATTCGCATATAATCATCACCGAGCTAAAGTTATAACAGAAACATGATCAATGAGTTGATTCGGCCAACAGTTAATTTTTACAATCAGCCAGATTAATCAGACTTCACAGCAACATAAATCAAATAACTAAGATTACAACGGCTAACAGTTTAAAATACTGATATTCACTTTAGGTAATCTCTGTCAATTTTGTTGCTAGAACAATAATAGTCAAATATCTACAACAAGTAAACAATACAAGTAGTGTAAATAGAAATACTGAGAGCCATTATGCAAAATTTAATTTAATTTTAACATTTCAGATAATTGAAATTGATAAATTCATATAGTTAAATATATCTGAGTACAATTGAGTACTGTGATTATGTTTATGAAGAAAATTCTCATTACTGTTTCGTTTATTTCTTTGAATGGTTGTATTTAAGAACGGCATCTTGTTAAAATGATAGGAATTACTGTTAATAATAATTGAACTGATACAGTTTGTGGCGATTACTTTACTGTATTTAATCCACACAATTTGATTTCTAATAGGTACCAGTGAAAACAGGGGAGATCACCGGCGAGGTATTTAGTTTGAATACTGGATTCCTTTGTGGAGAATTGAGTACCTTCAATCCCATCATGCATTAAGGTCTAACAACAATCGCTTAACAATTAGAACCAATTGGCCTGACTGACGTCTAATGTTAGGATCTTTACTTCAATCATTTTCTGATATAACCTGACAATTATCTAGTACCATTAGAGATAACCTTCTGATTTCTGACTTGTCTGAATTTCACCAGTCATGACTTCCCATCATTACTTCAAAAAAATCCTGTATTTAGTCATCAGCAATTACATTATTTAGCAAATTGGTTGAGTGTAGAATTTTACACTTGTTTTTCGGTACGTTGATGCTAAATCATTCGTTTATAACTAGGCAGCGGGATTAAAAATAGAAAGTACAGTAGATCGACAAAAGTATCCTAGAAGCAGTAAAGTAAGTGACCAGAGTTTGGGGTTACAAGATGATGTTAAATGACCTCACTGATTGACTACAATGTTCAAACATTTAGAATCCTTGTTATTTTTCTAGTAGAGTAAGAAGTAACTGTTGGCGTGAACACAGTGCGGTTCTGGAAAAGAGGAGGTTTCGATTATAGCATATAAATAAAGAAAGTGAATCTGTCTAACGAATATATTGCGGCAAACTGTTTCAGATTCTTAAAAATTTATTCGTACAGTGATTCATAAAAAGGGTAGATTTAGAATGAGTATTTTTGATTTTGAAGCCAACTTAAAAAGGCTAATATATGTCGGATCTCTAAACTAAATTGCAGTAGACAATGTAAAGTGTGATTCATTCAGCATCGAACAAAAGTAAGTTAGATTTGATTTTAGACATCTTTTTCATAAAGGATCTAGTTCTAAATTTGACCACCTGTTCTGTAATCTAATGTAAAATCACTATAAAGAATACAAATTATAAAGGGACGATGGACAGATTCCATTATAAGTGTATCCTTAATGAAAACGCTAGTGCAAATGAAAATACAGTATTCTAGTAGCGATCAGAAACATACTTTGTAAACTAGAATACAATAATCATTATTATGAAAGTTACTTAGTATGTAACCTAAAAGTCAGTGTGGCTTAGATGTTTGCAGATTAACTAGCACTATGTATGACATTGTAAGAATTTTTCAGTTGCAAGTCAACCATCGAACACAATCCTAGTAATTTATAGTTGTTAATTGACAGGTATTATTTAAGTTGGATTGTGATTGGCAAGTGGAATCCGCGACCTACGTCCCGTCCTATTTGACAGATCGACATTAAGGTGGGTTTTTCCATAACATGATCAATCAATGAACAAGTAAATAAATGCTTGTTACCACTCATGGAGTATAAGCTTGCGACCTGCATTTTTCAACAAACTCTATCCTTACCTCTCCTTTTCAGTTCTTCCCAAGTCCTATTCATTCCTTTCATATCTGCCTTCAATTCTCAACGGAATGTGTTCTCTGGTCTTCATCGTTTTCTTCGACTTTAAGGGTTTCAAGTCAGTGCTTGCCTTGTGATGCAGATTGATGACATCCTCAGTGTGAGTTCTATACACCTACAGCGTTTTAACCTAGTCTTCTTCTCAACAGGTTGATTTTTTCTATGCCGCAGAAGGCTATTAGTGATAGTGTTTGGCCAACGGAATCAGAGTATCTTGAACTAACAACTATTTAGAAATACATGTATCTTTTGAATAATGCTTTTTGTAGTTCACGAAGTTTTAGCTTCATTGAATAGAACTGTCTTGATATCTTGAGGAGGAAACATATGCACCACATCAAGATCGTCGATATATAGAAAAGATTTACGCACACTAAAACATTTGCAAGTATCATTCCTATAAACTATAAACAGCCGAAGACATAAAATACTATCTTGTATTACATCACTTATCACGAGTTGAGCATTCAATAGATAACATATTTTAACTATTTGATATTGATAATATCTAGTCAAGTAAGCAAGCAAAGTATCACTTTAATAACAAAACAATTTACATATCTGAAGTTTATGGATAACTATATCAAAACTTTATGTATATCAGTGTACAACACTAAAACCATTTATTGAAGTTTACATTCAATGATGATGAAGTTATAAATGTTTATACTGACAAATTATACAACAACTAAAAGGTCTCATTATTCTTCATTTAAAATCCTTCTCAAAAGACGATAACATTTAGATGATTAGCTTAGTAAATAAAAAAAAATCTATTTTGAACGTACACTTCAAATGGAACTACTTCTAGAATCATGTGATAAAAACTGTTCAACTTTAATTTTTGACTAACTAATTTTACTATTAAATCAATGATGCTTTCCTACAGATATTTTCATTCTGATTTGATTCACTTTTTTCTTAAATAAAAAAAAAGAATCAGTTTCAAGGAATCTATGCTCCTAATTATCTTTACTCGGATTTTTTGTTTGTTTTCTTTTTTCTTTCAAAATAAAAAAATCAAAAAAAGAAAGAAATGAATAAACAATATTTGTGCTTTACTTGATTTGTTTCTTATTTTCTAAATTGTTTTGCTTATCTGTTTTTTTAATTTTTCTTTCTTAGAAATTATCAATTTTGTTTTTATTAAATGGAGTGAATTTGAAAATCGGACAATTTCAAGTGATTTAATCAATTTAACATAAATAAGTATCTATGTATACATTACAATCAAATAAAGAAGAAGAAGAAACAAGAGAAGTAAGTAGATTTAAATGAAGTTTACTACGTGGTGTTCAGTTGGTCATAAATATTCATAGGTTAGTTACTTGGGTGATTGTTTCTAACATCATGATATATATATGTATGTAGGTTTGAGAAAACCCAAGAGTAAAAAATAAATTTGAAGTACTCACGCATCAAAAATACATAAACTGATCTCTATAATAGATGTAAAATTGTATTAGAAAAATTTAAATGATAATAATAAAATCCAATTAGGTGAAACCATAAGCTTCCAAATTGTATTTTCTGTATAACCTACAGAAGATACATAAAACTAGATGATTCACTATAAGTGATTAACTCTCTGTTGCATAAACTTGTCAGATAGTAAAATAATTAAAGCTGATTCATTAAGAAATGGTTGTTTATGGTTGGAAGGATACATTTCAGTTTGTTCAGGGGCTTAGAAATTCCAGTTTATTTGATAAATTCACTGTTTACTATAATCAATTTAGAGGAAGCCATACAAATTATATGTGAACAGATTAATCATCTCCTATTACCAAAAACTATACTTAAAAAACTCTTACTAATATGTACTAAAGTTGTGCAGTTATAGTTCAATAACACCTCAGATTGGCAAATAGATAAAGTTTTATGGAGAACCCACTGAATTCGTTCTTGGCAGATAGCTTTGACAAATATAGAACAGATAAGGGTGAAATCAATAATTAGTATAACAGCAATATGTCGGGTATCATGAAAATACATTTTTGGCATGTAACAGTCACAAATATACCTCTAAAATGTTGAATCTTCTTAATCACGCATATTTTAACTTGCGATTTGCTGTAGACCACGAACACAACGTTTCATTTCCTTAATGTTGATATACATCGTACTGTAGATGGTTCATTTCAGAGATTCCTTCATCAAAAGGAGACTTAGAATGGATTTGTTTACATTTTCAAAAGCTTCTATCCGATACTTTACAAAAATTTATTGGCTAAGATGCCATTCATTCCTGTCCAGCTATTGTGCACAGAAGATAGAATTAAGGAGCGACTGATGATACTGAATGGTTGTGTGCATGATATTGCTTATCGGCAAATGTTCATACCTAAGTTTGTGAAGATTAAAACAGTTGAAGCTAAGTATTACACGGTCGAAAAAAAATCGAGTTTAAGAGAAATGAAATAAGTGGATTCCCTAATCACAGATTAAAGACCGTATTGAAGCGAATTTATCCAGTTGCTAGATTAATATCTATCTATCAAACTAATTGTTCTTTATAACAGACATGTGGATTAATTTTTGATTTATGTGGCCATTAATTATGTAAGCAAATACAAATGTATGTACCAAATTACATACATCGAAAGGACGGAAAGGAGAGTCAGTGTTTGCATTTCTTAACATATACTACGAAAGTTACGTTCAAAGGAACAGCTCATTTATACCAGTACAATTGATCGCCATATGAGTAGATATACTATCAATGTCTCAAGAACTTGCAAAATAATCAATAAACAAGTAAATCCAAATCTTATAAACTTTTCTGAAGCAACCGTCATAATACAATTTGAATCAAATTTGTATGTGCGAAAATAAAGTGTAGTAAAACTTGCTATGCCTCAGTTACTTTAATTTTCCTAAGATTCTGTTACGCAACATTTTCAATTTTAATATTTGATTCTTCATGTCTGAGTCTTACTCAGTTAACCAGTGTTTAGGATCCTATTTATTATTACATAACTTTTGCTGCTTATCTTCTTAACTCGGTAACTGTGCTTCCATTAGTTTTATTCTCTAGCTGGCTTATCAAAAAACAACTGTGTTAATGATGTTTTACTCCTTATGTAATTGTTATTTCATAATTGATCCACACTTACATATCAACTTAAAAATTCTTCAAGTTTTTCTGATGCAAAACATGTATTAACGTTCGCGTAAACGTATCTTGAACTGGTTTAATTGGAAACATCAACTATCACGGGTCGACTGAGTCGTCTAATGGTAGAGCGTTTGCCAAGGGGCTAGAGGATCCTAGGTTCGATCTCTGATGAGGTCAGAGATGCGCACTGCTGAAGAGTGTCATTCTACGACGAACAGCCGTCCATACCTTCCCGATGGTCAATGTTCGTTTAATATATAATTATTCATTATAGTGCATTATAATTAATTCTATATTGTATGCAGTTGCTGATAAAAAGACAAGAAGTAAAATGAATTCATGCATTATTCTGTTACAACTAATGTTCTTATCTTATTAAAACTAACAAACAGGAGGTATTCCGGGATAAATCTAAATGATTAAAAGTTCAAACTTTAAAAATTTCAGTACATCGTCCGAGTAATCTGTTTTGATTAGTGCGAGAACAACCACATGAGGTGAGTAAAATGAACTCAATTTCATTATCGTTTGGTTCGCACCAGCTGTATACAACTTATAATATTCTAGAATTATAAGTTAAGCAACATATAACATAATTATACTAATGTAATTTGATTAGAATCTAAATTAGAAACCATTGGGCATAATGTGAAAGGAAACTATATTTAAATGAAGTTTAAATGAATGACAGAATATTGCAAAATAGACATGATGTGTACAAGATGGGTCCAGAGGATGGATGATTGTGGTATCAGGAAATTAAAATTGTACTGTCAACTGTCTTTACCGATTCGCTTGTATTTGTCAAGGCAGTTACACTAGTAGAGCTTAAAAAATGACCTACCTTAGATTGGATGAATATTTTCTGAAGTATCTCCGCTTAAAGCGTATGGATTCTTTTAATAGCGTCTAGTACCTTAATTACACTGGATATCAGGTAGATATAGTGAAGTCCTTTAAAGTGTTTAATAGACAGTTAACATCCAGTCTTTTAGAATTCGCTGAAACTGTTGCTATCAATTACTTGAAAGAAACATTCCTTACTCTTTCTTAACTTTGGTAACATATTTGATTTTATTATATCATTTATCGGAATTGAATGATCTAATCAGATTACTTCTTTCATTTCTAAAATTTAATTCATTTAATTACATCATTATATTACATTTCAGCTTTAGCCTAATTTATACTGTACTACCCTGTTTCCTATTTATTCACTAATTGATCACTTAATTTCAATTTCGTGACTTCTTGTTACTACATTGGTCGATTTTCTAGAACCATCGTGTACACCTCATGTATATTTTGCAATATTCTGTCAACCATTTGAACTTCATTCTGCAAGTGAAGACAACCAACGTCGCAGCAACCTTAGCATCAATAGGCCTGAACATACATAAGGGAAAGAGCAAGATCCTCAAGTTCAACACTGAGAGCACCGACCCAATTGAACTTGATGGTGAAACTCTGGAAGAAGTGAATACTTTCACGTACCTGGAGAGCATTATCGATGAACAAGGAGGATCCGATGCAGATGTAAAGGCAAGAATTGGCAAAGCAAGGGCAGCATTCCTACAGTTAAAGAAAGTATGGGACTCCAAACAACTGTCTACCAACCTCAAAGTTGGACTCTTCAATTCGAACGTCAAGACAGTTCTTCTACATGGAGCTGAAACGTGGAGAACTACTTCAAATACCCTCTGAAGGGTACAAATATTTATAAACAACTGTCTTCGCAAGATGCTGAATGTTCATTGGCCGAAAACCATCAACAACAGCCTACTATGGAATAGAACAAACCAACTTCCATCTGGAGAGGAAATCAGGAAACGACGTTGGAAATGGATTGGACATACATTGCGCAAATCATCAGTCTGTATCACGAGAGAAGCATTAACTTGGAATCCTGTTGGAAAACGGAAAAGAGAAAGGCCAAAGAACACACTACGTTGAGAACTGAAAGCAGACAGTAAAAGGATGAACAGCAACTGGAAACAGCTGGAAAGGATTGCTGAGGACAGAGTTGAATGGAGAACATTGGTAACGGCCTATGCTCCTCCGAGAAGGGTAACGGGCGTAAGTAAGTAAGTAAGTATTTGAACTTTATTTGAATATAAAACTCATCCACATTATGCTAAATTGATCCTTGTTTAAATTTCAATCAAATTATATCGGTATAAGTATGTTATATGTAGTTTAAATTATAATTCTAGAATATTATAAGTTGCATACAGTTGATGTAAGCCAAACGAAAATAGAATTCAATTCATTTCATTCGTTTAGTTGTTCTTGTTGTTTTAAGTTAGCAAGAGAAACGAAATGTATAATCTAGTTCAATTATTATTCAAAGTTAATACAATCAAAGATAAATAGGTTACCAAACAATTTCGGACAGTGTTTATTAAGAATTCAAAATTAGTGAAGAAATATTTCTTTCCGATTATTTTTTCATCAGAGAGAGATAGAAATCTAGCAAATGCTAAGTAAACAGTGAAGCGATTGTTTGTTCTGATGATTGCTCATAAAATGAACTTAATTTCGTTTTACTGAGCGAAAGCAGATATTTATCAAGGTGGATAAGTAAACATGTGTTTACAACGGGGTCGAAAATGACCACACCAACATTACAGAAATAACCCTCATTCGTCAAATTACGGTTTAAATGTGACAGCTAATGAGGTAATAACATAACATATGAGAAAAGTCACAGAAATAATAATCGTTGCATCGTAATCGTGTCATTCTTTGCTCTAATTAATCAATAGACAGTTTATGAGATTAAGATAAACTACCTAATTCAGCCGCTTCTATGTATATTTACCAGTTAAATTGTATTTGTGTAGCTTGCTATATTAAACATACTGCTATACCTTATTTCTGAACATCGTTTTTCATGGTTGACAAAATAACATAAAAGGAGTATAAGAAACTCAATTATCGAATACTCAGTCTAAACTGGTCATCGAGTTTAAACAATGCACACATTCTTAGTTATCAACATAATTTTAAACAACTTGTCTTATGGCATCAAAATACATCATGTACACACAGAAGCAGCCACAGGAATAAACTTAAAGAAATAAACTCTGCATACAAAATAAAGTTTTATAATCGTTTTAATTTTCCTTAAATGTCTACATAACTTCAAAACTATTCCTAATTTACTCAAAAAAATTTTCAACTCTAACCTTATTTTTATGTGATCTCAGATCTTTTTCTATTACTAAATCTATCATTTAAACAATCTATTTCAGTAATTTGATTTTCAAATTTTATTTCTATTGTTTCATCAATTATTTTATAAACAACGCCAATATTCATCATCAGCTCATCAATCAATCTTGACAATAAACAATTCATATTTCAATCTACTTTATTATTATTACGCAACATGCTACGATACTAAACTAATGATGTATTTCTCTACTAATTTTGTATTTTATGTATTACATGGGTTGGAGTTAAAGGTTGAACCCTTCTAAAGGAAGAACTAACAAGTTTTTATAAAATTAACTGTAGTATTACGTATATGAGTTAAACATGTATTCAATTAAATTTAAAAGTAAAAGAGAGTAAACTGTATTTGAAGTATCATTTAAGTTAGGTTGTGACTGGCAAGTAGAATCCAGGGCGCGCGTTTCGTCCTATTTGTGACTCGTCTGGTGGATGTATCTGCATCCCAATGTTGATGTTTACAGTCGGATTCGAACTCAGTCCATTTCGTGCCAAACGCCACTGCGTTCACCACTAGACTATTGAGTCAAGGCAATCCGCTCAGGATGTACATATAGCAATAGTGACTGATCAGCTTCAGTCTATAACACATCAATGAAAATATACAAATTCATCCTACTGTATTTGAAGTACTTTGATAAAATTTTGAAAGATATAAATGATACTAATTTTTTTTATCAAGAATAGCATTATATTTGTTAGGAACACAAGAGAGTTATCACCAGTAGTATTGACAGATCTTGCCACTGCATAGCAAACTGATTAGAAGGGGAACTTTACTTTTGGACACCGACCCAGTGGGGCTGTTGGTTAAAATTTCTTCGCAAGACCCAAAGGTTTTGATTCGATTCCATAGAGGAGTCAAGGGTACTCAATGTTGTGGAACCATATACTAAAACAAGCCAAATGTCCAGTTGTCCCCAAATGACGCCAACTGGTGATAAATGCAAACATAAAATTGTCTGTCCAGTCAATTTATCTCATCCTACCATCATGTATGTATCAAAAAAAATAAGTATTCAATTATTTTTGGTCAATACAATAAAATAATTTTATCCAACTATAATGTTGGCTACATTGGATTTTTTCATCTGAATGGTTTAGATGTAAGAGCACTTTAATTGTCACTATGGTTGACTTCATGAGTACAAACTTTGATAACAGTGAATTATGGTGGTTTCGCCACAGGTGATTAAAGTTTTATTCTGTTGACTTTGAATTTGGTTGGTTGATGCAAACACTTTATCGGTCTTTTTTTACACATTTGATTCGCTTCTCTTTTGACCTGTTTCTTAACAATATAGTTTTCTATGACTATTTTAAGTGGTTGATAAACTGGATCAATTTCAGTGTTTATCAACAGCTGACTGACGTGAGTATTAATCTTCTAAATATTCTTCTGTTTCCTTTGTATTCCCTCTGTTTAAAATTACAAAGTTGCCACAGTCAGCGTGTATCTATAATTACCTACATGTATTGACATTATAGTAGATATTACCATGGTGTTTCAAAGCTAAATAACAGAGACAAAGGCATCAGCTGTTTTGTCCATTAAAATGCTTTTCACAATTAGAACAATCTGTTATACAGACAATGTTTGGCTTGTCTTTTGTTATTTTGATTTTTGATTTGTATGGAATTAATTGCATAAATTTATTAGCTTGTGAGGGATATTTGCCTTTAATGGCCTCATTATGTTGATTGCAACTAATAATATGTCATTTATATGTGATAAAATAATTCGTTTGTTGATTTCTACGCTTGATTATGAGCTTGTTAATGAATACGAGGATGTTTTTAGATAATATTGGCCTGGATACTCGTTCTTTAAAACAAAAACAGTTATTGGGAGTTTTCCTTTCGTTTTTAGTGTGATGAGTGAACTTCTAGATTTTTAAGTCTAATCGTAATTGGGTTGCACCTAGTCTACTACCGATGTGAAATCTATTAGTCCAAATGTATATTTTTAGTTAGTTGTCAATATCACTATACAGTCATTCATTTTATATGTGATTTAGTTATCCTTAGTTGGTCTACGTCTCGTGTTTTTCAGCGTCTGTCAGCAACGCATACCTTTCACCTTGAGAGAAATGATGTTCACTGTATTGGATTCAGTTCAGTAACTACTAATGATAAATAAGAACACAACAAAAAAGTCAAAGCTCATTTAGTTAATTATTAATTAAGGGAACTAGACTGAACCTGAAAGCAAAGGGTACAACGAAGTAGGGAAATAATAAAACGGGTGTCAAAAATTCTCATTATGTAATGAAATAGAGTTCAAATTACCAAATCACAGAAAAGCTAACAAGTATTTCCTTTTGATGAGATAAACTACATTTAAGATACAGAATAGCTTTAGTAGACTTGAAAGTGTTTTGTTACGATAGTTTATTAATTACCTCAAAAAATTTGATAGCATTAACCTGATGTCTTGTGTCCGAGAGACAGAACACTGAAGGCTTGCTTTAACATTTTGAAAAATATATGTGTTGTCAGTTTTACTTGATTACTGTAACCATAGATGTTTAGACAATAAATTAGTTATAGACGGAGTTACTAGCATTATGAAAGAGGTGCTTGTCATTCCTTATGTGAGTTACTGAGTATGCTGTTTTACACAGGATTAATAGGTGGGCAACACGGTATATTGTATTTACTACAGTGTTAGTCCGTCTGACTGCTGTCATAACGAAATCACGCTAAAATATGAGGTGAATAAAGATAGATTACTTTAACTTGTCATCGTTTTTTCAATACTAATCAGTGAAATTTTGCGAGTATCAGCCATTACTCAGACTATTCGTGAAGCTTGTACATATCCTTCCTTCTCTGTGTTTCATTGAGTGTTTTCTGGGAATTGATTAATTAAAAGTATTTGCATACATATATCATGCCATATACGAAATACTTAATTAGAACAGCGACAGAGATAAACAATAACTGAAATCTTAATGATTGATTTCATGTCTAGAGTTTTGAAAAGAACTGAGAAATTTCCAAGTCTTCTTCAGTATGAAAGTATATAATACATGTTCCATTTGAGCCCATTAATTTGATTATGAAGATAATAGTGAATAATTCCAGTAAAACAACTTATACGGAATTAATTAAGTGCTCTTGAATTGAGCTATAGATAATTTTGAATTCTCCTTTTAAAAGCTACATTAGATAATTTCTCAGTTACGTTTTTCAAAATGTTTTATTAAAGTTATAATATTCTACAAAGAATTAATTTTTTGGAGTATGAAAACGAAGCAAGTGTAATTTTGGCACTCACTTATTAAGTCATTCATTTATGCAATGTTTACAGAAAGATTATGTGTTAGATGATTCATCAACTTAATTTTAACATTATTCAGCTATTTACAAGTTCTTAACATAACAACTTCAAGTTATATTCTCTTGTGTTTAAGTAGTTTTACTACAGTTTATAATTATGTCATTGTACATAGGCAATTGACATGAATCGAACGGAACAAAACTGCATTATGATTAAACTATTCAAACAATTATTGTATCTTCTTTTAATTAAATTAAGGGAACCATGTGTGTGTGTGTGTATTATAACTTAATTGTTTATCTAATTTCTTTCAGATTAATATACAATAACTTGTATTAGATTTATGTTTAGGAAAACAAATTTAATTTCTTTTTTAAACATCTGTTACAATTTGTGCTAGAAGTTTACAATGATTTTACATTAAATTAACTATAACATATGGTAATACATTGTTAGTAGTATCTAACTAGTAGTATATAATACTAACCAATTTAGAGATATTATTGCTTTTACTAGATTTATGCATCCCCTTAA
The DNA here is from genome assembly GCA_025215515.1 of Schistosoma japonicum. Classification (NCBI taxonomy): domain Eukaryota; kingdom Metazoa; phylum Platyhelminthes; class Trematoda; order Strigeidida; family Schistosomatidae; genus Schistosoma; species Schistosoma japonicum. The sequence goes on along the minus strand of CM046069.1, from coordinate 24,394,806 downwards.
ATAAGTATCATACTGTATGTAATCAAATATCTTATTATATCATATAACAATGTATAGTTGAGTATATTTCAGTCACTTCTGCTAAATTATGCCTTTTTTTTGGTTTCCTTTTCTAAACTTTGAAATGTAAAATTTGTTTGTTATGGCGCCAGTCGGTACTGTGTTGACTTTTTTCACTATTTAGACATACAAATCAAGAAAATATGTAGCCTAGAATTCATTGGCATAAAATGAAAATAATAACAAAAATTTGATAGTTTTTTAGTTACTAGGCAATAAAAGTAACTTTATTTTATTCGTAAGTAGTCGTAACAAGAAAATTGAAGAGAATATTTTATGTGGAAAATATATCTCTGTAAAAAAAAGCTGTTGTAAATAACCGTTATAACAATTTGTAACGGTTGATGTATCTTACAAGTTTTCAATGTTTTATTTTTATAATGATGTATAACCACAAAATAATTGATTCATTATAAAATGAATGTATGAATGGAGTAAGAATCATAAATACTTTATGTGATAGACATACACTACTTAAGCCTATGGTCTAGACAACAACATTTGCTTGTTTGTCAACACAATTTAACGTGGGTAAGTTAAAGTATATTCGAATTAGAGATAATTCTACTAATCACAGATTATCACTAGAGCTGAAATCTCCCATTAAAATTATACACTAGAGGACATTTTATGATTGTTATCATCTATCTATTAACAAACATAACTGTTCATATTGTGTTATGACAACACACTTTTGATTCAACTTGGTTTGAGGATGTCACAACCCTCTTTACTTATATCGGTAACGTCTACAAAGCTGCAACGAATAACAAGTATCATTTTCAACACAAACATAGATGGATGAGGAATATGCCTTCTGATAAATTCTTGATTAATTTTATACAAGTAACATAATTAATCAATAAATTACGTGAATAACCAATGATCAAGGCTGATATATCATCTTTGAAACATCGCAATAAGTGAATTTAAGGTTGCTAACAAAATATTACCATTAGTCAAAGTGGGTATCCTGGAAAGTTTAGAAAATTGTATTTATTAACATATATCACTATAATAATCTAGTTCGGAGTTGTAGAAACTCTGATCACAAAGTCGCCAACCATTCAGTGATGATTCACCTAGTGGAATCTAATTACAATGAACAGACATTGCTATTAATAGCTGAATAATCTTGATCATCTTCATTTTACAATTCCTTGTCACTCATTATTTCATTTTGTAAATTATGTAATCACCAACCAAACATTTGTATTTACATTGTGACTATACCACTGGACACGAAATCTTAAGCTGATTAATCTCTCACTAACAGTTGACACATAAACTTCATGAAGTAAACATTTCCCACTACTTACTTAGTCATTAACTATTGTGCTGTGCTAATAAACTCATATTCCTATACCTTAATTTGTAAAAGATGTATTTGCCTTAAACTTGGATTAATAATTAAGTAAGAAGAAGCTGGGTGGTCTCTTTTAATTCAAGTGGCGATGGTCTTCCAGATAGTCTGACTTGTTTACAAGTGCATCGGCAGGTGAAACTGAAACTACGTGTTTAGCTTGAGTTCTTCGAACTGATTATTAAATCTGAAAATCGGTAGCCAAATGAAAAATACAACGGTTGTTCCCCCCTCCCCTTACCAACTCTTCTTTATGATAGGCCGAATAGTTTAATTCCATTTAGTCTGTTAGTCACTTAAAAAATTTTAAGATTCCAGGGTTTAGTTTAGTTGCTATCCTTTGAACATTTTCTCCCTGCTTATTGTATTAATTTCACAAGAGCTGCTTACCAAGTAATATTCAGATTTTATCAGACAATTATCCATTTTCATAATGTCTATAGATACATCCGAAGCTCTGAAAATTTTTCTATTTGATCTGTATCGTCCTTTATATCTTTGTGCCACTAGCAAATAACAAGGCAAGTGATGATACAAGGTTAAGTCATTTTCACGTCTGCGTATATATATATATATATAGGGAGAGAGAACCGAACGACAATTTATTAAAAATAGTAAAGTTTATTCATGTGCATTTGTTACTGAAAGGATGGGGAGTCGAACCAACATGATTTTCTGCTTACCAATAAGCAATTTTAGACTACACTTATACTTCATACTAAATAGGTTACAAAGAGTTTTCTATTGTCTTAATCACCAACTTCGTTTTCATTATGCATAATTCAATATTTTTTACAAAGTTTGAGAAGAAATTCTAAATTGTAGATGACTTTATAAAGGATGACTTGATGAATATAAAGCATAACTGAGGTTTTTCTTAGTGTTTTCAGTGTCTACTAATTACGATGTATCCAACTCTTTCATTTATTTTTTCGTTTATTGGTGAGGGTGCACTTTCATAAAGGTTTGGTTTTAAGCAACTGTTATTACTCACAGTCATCTTGTATAAACTGTTCGATGTATCACAATTCAATATACCCTGTGAAACAATTGTAACAGTAATTAAGGCCTGTAGGTAAAATCGAACTCTAATATTAGACATTTATTCAGTAATCAGCCAGTCAAAATAATAAGTATTACACATTTATACCACAGATACAACTAAGACAGTTAATATGACTGGACAAAAATGCTACAGTTTCAATCCAGTGGAAAATTATACTGTCAAATAGATGTTGTATTTATGGTAAGTTCCTTAGAACCACTTTTTGTCATCACAATCGTTGTAAAATTACTGTATTCTATCAATGTAGCTACCTTCCATAAAATGCATCTTGATGATGCTTTGCATTGAAAAAAACCATCTAAACCAGACACTCAAAAATTTGAGTGAAGTTTATGCAAATGTTAAATTTATAATAAAACATTAAAGAAATAATGCGATCCCATTCCTGGATCTTGGGAAATTTTTGAAGAAACAATGGAATCTGTCAAAGATAAGACATAAAATAGGAACTTAATATAAGTAAACTTTTTATAGTTTTAGCACTGAAAGCTATTAATATGGATTAATAAAAATGCCAGAAAACTATACCTGGCAGATAATACACACTTTCTTGTGAGAAAATAGTTATCCTCATATTAATAGATAATCAGATTATAATTAAAATCAGTCAAGGACTAACGACAGATTTACAAAGTACAGCAGAATACCAAGTAACCAAATATTCTAAATAAGGTTTTTGTGCAATCTACCTTGATGAATTTGAAATCGTTCAGAGTCAACTGTATCAAAAAATAAAAGGAGTAAAATACTATTCTTTTAAATAACTGGCCAAATAGTTAATGAAGTACATTGGATTGACTTTACAACAGTCCAACGTTTTGTTTAAAAGTTGAAATGAATGAATTCTAAAGAGTATTGTTTAATAGAAATATTTATAACGTTTACTCGATTTCTATAAACATATTCAAAGGGTTATAAAGGATGTTCAATATTTTTAATTTGCCAATTTATTTTAATGATTTTTTCGAATGTTTTCTACAATAGTAGAACAACCGATACTGCTGTTACTACTACTACTACTTCTATTACTACTACTATTAGTACCACTATGACTTGTACTACTTATAACACAACTATTAGCAACACTTGCTTAAGTAATGTTAACAATGCGTACGAAAAATAAAAAAAAACATGTTAAATGAATAAAATGAAATAGCAACAACAACAACAACACACCAGGGACATTAAGATCTAAAAAGATGAAAAGAAATAACTTTTTCCAAAGGGGACATTTACTATTCACTTATATAATAGGCTGTAAGAATTAGTATCAACTTTGTAATCATAATAGTAATAACAATGATTTTTACTATTAGTACCTTTTATTTACATATTCATCGTATTAGTAACCTTTATCTGGTTAAACATGTATCAGGTTACGTATGAAGTTTAGATAAATTGTTTTCATATAAAACAGAAAATAAGAAAAGGATTTGCATTATTTAATTAATCAAAAATGTTGTGTTCTAACGAAATGGTTAAATCAATGATGTCATTTTAGACTACAGGGTTATCAAGGCATACTACATTTTAGGTTAAGAGTTTAAGTTATTGTACAACAATACCCTCCATAACACTCAGTTGTCAGCAATAAGAGTATATTAGTCATTAATTGCAACAGGTAATGAAACCAGTGTAGTATAGTCATATCAAACATGAGGTAGATATCCAGCAATGACATTGGATACTGTAACTAAAACTGTCAGCACAGTGGTCCAAGGGTTAAGGGTTCTCTACAAAGCTTGAAAGCCGTGGGTTTGATTTCCGGTGGAGACATGGATGTGTAGTGTTAAGGAACACCTAGAAACGAGATAGAGACTTCTCAGTATTCCGTATTTCTTAAGGGTTGTCTAAATCAGATTACTTGGTGATGTCGAATCCACTAAACTCCATGATATCCAAACACTTGATAACAAGTGTCAAACCAGTTTGTTGTGAAAGCCTTGTTTGTAATTAATTTGCCTATGTAGGTTTTAGTGTCTTTACTTATCCTTACCTTCCTGTTAGTTGTCTGTAGGGATTAGCTTCTTAACATACGTTTGATTAGTGTCTTCTGGTTCACAGATTGCAAGCATATAATTGTATCGGATTTAAATACCATACTTTTAAAAAGCTGTTTGCATTCTCCAAAATTTCCCTTTTCTTGACTTTAGACATTTTTCCAATTAAATATATGTAAAATAACAAATGAATAAAACAAAACTATTAGATCAGACTTATCCAACACTTGTGAACTGATTGAATAGCTCACTTCTACAAGAGCTGCAATTCGTAGACATTATTAAAGTATACTGAACATTAGAAGTTTCTGTAAGGATTATAAATAACTCGATAATATGTATTTGATTTATTAAGTTAAAACCAGGAAGTTTAACTCAAAATATAAAGACTCATAATTCCACTTGTATATCATAATTTATAATGTGCACACAAGTTACTGAAAAAGAACGCCTGGACTTCAAAAATTATGTTTACGGAAAGGTATGTTATATATTTGAATTAGATGTTCATTCGATACTCCGTTTTTATTATTTGCATATTGTCCTTGTCTTATAGTCTCATTTAAACAATGATGTTACTCACAGCTAATATGCGTCTTATGGCGGTACCGTGTCACAAATACTCTAGTTATATACCTGTTTTTAATTGTATGTAACTAAAAATTTATGAAACTGTATAAAACACATGATTCACATACTGAATTCCCTGATCACTAACTTTATGCATTTTTATCTATCGACTGGAGCTAAATAGTATGGGGAAAGGAGAGAGACGACTGGACTTTAAAATATCTGTTAACTGTTGAAGTTCATTGTGTCACTAAACCACCTACAAAGTTTATGTATCTAGTTGCCGGCCGAGTTTTAGTATCAATAATTGTTCAACTCATTGGCATATAACTAGTGGTTCACAGTGAGAAGTAATTGTCAGAGTCCTAGTGACAAACCATGACTAATACATTTCAAATAATGTGTGGCATGAATCAGGTATCATTGATGGGAATTGAAGATTGTAGCGTAATAATATGCATCGACTAAGGTTGGACATATAAACTATTGATCGCCCACCTAGTGGTCTGAATATCTCTGATTCGACCTTTGATATAACCATAGATACGCAAATCTGATAAGTTTCATACTGCGATGAAACGATTACTCAGTACTTGCTTTCGGTGATTGCTTAATCTAGGCAATTTTGTAATAATAATTCTAAAATATTTTACAAAATAATAAAATCAAATGTATATTAGTAATGAATAACACAATAAATGAAAAACACAAAATATATTACATAACACAGTACTCATCATTAGATAAGTTCTCGTTAACGTATCAAGAAGTAGCCATTTCAAAATTACTACTAATACTCAATAAACAATCCTGATTCAAAAATCAAAATAATACACCTGAATACTGAGCATTATGCTAATTTCAAATATTTTTAGTTTATAAACTTATCATACAGTAGGCAACTAATTTGACAATGTGCCTGGTAATTTTCTTTCTAGCTATTTAACTTTCGTGACAACTAATGGAAGTAGTTCTAATTTTTGAATTTAACAATCTAGACAAATGTGTACATAAGACAAAAAGAATAACACGAAATGATGAGAAGGAAGTGAAAAATAACACAAAAAAAGCAATTACAACGACAACAACAAATTGGGATTAACTATGAAGTAATGAATACAAGCAAAAAATTTATCAAAATTAAGGATAAATTTAATTTTATTTGACGGTTTCAAGTAGAATGATGCCTTATTTTGTTTAAATATGAACATCATTTTGTCAGTTTTAGAAAAATAATTGAATATTTTAATGTAACAAAGAAGATTTAAATAACGATGATGAAGATGATTTGGATTATAGTGATAATGATGATAGTAATGATGTTGATAATATTGATTACACTGAGTTCTGTGAGTTAGATGGTTTAGTTATAGAGCTTTAATTGTCAGTTTGCATGACTTCATCAGAACAAACTTCTGTTAGAAATGAGCTAAAAAATTTTCTTTATAAGTGACTAACAACTTGTTTAGTCGACCTCGAATCTGACTGATTGCTGTTGATACTTTTGTCAGTTTTTACATACTTATTTTGATTCCTTCTTGATATAATTTGTAGTAGATGTCTATTATTTTTCTGACTGGTTCATAAGTTGAGCCTATTTCAGTGTATCTGATGATTACTGTTTGACGTGAGTGCTAAGCTTCTAAAATGCACAGGTCATTTATTTGTATACTTTATCCGCAATTACAACTTTTTCCCAGTTAAACGAGTGTTCATAATTGTCTGTATGTAATGATATAGAAGACGAGACATCATGGAGTTCGATTGCTAATTCATGTCCATGTAAGCGGAGAAGAAGAGATTAACAACTTTGTTTGATGTAAAGTTTGTCACAGTTGATGCACTTTATTTCATAGATAGCATTCAATTCATCCACCTTTATTATCTTGTTCTTTAATTTATATAGAATCGATCGAAGTAAACTTATTGGCATGTGCATAATATTTATTCCGAACCTCTTCAGTAGTCTGCGTTGATGATAATTTCATTGACGATAACGATAATGATTACAATGATTCAAATGATGATAATGACGATTGTACTACTTATTTAACAGAGATGAATGAAGCACATTAATTTGTTTATTAACAACATTCGAAAAATTCAAGATAGAATTTTTTTGGAGGGGTAAATAGTTCTATTGGATGTAGTATTTATATTTCTATAAAAGTAATGAATGGGTTAATACCCTAGATATGAATAACTTGTGACATCAGATTTCGCTTTAGTTGCATAGTAAGTTCATTAATGTGAATAAACAAAAGTTTATCGAAAAAAAATGTTTGTTTAAAAAATGAATAACGGAAATTAAACAAAAGTTTCTAGTTCAATTTATATGACAAATTTCAAACTGAATGTTAACATTGATATAAACAATATTCTGAATTGAAATTTCAATTGGAAATCGGGTTAATCAACACATCTCGGTATCTAATTACATAATAACGATGAATGTTAACTGGGAGTTAAAAAAAAACTTAGATCTACAGGTTTGTACTGATTGTCTTCAAACAATATTTAAGTGTGTTCAAAAGTAAGTATAAATGATGAAAATGCTTGAGTTAAGCTTCTAGGAGAAATCTGAAAAACGATTGATCATGACCTACTTTTACTGATTGGCCAATCGTTGAATTCCTTAATAATTTTAATGTTTTTGAGTAGTTTCAGGAGTTTCAGGAGGGCATATAAACCCGTAAATACTTTCTTAATCTATACATTGACTATCACTGATATAAATTTTTTCATGTTTTTAACATTTGTCTTTTGATCAAGTTTAGAAATAAGGAACTTTCGGGGATTTCAAAGTGGAAGCAACGTTAATACTCGTATGTTAAGATAGCTCCACCTGAATCGTTTGTCGAGGTACATGTGTTAAATTATTTACCATACTATAATATCTTTGACATATTTTCCGTCGACATTACTCAAACACAATGTGCAATGAAACGATTTAAACAATTGTTGACAAAATTTAGAGAAACTATGAAGCAGTTTTAAGTCGAAACTCATTGAAGCTATGTTAACTGTGTGATTCCTTTGTCTGAAAATTAAACTGCTGCTAGAATAAACACATCAAAAATGTCGCAGTATTTCTGTGTACAGATTAAGAAATGTTAGTACTGCCATTCTAGTAACTTAAATGCAACTAGACAACGTGAAATTTGAAGACGACCTAGCACTTCAATCCCCCACACATCAGCAAATGAAGAAGACGGAGCCCTCATGGTCACAAATTTAGAAGACAGAGGACAAGCATACAGGAACTTTATTCCAGTAAAATGGAGAGTGAGATAGTCAGTTATGTACAAGATATTCGTATATTTTTAGTGACTATTCATCAAATTAAAATTGTAAACACGTCATAGTTACAAGTTGAATATTGTCAAATATGCTCTGTGAGTATAACTCACATTAATGTGATGAAAGTTTATAAATCAAGCTTACAAAAAATCAATACTACTCCTTTCGCATGATTTTATGAGCAATTGTATTTTCGGGGATTTCCAGTCCCCAACAAATACAATTTTTTATGGTGATGTTTCTCGCGACCAATAACTTTCGACACGTTAAAATTTATGTCTCCTTAATCTCTTTCCAGTTGTCCTCTATATTGGTACCATCTTCTAGTAGATCGTAAAATGCCTGGAACTTATTGTTCAGAGTTATGTTGAGTTCGTTAGTAATCCGGGAAAATCGCTATGTTAAACTTTTGTAATACTGCTACTCTAGTTGTCTAGTGATTCTTCATCTTCATTTTCACTTTAGCCACCACTAGATGGTGATCTGGAGCTGTGTCATCTCCTCTCCTTATTCTAACGTCTTCCATGGTCCTTCTAAAATTCATGTTGCATATGTGGTCGATTTAAATTTCCATAATGTAGTCCAGCGGAACCCATGTAATTTTGTGTATACATTAGTTGGAGTATATAGTGTCACATATAATCATTTTTTTGAAAGCATATAGGTTTGTAAACCTCTTACCGGTTTTGTTTCACTCTCCCAGTCCATGCCGTCCATGATGTCTTCATATCCAGTGTTGTCCATTCCAACCTTGGTGTTTAGGTATCCCATCAGAATAATCAGGTTCTCAGATGAGTATTTCTCGATGGTTGACTGCAATCTTGCACAGGACTGGTCTTTGTCATCTTTGTAGCTGTCGTTGGTTGGTGGATATCACTGGATGACACTGATTGTGATACCCTCATACTTTGTCTTGAATGGTGCTTTAATGATTTGGGGTCCCTTAGTTTCCCATCTTCTAAGTGCCTTCCATGCTTCTTGGGACAACATTAGTGCTACTCCTTGAGTGCATGAGGCATTTTCTTCTTCGTGTCCGGAGTATAAAAACACTTTTTTGAGGATAATCTTTGCTATCCAGATTGTAGCCAATGAGTTACTCTTATTCCAAGTATCTTCATATTGTATCTTTTCATCTCTTCGACAATTTGTATGCTTCTCCCTATCTCCCACATCGTGCGGACATTCCATGTACCAATAATAATTGTCGCTCTGGTTGTCACAAAGGGAATCGGCCTAGTGGCGACCGAAGAAACTCAGCTTTCACTATGATGCGTCATAACAGACCTTCCACCTTCCAGTGGAGAGTTGAACTGCTTATAAAAGTTTTTACTGTTTAGCATTTTTTTAGCAAGGTTGCTTTTAACGGGATGGGGGTGCGGACATCACGTTCAACCCTCCTTCTTTATACAGCCTTGAAGAGGGCAGCAACCCATGGGGGATTCTAGGCGGAGTTTGTTATCCACGAAATGAATAAACTAATTGAATTCAACATCTTCATTGAATATTAAAAGAATTACTCTAAATTTCAGCTTGTAAAATAATTCTTTCCTTTTTGAATTTGGTGCTATAAATTAAAAAACTCGTTTTTAGTAGTCTAATTGGTTCATATCTATTAAATTAAAAATTACACTTTCCTTGCCATATTTAATTTGACTGAATATATTCATTTTTTACTATGGCATTGAATAAACTTATACTTTTCGAAATTATGAATTAGAATTTAGTTTACAAGTCAATAAGAAGTTAATTCAGCTCAGAAATATTCCATGTAAGTAGTTCATTTTATTGATTTGAAAAGAACAAGTGCAAATATCTGAACAGAATCGAGTGACAATTTATTTCCTGTTGGTTTTTACTCGCTTCAAATGATGCCTACAATCAATAATATGTCAACATCGAAATCATCATGAGGTTTGATTATATTCACAGAAGGAGATTTAATTGGAAATTGTTGTTGTTATTTGACTTTCACATGATGTAACATGGAAGTGAATAAAGTTATGTAATAGAATAAAATACTGCAATTATATATCCATATGTCAATGAACGTTTTGTAAAATTTAATTAGTAACCAAATTCTATAAGTAGACAATTGCGTAATGAACAAACGTTAATGATACAACAGAATTAAATCAAGTGAATGAAGTTCAATTAGTTAATAATTAAAGGTAATGTCATTGAATGAACAATCTATTTGAAGACTCAATACTGAATTAAAAATAGAACCTATCTCATTACTAAGCTTATAATTCTGTCCAAAACTGTATGTTCATCGATTTACTGTAGAGTAGATAAACTCCGTTTTCACGTTATCACCAACTGTATTTGCAAATTTATATGTACCTACTAAAGCAGCTACACTGGCTGAACTAGATATATAGCTCATCATAGATTCTCTGAACGCTCCTCAAAACTCCCTTTCTTGTTAGATGGTTGAAAAGCCTTGTAAATCGTAGTATCAGGGCATTTTCTTGATCTAGGACATCAGGTCAACAATGAAATACTTCAAGGTGATTATCAAATAGCTATGCTTCAGAATTATAAAGCCTTATAAAGCCCTTGTCATCAAGCGTCTGAAATCTGAATTATGCGTTTAGAAGGCGGCAGCTGTAAGCCTTTCTTTACCTTGATAGCATAAACTTAATTCTTTACATATATAATATGTGTATTTAAAACAATGATTATCTTCAAATTTTTTGTATCATTAAATCATTACGTCATTTCTGCCTGACTACAGAACTTTCCATTATTAACTAATTAAACTTCATTCACTTGATTTAATTCTGTTGTATCATTAACGTTTGTTCATTACGCAATTGTCTACTTATAGAATTTGGTTACTAATTAAATTTTACAAAACGTTCATTGACATATGGATATATAATTGCAGTATTTTATTCTATTACATAACTTTATTCACTTCCATGTTACATCATGTGAAAGTCAAATAACAACAACAATTTCCAATTAAATCTCCTTCTGTGAATATAATCAAACCTCATGATGATTTCGATGTTGACATATTATTGATTGTAGGCATCATTTGAAGAGAGTTAAATCCAACAGGAAATGAATTATCACTGAATCCTGTCCAGATATTTGTTTTTGTTCTTAAAGAAGAGAATATTTTGATTGCTAATTCATTTTCAAAACAGCACAATTGCTAACATATATGTGTATAGGTTAAACTCATAGCAATTTAAGGAATAACTGTTATTTTTAGTTAGGACGTTATTGTGTCCAGATAGGGAATATTTTGGAATTGGGACACATGAACGGTAACACACTTATCATGAAGGTCGAGTTCAAGAGCAATCTATCTGTTGATATTTTGATGAGAAAATCATACGCGCTATCAAAAAATTTTTTCGCAGCTACCAGGATTACTTTATCTTCAAGTTGACTGCTCTTTACAAATAACTCACTGAACAAATGATCTTATTTGATCGCTTTGATGTACATCTGTCACTGTCTCTGCATGGCAAAATATATATATCTTTTGATGAACATTTTGTCCGAGGAAACTCAAGTATATTATTTCGTTTGTTTATGGAAAGGTAACAGAATGAATATTAGGACTCTTATTGTTGCACATCTTGTCACGATTTGTAATCCAATCGAAGCAGATTCATCTTTTATTATTTTTGACGTGGTTAACTGAAATCTACCAAAGTCAGGAAGTTTTGGCCTTCCATGAGTTGCTGAAGCTAGCGAAGTCAGAAGTATGTATACAAAAGAAAACGTTTTGACCTTTAGTCCTACCAAGGACTTAACCTTCATTTCCTGCATACTGTTCTATTTTGGTTCCACCTTGTATTATTTTATAAAATTCTTACACGCTACCTTTTCACTCTACCTCTCTTTTTGTTAATCATAAAAGAAGACACCTATTTGCTTGTCTTCATTCATGTCTTAGTTACATTTCATTTTTTCATTTGTCTTATTGCATAACCCAAACTCCCATTAACTTATTTCAACCACCTTATCTAATCTGAGATTTCCATACTTTTGTCCATTTAACGTAATTTTGAAGATTCTTCTCCCTTTCAAAAGGACGGTCTAAGTAAGAATAACACAATATACTTTTGAATTTTGTTACTGTTTACGATTATTCAAGGTTATCAATTTTACTTTCTCTCTTTTATGCGTCATGCTTGACCAGTTATTATAATATTTTGTCGTCATATATATATATATATATATATATATGAGTGTACACTTATTATTTTTGTTACTATGCACAATTATTTATTGTTTTTAACTTAACTTACACATACATACGCATGATTATGTAGCATTGTAAATAAATTCACCTTAAGGGGATTATTATCTCTGAATCAATTACTTATTTTTTGTAGTAATCCACTTAGGATGCAAATATTACAACAATGACTGAATAATTTCAGTCCATGATGAACTATTGGAAACATTCAAAAATACATTCAAATTATAATTGCTTATTCTTTAAAATACAATCATACGAATAGTAATTAGATGTTGTGGAGATTGTCGAATGTCAGTTTGATATCATGAATTGATCTAAATAAGACAACTATTGATCACCATGAAACACTAGACAGCTTCTCTGTCGTAGTATGGGACTCCTCAACAGTGTACATCCACGACCCCTATCAGTGATCTAACCCAGGACCCTCTAGTTCTGTGTTGAACGCATTACAGTTAGATTACTGAGTCAGCTTCGAACGGCCCTCATACAAATAGGGTTAATGTCTTTTGTCTTTATATTTAAATATGTGTTTGTATTCTGATTTGTTCAAAGATATCTTTCTTTGACAATGTTTCTTAGAATTCTTTTCCCAACTTGTTATGTTTCTTCTTCTGTCGTATTTCTCTAATTTGTTTCTTGTCATGTTACTTGTTAATGTTTAGTGAATTCTCACTAATTTATGTGATTGTATTGATAGTTTACATTTTATTCTTATTTGTTTATTCAATAATAAAAATTTAACTTAGGTGATTTGTGGAGAATGGTAATAAGTTTAATTGATTGAATTCGTCATAGACTGATATTAGTAGGGAACTATTGGAAACTAGGGGGCACTAAACAGTTGTTTAATACTAGTATGGGATTACTCAGCAGCGTTAACCCTCGATTTTTCACAGAAACCTAACCTAGGACCAACTCAATTAAGATAAATGAAAATCTAGCCCACCGCTTTCAGGTTTCAAAGAGAACGCCTAACCCCTTGCATCACTGGGCCAGCATTCACTGGTAGAATTTTCACTTCCACTAGCACTGATATCTAACCTATATCAATATGTGACAAACGCAGTCAGCTGAACTTTATACGTTTGCTAGGGTTTGAAAATTAAGATGACACCTCTATAATTACAAAAAAAACGTATGACTAACGATACAACAACAGGTATAGCTAAGCTATTTCTTTGCAGCCCAGCCTAGTTAACTAGAGAAAGATGTTCAACGTCATCAAGAAGTGTTTAATACTACAGGTGGTCTGTCAGACATATAACAAGTACTCAATACATCCGTAAACATGTATTAAAGAGAGCGTCCTTGGAAGTGTCACAAACAGCATAGTAAAATAAACAACGGACTAATAAGAATCAACGTCTTACTAAGTGAGAAATACAAACTGCAGGTGAAAATGGCGTATATTTTTGTGCAGGAACTACAAACTTAAATTTCCACAAATGAATCACAAAAATAATAGGTTTACCAATGGAATTCCGGGTATATAACATCCCTAACATTTTCATCACCTATAGTTATGCTTTTTAATCAAACCTTATTTTTTCTAATATTTTGAAAACTTAATCTCAAACTCTAGCTTAAAATAATTTTGATAAAGATCTTTCCAAATACTGAAACCTTATATTGTCTTAGTAACCTGACCACACCTAGGATTAGATATGAATCTTTTAATGGGTTTATATAAATGTATATATATATATATATAGTGAACATTAGCAACGTAATAGTATTGAACATTACTGATAATATACAACATTATGTTGAACAACTTAGTGACTACCTAAACTCGGCGTAAAAGCATTTACGTTTGAAACAAAAAGTACAGAGAGCATGTCTCTTAAAACGAATAAGGAAATCTCCTAATGATGACAGTTTTACTGTGATGAGCGGTTTAACAACATTATGGATTTTTCTATTTTCATTGTATAAATGTAATAAAATTATGTGACTAAATATTATTTCATGGCAATGATAAACATTACAAATGTGACAAGAGTTCTAAAGAAAAATGAAGTGATTTCTTGGAAATAAGTTCTAAGTTCAGTTGTTTGTAAATATCACAGATTAATGTTGGTTTGGTTCCACTAAAATCCCATGGAGCACCCAACAGTCGTTTTGTCTTAATGTGGGACTTTTCAGCAGAGCACAGCCTCTGTTCCGAGTTGGGGACCAGAACAACAGCCTGCAGGTCGGCTAACTTCTAACCCTTCACACCACTAAAACGGTCTCTGTTGGTAAAATTTTCCCTTACATCAATTTATGATGTGACGCAGTGATCATCCGTTGTTATTAGTGATAGCCATCATTTTCCAGATAAGTGTGAACTCTGCTAATCCCTTCTCACTCAAACCTCAGGAACATCTTGAAGTTAGTCACTAGTATGTTAATTATTATAAATGATGTGTGTATTATGTTTAGCTGTTTGTATTATACACAGAATAAGTTCTAGTATCAGAAATGACAATATTCAATTCCTTACTAATAAATTTGATACACTTTTCATGCCAGACAGTTGAATGGTGAACAAAACAAAAAGACAGCTAATAGTACTAACGTTTTTTATTTTTCTGTGAAGTGTACTTAGGCAAACATTAATAATAATAATAATAGTAATAATAATAATAATAATAATAGTAAACATATGAATTTATATGTAATAAGTGCTTTAATTAAAAAAAAAAAGAAAACATCTTATACATAATCATTTAAGTAATGTGCATTGTAATTGTGTCTAGTGATGACTGGGTATATTTATGTTCGTCTGTATATCTGATAAATCAATCAATTAATGAATTAATTGTATCATTATTCTACAGTTTACAAAAAAAAAAACAGAAACAGAAACATTTAAGCATACACACATATACAATACATTTTCATTTGTGTATTTTCCAATATCCCAATTTTTTGATAAATTTTTATTGTCTATTTTGTTGTTGTTGTTTTTCTTTTAGATAATGTGAGTAGGTAAAATGATGGTGTTGTTTTCTTCTTTTACGTTTAACACCTTAGTGATTACAGTTTCTGGTTTATTTATTGTCTTTATTACATAAGTAGTTCATTGTATTGTTATTATCGAATGTATGTAATCATATGATTTTGTCTGTGTGTGCGCATGTATGTGTATAAACAATGTGAAAATAATAATCATAGACACAAAATGCATTATTTTAATTTTACATATTCATTGTTTTATTGTAACTATTGTCGATTCTGGTTGTAATACTAGTAATGATTTCTCCAGTAATCATATTTAACGATATTGACGTAAAATGTTTCAAAAGAAAGTGATAAATGTAGGTTAGCTGTTGTGAATGGAGACGTAAGGAGTGGAGGGGATAGTTATGTGGAAGAAAACACAGTATAAACACATACAATCCAACATAGAACGATGTTTCATAAGAAGATGATCAAGGATGAATGATGAGATAACAGAAACGATTATCTTCTTCAGTTAATTTCTGTTAATCTATCATTGTTCATTATGAAGAAATATGAATAATTTGTGAAAACAAGTTGTTTACATAGGTTCATTGAATGAATGAATGAATGTCATTTTACATTTCGTAGCTAATATTCAGTTTTTTTGTCAATTGGAACAAATGAACCAATGCATTGCATTATTCATTCTTACAACTTAGAAAACTTACATCACATGTGAATGAATATATAAAATCAAAATACATTTCTTTGGTTTTAAAGTTCAAAATTATCCAGGTTGTTTTTATGTTTGTATGTATGAATATTTTTATATGAAAAAGAAAAGGAATCAAAAACGAAAGTTTGCCATAATTACCCTTATCTTATGTAGTTCATCCTCACTACCAACGAAAAAGTTGTTTAATCAGGGTTAAATTACTCGATAAGAGGAGAGGAGAGGGAAGTTACTGTTTGCAAAAATGAACATTACGCAATATCTTAAATCAAGTAGACTACTGAATTCCTTTAAAATTAAAAAACATAAACAAAACAACAATTGAAACCAAAGAAAAGAAAACATGTGTAAAGAGTAAAATAGGAATGAATTACATTTCTGTTAAGTAATTATCTTCTTTTAGAATAACTGATTGTACAATTTCCCATATTCTGTTTAAATTAAATGATTGCAAAAGGACTGTATCAATTCAGTAAACATAAATTTATATTTTCTCACATAAATTACTTAACAATACAACATTTATCCCTTCTCTATCTCTACTCAATGTAAAATAACTGAATGTTACTTACAATAGAATAGAAATAAAAACATTACAAGAAGTTACCTAAAGAAAACGATGAATTTTGCTACTTTGATTAACTTACAGTTCACAATTCAAACTTATAATATTTATACCCATATATATATATATATATATATATATATATATATATATATATATACGTGTATATAGCATTTTTGTGTAAGTTCAACAAAAAACACACTATTCAATGTACAAATCACTTGACAACTAAAATGTAAACAACACCAGTTACATAAAATTGTTTATGAGAAAATAAAATCAAAAAAAATTTCGATTAATAAAACAACACAGTAAAATTGATCTTATTTTGTAAATTCAATTATTCAATCATTTTTATTAATGAATACTTTTTAAGAAAAACATGAACAAACAAACAAACAAACTAAATTGAATGATACTTTTGAAATAATTGATGCTATTTTTTTTTCCTTCGATTTTTCATAAAACAAACATACACAGAAGTTAAATGGTATGTCTCTACAATAGATACATCATATTAGTGATACTAAAAACTGTCATTTTAGTTAGTAGTATTATTAGTAGTATCATATGAACACAGCCATTGTTTTCTTTTTATTATCATTGTGCTTATGTTAATACGATTTATTACATTGATTATTATCATTATATATATATATATATATATATATATATATAATGATTATTTTTGAAATTTTAAAATAAATGAAGATTTCTTACCTTCATGTATATTGATGAATGCAAAATAGTAATGTGTATTACGTAATAATAATAATAATAATAATAATCGATTATTAACATTGTTCGATCGAGAGATCGATCAATCACTTGAATGATCGATAAAAGACTTTGTAATATGCTAAGTATATATATATATATATATATATATATATATATATATATATATGAATCTAAGATGAAGTGTGCTAAATGCTAATGTGCATGTACACATACTTATGTATGCAGTGGTGAATGATTGTAAATTATGAACCATTGAAATAAATCAGTATATATATATATAATATATATACATATATATATGATTTTGTGTATAATGCGTATATTTAAACAATACTATCATCATTATTACTAGAACTATGATTTGTTGTATTATTAATATGTGTTCCAGATAAAGTAGTAACATTTGTAGTAGTTGTCACTTGACCAGGTGGTGCAGTAGGTGAATGATTTTTATTTGGATATCTTGATGGTGCTGTTGCACCAACAATTAAATCATTTGTTTCACCATGATAACTAGAACTATTATTATTAATATTGTTATTAATTAAATAATCTCCTGGTGTATTACTAAATGCATCAAGATATTTTTGTTCTTCAATACTTTCATGTAGACGTTTATGTCGATAAATATGCCATAGTTCACAAGTTAAATCACCAGCCATTAAATCACCAACATTAATTGATATTAAACGTATTAAGAAAACACCATCTGATCGTAGGTAATTTTCAACAAATTTACTGGTTGCTGCTTTATCAGTATCACGCATTACTGACATAATTTTTAAATATTTTCGTATAAATTTAATACGACATTTTGATGATCCCATACGATAGAACCATATAATAAAACTACTCAGTGTAATTATACCAACCATGCAATGCCAAAACCATAGAAATATGTAGATCTTCTCTAAGAACATATTCAATGGAAGGACACATTGTAAAGTGTACCTAAACAGTGTAAAAGTAAAGAAAGATTAGCATACAATTAAAATTATTATGATAATACAAAAATATAGTTATAAAGTAACAGACTGAAGGTAATTCTAGAGTCCTAATATGAAGATTTGACTAGTAAAGTAAAACTATGTCAGGTATGTGGTAGTTACTTATCAGGGGTATCGGATAATAATTCGTGATAAATTTCAAACTGATTGAAGAATGAAATGCAAACATTAGGATGATAGCTCACTAACTTCGACGTTACGATTTCCTTGTTTTAAAGTCGTTATTGTACACTGCCACTGAGTTGTCTTATACTAAAACTCAAAAAATATCCATTAATACTTCATAGTTTTCAATAATCGTATAATTAAGGACATTAACCTTCAATTAAAAACAAATTAATAGTTCCTAGTTAATCACTATTTAATTTTTCATTTAGTGAAAGTCAATCGTTCCAACTAAAAACATTTAGTCTAAGACATTATTAAACTAGTCTGAAATAATTAATGAACTGAATTCAATTTCTGTAACAGATTGAAGGCTATAAGGTAACTTATTTGAACTACTTACTTTACGAAACATAATAGTGTTGTGAATAATGCAGATTGATAATTAATGACCATTGATTGTAGGTCAACGTTAAACAATCATTTCAACATAGGATGTATGTATTATCTTAAACTATAATATTGGCTTGATAATGTAGTAAATGGTAACAATGTTGACAATAAAGCAATTGAGGATGTGATTAAAAAAAGTCTACAATAACGTGTTGATAAGCAATACATGTAATAATTCCTATCTCATAATGTCAAATTTGAATAACCACAAAGAAATTATAACTGTAGAATGATTTACTTGAACAAATTTAACATGGTTTTCAATAATTTGTACATACAAAGTACGAAAGTAAGATCGTTTCACATTCAGAATTATTTAAACTTTAAAATAAACAATAAGTTATTATCAAGGATAGATGGGGTGGTACACTTGAAATTAATATGTTTACTGTTACAGTTTTTCATATATATATATTAGTCCTCTAAAATTTCCTTACAGAGTTTACACATGTCAAGTTTACTGACGCTCAGTGTATTATTTATCTAGAGGCGAAGAGTTTATAGCCATTATCAACGAAGAAGCCAAGAATTGATTATGATTATTAGTATTACTTCGACTTTGTAAACATTAGTTTAAGACTAAGGAGCATTTTGAATTTTCGATTGTCATTCACTACCGCTAAAGACTTATCTTTGTTACTCTGAAGGCATTCTGAATAGATTTCATCAATATTACCTCTTTATCACCAGTCCTATTATATCTTGGTAATTATAAATCATTACTAATAGCTTCATATATATGTTGAACATATTTTTGGCTTTCTAAACTATCTAGTACAGTAGACAATGTATCGACATTTGAAGAGATAGACAATGCGTTCAAGTAATATTATAGGCATCAACACTAGAATGTTTATACATCTATCTTGTGAATTCCAAATAAAAAGAAATCAGTGTCCTGAATTCTCTCTACATATTGGTCAAATACTACACAAAGCTCCATAATCTTGATGTAATCGGTGCATTGTAGCCAATCAACGAATATGAATAAGAGAGGAATGATTGGGAACACATATGTGATCATAAAGTGAATTTGTAAGTTAGCCATAGGCTCTTGATATATGTGATAAAATATGAATCATCTATGGAATAGATACAGATTTGATTAATTGCAACAGTTATTCTCCTATGCTTTTTTTATAACTCATGTTTATATAAAAAAGCTCTAATTGGTAATTCACACTTACAAACCTCGTCTATTAATTTAGCGACGAAACTAGTTTGATTGTCAATAGTTAAAAGAATATCCAAATGCTATATTATCGAGATTAACTCGTTAATATATTTTATTGTAAATGAATAGAAGTGGGTGATGGGAAAGCAGCATAGAATTATAGCTCAAATCAGAAAAATTATAATACACTTTAAGCGTATATAAATTTTTAACTAATGATGTATAAAGATAATTTATGTCAATACGCAATCATTCTATTCCATATAGAATGATTAGATGATATCAAGAGCAAAACTGGATATGTTTGTACTGTCTAAAATTTTGAACTAATGATATTCTTGCATATATACATGTACTGTATATAAAGCGATAGTTTAGTAATTCATACACTTTACCATTTTGACTAGTAGGTAGAAATGGATTTGTATATTACCTATGGCTATCATATGTACAGGATAGTTCACAAATTAGGTGCTTGGAGACAGGTAACAAGAATCCCCTATCTATCTTGACTTTGTAATCTTTAGTACTCGTCAGTACAAGATATATTTACATTCTTCAGAGAATTTACACATTCTTCAGAATTTAAACTCAACATACTTAGCTCCAGAATCTAAGATGTTGATACTAATCTTTGCAGAGATTAATTGAATTCTAGCAAGATTTAAGTAAATACATTGACTGATTAGTGAATAGTGAATTATCTCATATTTGTCTAGTTTTATTTTTTTTAAAGCTGATAACGTTGTAGTTATCATGTTGAAATGTATCAAATATCTAAATAGTTACCAATTGAATACCATGAATATTTCAATATCATATACACTAAAAATCAAAAAAGAAACTATACCATTTTCAATTATTTTAACTAGTAACTATAATTCAATTTGATTAACGGTTTATTTATCCTCATTAATTTATTCATTCCCCTTAGAATGCCTTTCATTCAACTTTAATTAAACTTCTATTTCTTTTCAAAATAAAATTTTTTATTTGTTCATTGTTAATAAAAAGGTTGTCTATGTGTGTTTTTTATTTGTTTATTTCTAAGGGGAGAAAATATTTGCTTGAAGCATAACTAGCTAAATAATAATAATAATAATAATAATAATAATAATAATAATAATAGGAAGAAGAAGAAGTAGAAGAAATTAATATTTCCACCAAGTTTTTCTCTACAATACGATGAAGACGAGGTCACATTTATTCTTATTTCAAATATCTATTTAATACTAACCAAAATACTAACAATAGATATTATTATTATTACTCATCTTATTATTTGTGGTAATCAAGGTAGTGACGATAATACTACTGATAATAATAATGGGAATAAAATTAGTAATGAGGTCAAAATGAAAAGAAAGATTGTACAGCTATTCACAAACTTTATTCATGATTAGATTCTTTTTAAGTATTGAATTATTATTCAGTTGGTAGGTGTATTGGATAAGTGACTGATTGACTGACTGAGTTAGTTAATAAGTTCGTTAGTCAATTCACTGTTTATCTGATTGATCTAATGAATAGATGAATACAGAGGTGAATAATTATATCGAAGAAATAAGGAGACTAAAATAGGTAAGCAAGAAATGTTAATCATTATTCTCTATCTTTTTTTTACCTGATAAATTAGCAAACAAAGAAGAGAAAATTGAAGAAAACAGAAAACTGGAAGAGAAAAATGCAGAAGTAAATGAATGCATTTAATGTAATTCAGTGTAAGAGGTTAATAACAAATGAAACTTTAGTTAGGGTCATCATGTATATCTATGCATAGTGATACCTAACCAGTTAGGCAAATTAAATGAATGAAATCAATTCAGGCAATCGGATTTTCAATAGAAAATGGCCAAAATACTCTATTCATTATTTTCATTTAAATAGATAGAGAAGATATTAGAAAGAGGAAGAGCGAGTAAATAAGTGAGAGATAAAATTACGTCTCTTTGTGGTTGTGCGCGAGAGATGGAACTAGGCATGCATCTTTCTAACTTATATTCATCACTTTAAAGGTAAAATCATTATGTTATCAAGAAAAGATTTCTTAAACAAAGTTAACGTACTAAATGTCTACTTTGCGTTATTTTTTCTGCAAAATTTTGATTGCAGTATAGACTTATATATTAACTGATCATTGAGAAGTGTTTATTGTCATATTTATCGAGTTCACTTATTGTCGTTGGTTATTACTCAGTGATCAGTCAGTGTATACATCCCAGTTCATATGAAAGCTATTCACAGATGAAAATATATCAGTGGTAAAAGTAGCAAACACTGCAGGTTCCTTCAAGCTTACAAGTGCACTATGATAGACACATGTCAAATAGTACGAAGTCTAGATAGCAGGGAGTATTCTCACATGCTACTTCAAACCACCCCTGTAATTTGGATGATAAGCAAAAGCTACCGTAAATATAGACTTTAGTTGTCAAGTTTCATATGCATATGTACACAATTTCTTTTATGGGAAAAGTGAATGTCAGGATAATCGTGAATGTCGGAATGCCTATGTCCAATACTACGACATTATGGTCATCTTACTAATATGTATTTAAAAATATAATTAAATTGTCTTCGACATTTTTCGCATCTCAGTTGGAATTTGCTTTTATTGAAATGTTATCTAATTATGTTGATAGAAAATCATTTATGTCAATCAATTTAAGAAGATGAATTGTTACTCTTCTTCTCCATTAAAAAGGAGTAGTGGAGTAACAATTCAGGAGAATTTCAATCAGTGAAATGTTAATATATCAACTTCAATAAAATTATTAATCCCACACAACTAATTCCATTTTCACTCTCAATCAGACAGAGTATACAAAGTGAATACCTCTTTACTTCATGGTATAATATGGAAATATATCACTTGTGTAATCATTGAAAATATAATTGACCTATATCAGGTCACTGATAACTGTACATATATATACATATATGCCTCAGGATAAATTAGAATGATTTACTTAAATCAAAATAGTATGTGATAGATTTTATGCTCCAAATACCGTTGGCTAAATCTATGCAAAGTTGTTTTAAAAATACTTTTCTTAATGTTATATTCTCTGAGTTAGATGGCTTAAAAGAAAAATTTAGAAATCATTATAATAATTTTGAATTAGTTTGAAATCAATGTCATTCACAAATCAACGGATTTACTCTGTTTCATTCTATCAAGACCAAAAGAAACACTAATGAATGAATAAAAAAGTGACATTATTTAGAAAAATAAACTGAACCATCTGTAAGATAAAATATATTCGACAAAGTGAATTTCCCTCTGTTTTTAGTTGGATACAAACTGGATTAACAAATAGATAAATTAAGAATTTTCCAATATCTCTAAACCTAATCACCGTAACACATTTCTTCCCCCAAAGCGAAGCTCTCAATAATCTACGATTATTTCTGTTCTGTGTATATCTTCGTTAGATATAGGATTATCATCTTCGTGAAAGATTGAAATATAATGCGAGAGATGCTTCAAAACTCAACATCCTTGTTTTACTTGAATCACCTATCAAAACACTAAGAATAAACGAGGAAACTCAACAGGAACTGTGACAAACTATAATACCAATAACTTGATGAGGGAAAATCACTTAACTGGGCACTAAGAGACAAAATACATTAAAAGAAACTAAGTGCAGAAGACTTTATCTTACTTCCAGCTGATAGATGCATCATAGTAGCTATGGACAAAGAGGACAAAGAGAGCTATGTTAAGAAAGCTTTGGATTGACCTAAGGATGAATATACATTGAAATAGTTTACAACTGATAGACTAGTATCTCATATGTTGACTTGAATATGTTCATTTGTCAACTGTAACTGGGAGATTGATCAGTCCTGGATTTTGTATCCAGTGGGAGAAGTGACAATGCAAATGAGAATGTTTGATCGACAATTAAATAACTTATAAAATGAAATAGTGAGTGATAAGGAATAAAAAAAATGAAGATGAGAACTGACTAGATTCTTCAGTCCCAACTTAAGTTTGACTAAATTGATTGCTATATACGTATATAAAATATTTAAACACACAAAACATGGTACAGTATAACTTGCTTCAAAGGAGAGCAAATATTCATGAATACGAAAGGGGAAACCCAATCAAGATTACTTAACTGTTAATCTCAGTCCCCACTCATCTAATTAGTATTTCACCAAGCTAATAATCACTGAATGGTTGGAGCATGAATGGAGATTTCCTAGTCAGAGTTTCTCCTTCACTAAGTCATATTATTCTATTATATGTTGGTATATGTAACTTTCTAAAATTTCCAGAATACCCATTTTACTTAATGGTAATATTTTGTTAGAAAACTCAAATTCATATATTGGAATGTATTAAAAATGTTTATGTTTACTATGTGATATGAACGTCTTCTGTTTAATCTTTGATGTAGTTGTGAGTATTCACTACTAAGAAGTTCAACATTAAAATAAAATAACTGTTTAATGCATTCTCATATTTGATGTTTATTGTAACTATGCTTATTCTATGATGTATTTTCTTACATTAAAATAATATTTTACACTAATAAAATAATAAAAAAATTTTATGTATATAAAAATTTTTTCTTAAATATTCTGAGTATGTATTTGATTTTCTTTTTTACATTTCCTGCTTCATTTACAATTTGTTCCATAAATTGGACATTAGAATAATAAACTCATCATTAATTTACCTATTCATGCGTATACATACTACTTTCATAACAAACAGGGTAAAAGAAAAACAATACAAAGTAAAAATTGTAGTAAAAATAAAAACGTTTTCTAACTTCAGTTTAGTTTTCTCTTTTTTTTCACTAGAAAGGGAAGTAAAGAAACATAAAACAAAAGAAAAAAAGTAGATTTATTTCAAGAATATTACAAAATGTGAAGTAAACGGATGGAGTAATGGTGTAGTAATGATATTCTTCAATCATGTTCATTATCATCATTCATCATCGTTATTATCCGAATCATCATCAACATCACTATTAGTGGCCATTATAATTGGCATATTTCTTTTGTAGTATAATGTTTATTTACTTGATTAATGAAAAAGAATTATTCATTTCAGGTTGTCTAAGTGTAGTCAATTGGGAAACCATGCATAATTATCATCCAATCTAAAACATCATCGAAGTCCATCAATCTTCTTAATCATCGTTATCATCCGAATCATCAATCAACATCCCTATTAGAAAAAAAGCCAGTTTATTACACATTTACATTTTGATAATGGTTTATTCATCTAAGCTTTTGCGATGGGAAAGAACAGTTCATTTTAAGGTTGTCTGAGTGTAGTCAACAAGAAATTATGCATGAATTAGAATTGGTGTTATTTAGTAATAATCATCAAGAATTGCCTGAAAGTTTTTCAGAAGAAGTAGATGTGGTAATGAGTGGATTCCATTAACTATGTTACTTAGCTTTAGAGCCACGGACAATATCACAATGGTTACACTGACATTATGTTGCGAAAGAAATATTGAAAATGAAATCTAACAATGAATAGTGAACAAATGTAAAGTTTGCTTAGTCCTTTTCGAGTGCTTGATCATAACTGGTAGAGTAAGGAGTGATCAATGGGAGTAGATGAGTTCATTTTTCAAGAGGAAACTATTTGTTTTTGCTAAGGTTTCGCGAGTTTATGGTGACACCGAGTTAACCGATAACGAACGTAAGAAAAGTGATACAGTAACATGAAGCTAAGCTATTGGCCAGCGACCAAGCCCAGCTAACTAGTAGGAAGAAGTCAAAGGACAGCAGGAAGCCGTTTTTATTCCAACAGGCAGCCTGTCAGACGACCATCATAACAACAACTATGCGTATATATCAAAAATAGAGAGCGTCCTTGGAATGTTACAAATAGCGTACTAAAATAAAAAACGACCAATAAGATTTAGGTCTTACCAAGGGGAAACACGAACTGAAGGTGAGAAGGGGAATTTTTGGCGCAAAAAAGGAAAATCAATTTGCACAATAAAATCACAAAAATAACCGGTCGCCAAGTGAGTTTTGGGGATCTAACATCCCCAACAGTGTTACAAACAGTGGTAAAGATATTTTCAATTAAGTTTACTGTGTTTCTTAGGTAGTTTCTCTTATACAATCCGTAGTATTTCAATGAAATGACATGGAGCGTCGAAATTTATTTTGTTTCACTTTAGATCTAAATTTTTCTTAAATGTGCATTTTATGGTCTTTAATTAAAGTTTTTGTAAAACCCTCTTGAGATTGAAGCAGTAACTGATGAAGGAAAGCTACGATGTCTCAAACGTAAAAGTGGTATCAATTCGTTAAGTCATAAATCGTTGCTCTTAGCTATTATGGCACATGGAAACCACCTGGATAGGAAAGATTTGATTATCTTGACCATTAGTTACAGTCAATAGGTAATGTAGCTTTGAATCTATAAACAATGCATTCGCTCTGAACTCACACAGTTAGACTGCACTTTGCAAAAAATATTTTATACATTTTGTTAAGTCATATAATACATTTTAATTGGATCAGATTCTTAAGTTCAGCATTTTTAACCCTTACTAATACTGTTATTAGTTCTACTACTTTGTAACTTCACCTTGTACTAATAAAAAAAATGACAACTTAAACCAGTGTAAATATATTATAGGCTTTATGACTAAGTGCCTAGGTTTACTGATTAAATGGATAGATTTTATCTCATTAATCTAAATACATACTGTACTTGCATTTATATTCGTGAAATCAAGGATTTGTACATGTCTATGTATAATCGTTGTGAATTGCTGAAAAATGTTAACTTGTTGATTATAGATTCTCATAATTCCTTGGCCCGCTTACCCTTTGTGAAACGTATTGTGTAATTATTTCCGAATGATATTTGCTATCGGTTAAGGATGGTAATTTCTCGTTTTCTATGTTCATTTGTGCAAGTGGCCAATTTTTATCGTCCTACATACATCCTGAGAGCAATGCTATCTGAACTCAATTGCTTAGTGTATAAAGTATTGGTATTTGGAGCGATAAATACTTTATTAGAGATGTATTAATATGGAAGTATATTTAACTGATAAGTTCAAATATAAGATAAGACGCTTATCATAGATCCTAATGCTAGTCACAGTCTAGTGTATGTACCAGTAAATTTCTTTTTGTTGTTTTGCTTTACACTAATCCTAACTGAACAAGTTTAAAATTTAATGAGAAAAAGGTTATTTCTAACAAAATTAAGTTGAGATATTCCTCTCAGGACGTATACGTAGTCATACTGATTGACCAGTTGATGTTCGTCACACCAACAATTGGGGAGAAATAAGCCATTACAAATAAATACACAATTAATTAACATATAAGTAGTTGATTAGACCAAGTTGCTTAGTGGATAAAATTAATAGACCTAACCTATGCATCGAAAAGAAATCAGTGATAAACCTTCAGTTATCTTGGTAAGTGATACAATTATTATTATTATTCAGTTTTTGGTTGTTTATCGCCACTATTTACTCTTTAATGATGTATCTTAACCCCATTTATCCTTATTTATTACGTAGTCACAAAACATCTAATTTTTCCCAGATTCAATATTTACATGTTAAACTTTAATCTATGAATTCTAGTATGTAAAGTAAAGTAATTAAACAAATTATTAGTGTGATAGTAACTTTTCAGTCCTCTTTGACACTTTGTCTATTTAGATCAATATATACTTTTCGCATTACATAATGATCGAATTCAAATTGTCTTCTTTTTCGGAACCAGTACTCCTTTCATATCTCTTGAAAATACTTTGATGTAAACCATTTAAGTTCATTCTAATTCCCCTTTTATATATCTTTCGATAAACGATACATGTTCAATAAGTTAACAATGATATTCACATGTTAAGCTGATTACAATTAACTCCCTGTATGTAGCTGAAAAGAATGCAACGTAATACAATGAATTCAGTGTATTCTGCAAATATAGTCAGTTCTAGTTTCAGTTAAATGTATAATTGGAACAGATCGCATGAAATAAGCACTAGTGTGAATATCAACTAACGATGTATAAATTAGACCGAAATGACCAATACCGAATACTAAAAGAATACACGTCCTGGATTTTAATTCTGGCTATAATTGAAATTATAACACAAGACTGTATCGTGACACTTTGCTTAGGATAACCACAAAAACTGATATATTGAACTCCTTTACAGGCTGAATAAAAACTTATAATCACAATAGTAGCAGTAGCATCGTTAATCTTTAATTTTGGATTTCATTTTGTTTAAATCCTTTTAATTCTCGGTAAACATAAAATCACAAATTATTTTGCATAGCAAGTGAATCTCTGACTATGATCTAGTTACTGGTCATATATACTGAATAAACAATAGTGACAGTGGTGGTGATGAGGGCAGCATAAAGAAAGATATGTTGATTGTATGTTATAAATTGGTTACTGTTACTATCAAAATGATTTAATCATCAACATCGTCATCATCACCATTATCTCTTCTTCCCTGTTACTCGTTCACTTTATCTTAATCATATGTTTACAATCTTCATTAAGGTAGATAAGCTTATAACAAGGTTGAACAGATCACGTGTATGCATAAGTAGTGTTAATCACAATAAAAATAAAAACAAAAGCTAGTAACAACAACAACAATAGTAATAATAGTAATAGTAATAATAATAATAAATAGAAAAGGGAACATTTTCGAATATTCTTTTTTACTTAAATGCGGAGTGGGGAGGTGAAAGGTGGAGTTAGAGGAGATTGAAGATGATTGTTTGTGCTTATGAAAATTGTATCATACATAGTTATCTGAATGTAAAATAAAATATTTTCAATATTATCTAATTAGTTTATATTAACTTAAAAGATATTCATCTTAACAGTGGAAATGATGGTTTAATTCAATGTTCAATGAATAATTACAAATTTAATAGTCTATTAGATGATAATATTTATTTCGAGTTGATTTGTTAACATGAAAAAAGAAAAGAAGAAATTAATGTTCATCACCCTAAAATATTATTTACTTTTAGTTAATATTAGAAAAAATTTTATGATTTCATTTTATAATTGTCAATGGTCAATCTCATGATTATTTTATCCTTTAAGTACTGACTGAATTATGTATTGAAGATTATGATAATTAAGGTAGTTTTAAATTGTATGTAAAATGTCTAAATGTTAAGTATTTGGAGGTTATAACAATGAATATTGTATAGTCTAAGCCTTGAACTATTTAGTACTATTTGGGAAAGCGGTATCTACAATTTTTAAGAAACTAAGGTTCATTAGTGAACTCAATTCTGAGTCACTCAGTTTTATGATCAACTAGAATATGCCACTAACCTGTTGACATAAATATAACTTTATGTAAGAATACGATGACTAAATTGAATGATCATTGAGTAAGGATACATATGATGTTTATTTACTTGAATTAGTTGTATTGTAGTCACAAGTATAAGAGAGTGGCGATTATGTGCATTATGTCTATGGTTTCCTAAAGTTGATATCTAAACGGCTTTATTATAAACAGTCATAATTTGCAAATTACGGTAAAGGAACATATACCAAAATCAATACATAAACAAATAAAATCAAATAATCTATTAATTTCATGGATGATAATCACATATTTCTTTCGAAGCAGAATTGGATTTGCGTATAAAATCGATTTTATGGTTTGTACATAAATGTATAACGGTGAATACGCAAGTTTAATGAAGCCTTAATCATAAACGAGTTCAGAACATCCCTATCTGTCACTGTGTGTTTGAAAACTAATTTGTACTTACATTATTCTCTATCCTGGTATAGTATTGCTTTTATATCAAGAATAACGTGACTCACAATTTTTTCCGCTTCTAATACAGTAATTATCTAGGCATGTTCATATGAGCATCAATGTTGCTGTCTGATAATGAATTGTGCTATTGCATTACAAGATAGCTCTGATAATATTTCTTATTTGAAACATATGATATTGTTTTGCAATATGGATACACAATGATCTGACTATTGAAGCTATACAGTGTTTAATTTTTTTAATGTCATTACATTCTGACATGTTTATTTTAGAAAACTCATTTAAGGATGATAAATCATAGCACACTTGAGCAATTTGCAGTGATTATCGACTGCAGGTTGTTGAGGAGAGACAATATATGTGTTAGAACTGCTCCCGGAAACCTTAGGGAGGTCTTCAGAACCCTGGAAAGAGCCGGAGACATGTCATTCAATCACCTATCAACAAATCCTTCCAGAATCACTACATGGTGTATTCTGATTGGGTAATTGTTGAAACTTACGTAGTTCGGATTGGATGATTATAATAATGATTATATTGTTTCAGAAAACTATAAATACACGATTACTTTGTACATAACTCACTCTCCATCTTACTGGGATAGAGATTTCTGATTACGTGTCTTCTGAATTTGCGACTAAGCGGTTCAAGATGTTCAAGTGCTAAGGTTGTCTGCGTCTAGTCAAGTTTTAAAGCACTGAGACTTAACAATATGACTTATACTTTGTGGTATTTAGGACTCTTTAATAATGCATAACTACAACCATGAGGGTGGTGCTTCACTTTGATGGATCTTATCCTGAAAAAACTTATTTCACTGTGTATGTCAGTTACCACTGACCTACTTAAGCCGCCGATAACCCATGTGAGCTCTATATTTTCATCGAGCATTAAACAGTGAGAATGTTTTTCAAGTCCTTCATATTACTAACTGAATTCTACAGGCTAAGGTGTAATGCGGCCATTAGTCTAGCTGATTTGATAGTCACAACAAGTACATTTTGATGACTGTAACACAACACGAAATCCAGGTCATGCAAGGTTTGCTTTGACTTATTTCAACTAACTAACATCAGCATAGTGTACAGGATGTCGAATAGCTTAGATTAGAGACTATCACACTCCACCTTGATCTATAAAATTCAATTTGCATTCACAACAGAATAAACCTCAAATTTGTCACTACACAACGATTAGTTAATATACTGCTATCCACAATCCAAAAATAATACTAGCCTCGTAGTTAAGGAGGAATATCAATGTCATCTTGTCAAACAGTCTAAATAACAACATAGTGGCTGGTCAAATGAAGTTGTGAATATTTAAAGCAAAAGGAATTATATAAATTCTTACAAATAATAACTGTACTTTACAAGATTTATTCTTAATAAACAAAAAGTAATATCAAGCACCATAAAGTAGATTCATAAATGTTCTTCATATACCCTAGAATCTAAAGACTCCCACTACCCTAGAGACTTTCAATATATTTGTTACCCTCCAACCTTCTCTAACATAGTCCATTGTTTTATCTTCATTCATTCTTTTCTTTATACATAATTTCTTAAATAAAATGATCACTATTTTAAATCATTTATTTATATCGCATCAATAGATAGAAAAAGTGGCTATGATAATCATTGGTTAACCTTCTCACTTAATCCACAGACTTCAAAAGGCGATCAACGAATCCAGTATAAACATATTAACATACACAATTATGGTCTAGTTAATAATTGGTTTCAGTATTTTTCTATAATATGTCATTAGTTACTCAGGTCTGCCTATTTCCAGGTGCAGCTACTTAGAACTACATTTGATAAATCTTTGAAGGTTAATTACTTGTCTAGAGGCATGAAGATCCTTGTGATAATCCCTGGGAAGGTCATATAAGCTCAATTTCATTAGGGAATCCGATACTGAAACCAAACTAATTGTCCTGACTTTTCAATTCTTATTTATCTGATGTCAGTCAGTGATATAAAATATAACTTATCTCTGTTGGTAGACGGGATTCTTAGGGCAAATGCTCTGATATTTCCTACATCTACATGTTGATAGTATTTTTAATAAAAATTAAGTTCAAGAAGTAGGGTTTTGTTCTAGTTCATTTTATCACTGAAAAACTGTAAGACCTGAACAGATATTATTTATAACTATTACATTGATTGAATGAGTTTTGTGGTTAACATGTTTAATGAATTGACGTTTAAAGTAATAGATCCTAATTTCAAGTTTCAGTATAATTATCAACATTTAGATGATGAAAGCACATTTATCTGAAGTGACTTAAATAAGCTAAAATCATTTTTCACAGATCTTTATTTCATATCTTTCAAGAATTTTCGTTCACCTACTCACATTTAATCCTCTACATTGTCTCTACAAGTTCTATTTTGAATATTCAATTTCTTAGATAAAATAACCTCCATCTATAATGCACTACTTATATTGCTTCAAAAGATATAAAAACTAAGCATTGAATGTAAATATTCACTTCCGTACAACTTCAGTATATAGAAATGAACGCTATTAAAATCTACATATTATTTTATTCTACTCTCTGTCATGAAATAATTTCGTAAATGATAATTATATTATACATACAATTAATAATACTTTTTTCCTTAATAAGTAGTACTATTAAGATATAACATACAAATAGGAAACCTATAATACAAATCTATACTCATAAAGAGTTAGAAGGAAGACAAAAAGATACAGGAAAGAGTTGAATAAATAATTATTTTGCTTTATTATGCCTTTTTTCTGCCTTGTTATAGTTACGTATATTTTAATGACTACATACTATAGAGTATTTTCTCAATGAATCTAATGTTTTTTTAAGGTATACATGCATATATAACAAATAGACAGTGAATATACTATTGTTTACATAAATAAATGAGATAATTTACTTCATAGACTGACTACAACTAGACACATTTTTCTAGAATAAGGAATTGCTCAATAGTTGCTTCGTTCTAGTATGAAACTTTTCCGTAACAGAGGATATTTATTTACATACCCACTAGGAATCGAACCTAATACTATTACACAATTAAATCGAGAATTTACATTTCTGTTCATTTTATAAATATCATTTAATGTCACTGGTGGATAACTATATCATTCTAGACATGGTTGAGTTCTGCTGCTTACCGTTACTCAGTAACACCATTCAAAATTATTTAATACTGTGTATTTGGTTAGTAACGTAAACGTTAGAAATTCCGCATTTAAATTATGTAATTTATGGCTGTACACTGGCAATAGGGTTACTCAGTTAAATTATGTAATTTATATAAACAATTTTAACAACTTGACAATGGTTTTATTTAAAGTATTCAATGTTTAGGTGAATTATTCTAAATAGTAGAGTTATATGACAGCTATGAATAGCTACCAGTTACTTATACTAATAACATTGATTCATCACTGAATATAGACCAGTGTTATTTCTGTCTAGTAATACAGTGTTGGTTGAAATTCATGTACAAAGTTGTAATATTGAAATTACTAGTCTAAGTGAATTTGCACTGTAAGCATTATGTTTTGATGTTATCTGGATGGTGGCAATCAACAGGAAATCATATGTATTTTCAATTTTGTACCAGTTGGTGCACATCAGTAAGTAGTGACTGAAATTCCGAGAGAATTAATAGTTTGCGTAAAATTTAAGCTCATGTCACCCAATTTTACATTATAGTAATTTACAACTAAACTATTTAAGCATTTCATAACATAAAGTTAGGAACCATAGTCCGAATTCTACAGGGTGCGTCAGTTACCACATGATTTTTTGTATGCTTTACCGACAAGTGTTTAGAACTTAAATTTAATTGTGATACATAGGAGCAATTTCAGATGACAATTTTATTTCGGCAACAAAAATGGATTTTCCAAGACAACAATGAGTAATCCTAATTTTTAGAACTCAAACTTAAAATCGGGCTTAGAATATTACATAATGTTCTCTTGTATTCATTTTCATGTTTAGGATACAACTAGCTCATAATGTTTAATCAACTATAAGGCTTTGACAATAATTATGATTGGTAGTGTAAGAGATAATTTAATCCGAAGGTGATTTGTTTCGTAAACTGACTTGAAAAATATGAAGCTGTTTAACCTTATTGATGAAGTTCTCATCATAACACATTCATGTGATTAGTAGGGACTAGTCATGTTTAGAATGAAGCTGACATCATCAGTGATTTCTAAAATTTATTGAAGTTTAAAAAAATGCAAATCATATGCTGCCTAATTTAAAATGTACCGTTACTGTAACAATTTTTCCACGTATTTTGGTACTGCTCTTGTTGATTATTAAGGACTTGTATTCTAAGGTAACACATATATTCATTTCCTGATGATTTACACTAGCCGTCAAGCTAAATTGATATAGTCTTAATGTTTATTGAAAACTTATTCTAAACTGTCAGCATATAATTAACTTCGAATACACACAGTCTTGATTAAATTACATAACATACATGATGGTCTACGAAGGAAAATAAAGTTCAACATGCATTATAATAACATATAGTTGCATTAATCTTCAGTTGTATACTGGTTGATATATTGAGTAGTTTCTTGATTATCTATTAATCTTCCTTATTATAAATTTTCAAACAGGTATTAAGGAAATCACAGAATGACAGTTTATTATACCCAAAGGAATTCTAAATAGCCTTTGGGTGTAAGAACTTAAAGTTATACAAAGTGAAAGATTATTGATTGAATGAGGATATGCTATCGGTTATAAAATAAATATCATAGCAAGAATACAATGAAATTAATTTCGTTTTGTATTATGTTTATAGAAGTCGAATTGATATTACGAAGTGATCAGAATTAGACAACCATTTATCATCCAAAAGCACTGAACAGCTGTTTCGTCTGAGTCTGGAACTTTTTAGCATTGCGCAGCTACTACCTCGTCAATGATCAAACCCAGAACCCCCTAGATCCTTGGTGAAAGTCATACTATTAGACCAATGAGTTGGCTCCTAATGGTTGATATTTATAGTTCAGTCAATTTGTGATACGTTTGCGTGACTTCATCTACTGCCATAGGTGGGTAACTACCTCACATCCAACAAGGTTGAACTCCATTGGTCACGTTTTTTCATTAGAAATTCAGAAATTACCTCCAAAAGTCAGTCACTAGTGTGTTGATATTCGTTATAGTTGGTTGTTGTGGAGAATCAATTGATTATGTAGATTTAACTGTTTGTCAAACCACAGACAAATAGTTTTAGCATCCACTTCCTCAAAGATTAAAAAATAAAGAATTAAATTATTCCATACGTATTGCCTGGGTATTTGTTAGTGAGAGGAATATGAATTTCCCTACTCATACAAATAATAAATCTTTTATTTAGCCAACGACTTCGGCTAGTTGAAAGTACTACTTAACATAGCATACGTTATTACCTGAAGAAATTGTTAGAAACCGAGAATATGCTTGGGGTCAATCTTATCCAAACAATGTGTTGAAATCTGCACAGATAGACTTATTAATCAGCTCATTATGTATTGCTTACTTTAATTTTCCAGGTTCTTAGTTTATTTGCAATTTAACTATCATGTCTAGATGCTTCTAAAACGTCAAAATGACTTGTAGCCATTACAAGTACATTTTGTTTTCCATATATAAAAGGTGTTTAATGTTGAAGTCTTTTTTAGAATTCCTACTTTCTTTTTTCAATCAACGTCAAAAAGTCTAGAACTATGTCTGTTTACAAATCATTTAAGAGGTTACTATCGAAGACATCTAGTGTAAAGACCAATTAAATGCTTTATTTACACTTCATTATCGTAATTAATATCAATAATAATATTTAACTCTTAAGAAACTTTCCATCACATGTTTTCTCACCATCAAGTATTTTAAACTTGAGTCACCATACTACTGCCTAATTGAATAATCATGATTCAGTGAAAAAAAATATGTTAAATTAGATAAAATGAACAGTAGTTATAAATGAGTTAAAGATATACGGTCACTGTGAGGCAGTTCATCGTGCATTGATCAGTTAAGTTATTCATGTGAATTAGGCTGTATTAACCGAGCAGTAATGCATGATTTTCTAAAAGAGAATATACGTTAGTCAATGTCTCAATCTTTAGAAAAATTAGTTGGCTTTTCTATGATCATCTACTAATTTAAAGTAACTGAATCTAGAAGGGTCAAAATCAGAAATTTGTGCACAACTAAATCTACAGAAGTTCCCCAATTTAACCATCTACACTGTATTCAAAAGAAACTTAATTTACAATCGTTTCAGAAGTTAATCATATTTCAAAAATTGTTTCTTTCATTCTGATTTATCGATCGAACTATTGTTTTCTATTTTTCTGTATTATAAATTGTTTTTATCACGGTACTACTTTTAAAAATATCACGTAATTTGTAATTGATATTTGAATTATCTTGATAAATTTTAATAAGATTGTTCAGTGACTTTATGGAAGGATGATTATTTGGAGGTAGTCAGTAGGAAACCCTGGATCCAGATTCCTGTTATTTGTCCTCCATCGGAAAGGTGTACCTAGGGCCTTTGAGAAAACCCATGCTTTACGACGGATCATATCCTGTATCAATCAGTTTAGCAGTTTGAAACTATTACCTATGTGCTGTCAGTGCTGAAGCTAACCTTTCGAAAGAATGAGATAGCTAGGTTGGTTGATCTCCCTGTAGTGACAAATTTGGTGTTTATCATGTCTTACGTAATGCTAATCGGATTCTGTCAGTTGAATTAACCAGTGAATATAATTTTCCTCAAACATTTCAGGTATGGGTTCCGCATAACACGAAAGCTAAGTCCAAGATTTCCTGCCAATTATCTCTCCCGAACAGCCTTCCATCTTCACACGGTGCATGTAATGTCGAGTCACTGAGACTAATAGCCATATTACAACTAAATCGATATAATTCGACCAATACTATAAGCAATATGATAAACATTAAATTGGCCATTACATAGTTATTAACCAATTATGTTAAAAACATTTATTTTATTACAGATTAATTTGAGTCGAAACTAATTTGAAATACAATCGTACCATTTAAGCGAATGACCTTACTGAAAGGAAAGTTTTCTTCTGTAAACCATCTTTATGTGAGCATCAATAATGAAACTATTTAACTCCGCTTTGTCTCACTTGATCAGAGTGTACTGATACACAATCACTCACAAACAAAAAGGTGCACAAATACTTACTTCTACATTGGATATTCATAAAAGTTAACTTTAGTTTATATAGTGTTTATACACACAATCAGAGTTACTCATGTACGCTTTTTCTCATTTACTTGTCTTTGTATATGAAGTAATAATAAGATGACAAACTATTATTCACATAGTCATATTGAAGTTGTTACAATCCATAAATTGTATCTACTGACATTCACTTTTATTCATTGTGTTTTATCTCTCTATTTCTATTAAACACAACTTTGCGTAATCATCAATATATATATATATATATATATATATATATATATATATATATATATATATACAACTCATATGGCTGTCTACTTACAGGTAGGTATGTAAGCATACATTATACTTGCTAAACTACTTCCTTGAGCTTGTTATCAGTGTGACTTAAATCTTTTAGTTACCAAAAATACGAATAACTTTCATTATTAGTTTCTAATTTCCTGCATTTTTTTACTCTTTGATAATGAATACACACCCACAATAAGTCACTTGTAACACAGTAGTAGTTAACATATGGTTGTGTATAAACTATTTGGCAAAGTAATTCACTGTAGTTCCATTGTTGGTCAGGATTTAGTGACGTAAGGTTATACTTAAGTGGATTGATACAGTAATAAAGAGTGATCGCAGTGACAAACAAGTTGATAATACTTTATGCCTTCTTGATCAATAAGGTATAATAGAGGATAATGCCCTGGCTTATGACTAAGAAAATATATTGTTGAGAAAGATTACAACTCATTAAGCATACTTTCAGCCAACGCGAAGTTACCATGAAAGCAAACACTACATCATACGACAGACTAACTTAGGTTAGTATTAGAGTATCATGAATTCACTAAATCTAAAAATATAGATTATTATATGTGGACCCACTAGACTGAATGATAAGAGGTCACCAAAAAGCTTTAAGAGCATTAATTCAATCCTTGGTTGGATTGCGGATGCTCAGTAATGATGTGTACAATACTAGGACTAAACAATTTATCAGTAGCTCTTTGTTTTTAATTTTTAACTAATATTTCGTACAAGCTAATGATGTGAAACTTCAAATTCAGTAGTCGCTCCAACAACCAATATTAAGCTATTCTAGTTTGTTGAACGAAAGGTTATTTGGATCACTTAACTGTACAAATCAAAATCTGAATTCATGAACGTTCTACCTTATTGATTAACAGCCAATAATGTTGATTTGTATATTTAATCACTTCTCATTAGTAACTATGGCTGTTTTGAAACAGCGACATCATACTATTCCATGAATTGCTATAGTTGTCCATTAAGCTACCAATAGATATCTCAGTGTCGAAGAATGTTAAGCAGATAAAAATAGTTATAGAAAAATCATATGCAACATTGGTTCAGTTCTAATGAAAATTTTTCAGCAAAGTGTACCAGTAATCTTGAGCAAATGATGTTCCTTGATGAATTCACACCCGTCTTCCAGTATTTGATAAGTTTTTATACAGAGTTTTAGACCACTTTGTGTTGTTATAATGACTTCTACAGAAAAACCACTGTGATTTTCGTCTAAGATTATATTTTGAACATATTGATTCAAAGCTACTGTCTCGCCATCCAAATATGTCCGATAAAGATATATTGAAAATTACAGGACGTAAATGAATATACAATAAGTATAATACTATGTGACAGAAGCTATCTGCAATATTTTTTGTATTTACTAAATGCTTGCGCCCAATTTTGACATCGGGCACTTTATATCATAGTAACAAGCATTTTAGTAAATACAAAAAATATTGCAGATAGCTTCTGTCACATTTTTTACTTTTTCAGTATCAGTCCTCTGAGGATGCTACAAAGCTTTTAATAATGTAGTCAAATGAGTGCTATGTTTAAATTATTAGTGATTTGCTATTTTGCATTTATATACATGTTAGCTTACACCATAAAAATTCAAATAAACAAAACAAGACTGTATTTCATTAAGGATTACAACGAATTAGTCGTTTTTCGTCTTGTTTACCCCTAACACATTGCCATGATATTAAGTTAAATTACAGGTTTTATTTAATATTTATCCTATTTGGGATGTGTAATTTAAATGTATTTAAATCTTAGTATGTTAATATTCACACTGAAATTTGAATTCAATAGCTGTCATTTCAGATGTCATTTATTATTCCTTAAGATTAAGGTATATGCAACTGATGAGTACTAAATTAAACGAAACGTGCATATTTAATTTCATTGTTTTCCAACATAATAAATATATCAATAAATAATGACTTTAAGAAAGAATAAAGAAAAAAATAATTTTTTATAGACTTACTTATGATTTTTGCCAAGTTTTTTAGCTTCAAAATCACAAAATGTTACACGTGGAAAATTACCCGAATGAAACCATTCACGTCCTTTCAATAAATCATATAATACACGAAAACCATAAAATGTACTATCATTACCAACAAATTTCTCCATCATAAATAATTGTCCAATAATATTTGTTAAATATAAGAATTTAGTGAAAAAATATAAGACAACTAAAAAATTTCCCTGACGTTTACCACAACAACATGAACATGAACAACAATAATGAAAATGTCTTTTATGTAAATGATGTAATGATTTATCTTGTGATTTATATGCTGTAGGTAATGTAGTAGAACGATATGAACTTGTTGTATTTATATTTATTGGTGAATTTTGTTGTTGTGTATGACTATCATGGATTTTTAAACGTCCAAGTATTGGATGATAATCTCCACCACCGATACCACTTCTAGAATTCATTGTTTCCATTGTTGCTGAAATTGTTGTAGCTTCTTCTGTAACAGATGGTAAACGTTTTTTATTCTTTTTTCCATTATCATCTATAGAGAAACTATGCCTTATTTTATCTAATAATGAAGTATTTGAACCACGACGTTGTGATGTAATCAATCCAGACTCAACCTGATGATCATTACTATAGCGATTTTCATCACCACCAATAGGAGATTGCCTTGAATTAACTGTGGATAACTGATGGAAATGACTTGTAGGCATATATGGTGGTGATTGAGTATGCGAGTGAGGTGGGGGTGGGACAGGTGGATGATGATGTAAATGTGGATGCTGATGATAAGCTGGTGAATAATGTTGATGAACATGTACATGAGGTGATTGTCCAAGACCTGTATAACTTGTAGGAGAAAATCCTAAAACTGTCGATAATTTTCGTTTACGATAATCTCTCTGTCTGTAAATACAGCCCTCCATATAACGTGCTATAAAACGCACATTTTTCATCGTATGCTCGGGTAGGAGAACATTTAGAGTCACATGACATCTGAAGAATACGTCTAACATTAAATCCTGATTGTGCCATAAATAAACGCCATATAAGGCATGGTAAATAAAATAGCATAGCTTGTATAGCCATTACAATTGGTGCCCATTGATAATAACCGATTAATAACATTTCTCTATCTGGTGCTGGGGGTAAACTATGCTGTAATGGAGCAAAATATGTATTTGACACCCAACAATAATTTTCAGCATATTCCTCCCAACCACGTGTAAACTCTTGAGGAATCCAACATTGGATAGGCTTACCTATAAAAAAGAATAACAACAAAAATAATTGATTTATCGACAATATTTTAAATATGTTTAGTTTAGTATTATTTGAAATTATGGGCTAACTAAATTAGTTGAAGTTAATTTAGGCATACCGCCGTTCAACAAAATATGTTACTTGTACTCATCTTAGATTGATGTTGGTTGGGTACCAATGAAAACCAGAGAGCACTGAACAGCTGTTTCCTCTTAGGATAGAACTCCTCTGCAGTTCACACCGTCGATTTCTTCAGGGACTTTAACCTGAGGCCTTTGGGTTCGTAAATGCTTGACCCTCTGTATTATTGGGTTGGTACTGTATTCAATAATTTTGGTGATTCTTCTGTGAGTATTGTATATTATGCAGTATTTTAAGCGTAGATTTTATTTCAACTGTATAAAGTAATTCGAAACTCTCTACTGTGAACATACGTGAAACGTGCGACAAATTTCAGGAATGGTAAGGAAATAGTCGTGTAATATCCTGACTTTATTACATTTAGAAATATCAATCACATGATACCAGCTTAAAAGTTTAAAGGTCAGGCGCTCAGTGTAAGACCTAAAGTCCTCAACTTCAATCACTCAAGAAATTATATAGACGAAATCAAGAAGAAACAACTGTCTATAACTGACTGGTTTACAATATTTCACTAAATGGAATTCATATCGTTAGTGTAAAATTATAAAGTTCTAGTAAGATTTAAGCAGAGCATTCAAACATGTCAGGAAGTGTTAAACACTTGTAGACCATAATATCTTTATGACTGTACTAACTTGAGTTGCATGTAGTTTAATATGAACTTCTGTAGAGCTAATCGCTTACATACTAATTGATTCTTCATTACGCAGTTTTCAATGTCACGCTGCCTGGTTCTCTTGTTTTAATTGAAGCAGTTGTTATTCAACCAGTGGTTTTAGTAGCTCGACATTATCAAAAAACTCGTTCATTAGTCTCCAGGTACACTGTTTCCAACAAAATCATTCAGCATACTAAAATTTGACGAAATATACTGTGATGTACAGTTAGACAGGCTCATGGTTGTTGCCAATTATTCATAAAAGGATTATATCATCACTAAGAGCAAGATTCTACTGACTAGTTAATTTTTATTAAATTGGGTTTAATCGTTAATCACGGTATTTTATTCCATTCAAAATTTTTAATTTTCCTTAAGAGGCAAATGTCATTTGTATCCACACAGATAACAAAGAATAGGACACTCATTGAATGATCAAATAAATTAGCATTTATAAATTATTTTTGTTTTCGGTTGGGATCACTTTGAATTAGAAGTTTAACGGTAATGAACTCTCAGGAGTACATGTACATCCTGAGTTCACTCACTGGTAGATTTATGAATGTGCATTCGTCAAGTGACAAGTTTGTATTATAACGGTACAGCAGATTATTGCTTTTCGGTTTTTAGTATTTGTGCAGGTGTCTGAGATCAAAATATGATTTAAAACTTAGATTTTAACATTCTATACAACACTGATTAGTAACAGTTATACAATATTCGATCTACTAAATCATAAAGGAAGAAAAAATAAAGCTGATCTGTGATTCACACACTCTTATGTTTACAATCACTAAGCAAACAACAATAAGCCATTAATGCCGTTTATTTGTTGCTAAAAAAGATATGGTAATGTTTCTTCACTTCAGACACAAGACATAAATGAAGTCATTATGTAATACATTGCATATTTGATTTTTGTTGTCAGTGTATAACCATTCATCTTCTACTATTACTTGTTATTTCTTATTTAGAGTAATTTTTTCCCATCAAAATATTTCTACAAACTAACAGAGATGATCACTTATCATTTACATTCATCCAAGTATTTTAAAAACCAAAACGAAATATAACACCATTTTCAGTTGGTTGGTATTCATAGTGGGATGAAGCAGGATATGTTGATAGGGTAGAAAGGAAAGAGGAGGTTAGAGATGGATAGACACAGAAAGATATATGTATATTGTGAAAGCGAAAAGTGATAGGAGAAATTGATGGATTACGATAAAGAAATAAACAATATGGGAGTGAACCGTATTTTTGTTACTGTTACCACCAAAATATATGATGAATATGTTGATGATGGTACTACTACTACTACTACTACTACTACTACTACTAATAATAATAATAATAATAATAATTATTATTATTATTATTATTATTATTATTATTATATTGGCATTGTTCTTATCAATTTCCACCTTATTTATTCTCCCGTCATTTTGTTATCTATATGCCTTTCAAGGTTTTTGATGAGAATCAAGTGAAATGAAGCGGATTTCTAATAATCATCACAGATAGAAGTCTACCTTATTATAACAATCTTATCGTTTATTTATGTATTTGATAAAGTAGAAAACTTTTCATCAAACTCTGTATGAAACGCACACATTTGATCATTAACAATACTATGATTGTTACTCCAAGCAGCATCCTCATTATTATGATCATGATTATAGATATGAAAAAGGGGAGGGAGAGTGGGCTAATAAACAAAAGCCTGAATCTCTAATGAATTTTCAAATAACAACCATCTTCACTGAAGAATAATTTTTCAGAGATTAGGACAGTGACTACTGATTACCTGTTAGCTAAAAATAAGTAGTTTAAGTGATCTAATTCTAAGTTTTCCGTTCATTATATAAATGAGTTGTTAGATGAATCAATGTTATTGAAATAAGTATTATTTACGTTAATAGAAGGATATCCATGATTGTATCGATGATCAATTTGTAAAAGTAATTTTCTTGTTTCTCAGATAATAGAACAAGAGGAAACTTATTAATTCCTGGACGGGCTTATTTTATCAAGCCATTTGTGCTTACATCATATGGTATTGTTACCTCTATACTATGCAATATAATCAGTAATTTGTGATCCAGATAAAGAATTGTGATGAAGTTTTCATA
This sequence comes from Schistosoma japonicum, assembly GCA_025215515.1. Taxonomy (NCBI): domain Eukaryota; kingdom Metazoa; phylum Platyhelminthes; class Trematoda; order Strigeidida; family Schistosomatidae; genus Schistosoma; species Schistosoma japonicum. The sequence continues at coordinate 24,350,995 of CM046069.1, read as the reverse complement.
TAAGATGGATTATATCATGGATTTATGTAAAGTAAGCAACCACTTACATTCAAGAAACAGTAATAATGAAACTGTTTCTTGATTGTATACTGATTCTCAAAAATTTGTACTGATTGTAGGATTAGGGATCAAGCAGAAAACCTTTACACCTAACATCTGGCTAGTTATCATTAGATGATCAAGTCAAGTTTTTATTATCTGTATTTCTAACTAAAGAGAAGTTTTGATATATAGTTTCGGTACGGCAGTGATATAATTAAAGATCGCTACATTATTAGATTACAATAAGAGCTTTTCAGTAAAGAAGGCAGTTTCTTCTTAACAAAATTATTAATTAGAGCTGTATAGTCGTATTTATGGAAGTCTATTATAATTTTAGGAAGACATTGTATCATCTAACAAATCAATCATGAATTAGTTGTCGGCTTTTCTCGAATATGGAATGAAGTAGGGGCTAAAAATTCAGCACTTGAAATAGCCATTTGAAAAGTGTTGCATCATGTTAGTAACCCCTTGAGTTAGCAAGCACACACAATTATTCCAAAGAAGTAATTTAATCAAAACGCTTTCTCGAATGAAGTTTCTGTTGTGGAAGATAATTTAAAGTATTGCTTAGTAAAATGTTTTCTTAAAAGAACGCGAGAATTGTTTCTAAAAATGTTAGCTTTCGTGTTTCTTTGAAATTGTCGCTATTTTGTGTTGTGATGAAGCTTTATATTTGCTACTTTGATTCTAGGATTCTTTTAATAAATCCAAAGGGACAGGACGAACTCATTCTTCTAAAGTCTTTTGTAAAATTTATCGAATTCATCATCTATTGTATCATTTGTCTGTATCAACCTAACTATCAAAGATAAGAATGAATCAGATTTCTCTTTCTGTGTGATGGCAACTAACTTTGGAAATTAGTATGCTACCCCATCTATGTTGGCTTCGCATCAATCGGTTATTGTAAATACCCATAGGGATTTACAACTTTGTTATGTGAAGTAATACTTTTTCAAATGACTATTTGCAAAAACTTAATTTCACACCCTTACTTTATTCAATACTCGAAAAAAGTTCACAACTGATTTTTCATTAGTTCGTAAGATGATGTAATGCCTCCCTACTTAATTATACATTATTCCAAAAAAAAAAACATCATAAATACAGGTCTAATAAACAACTTTGTTTGAAAGAAATTGTTTTCTTCACTGAAAACCATTCATTATAGTCTAATACTTTGTACAAATCAAATTATAATATCGGCAAAACTGTAGCTGATCACTACCCATAAGCCGACCAATACTAATCCCTCGATCTTATAAAAAGTCAATAACAAAAGTCATTATACCGTAATAATACTGTAAAACTGATTGACATATACTTGAATCACTTACGATAGTATGTCTTACTGACTATTATCAATTAATTTTAACCATATAACAATCAAAGCTAATGCATGCAATATAGAGTCAATTAGATTATCGTTTATATTACAAATTGGTTAGTAAAGTTTTCACAACACTGGGAACTAGATAAACATGATATTGGTTACGACTCATTGATCAATCAAGTATTATTGACCTGTATTATTAGAAAGTATGCAGTTAATATTTAAAGCCAAATAAACTAGTCAATACAGAAAGAAAATACCGAGTAATAGATTGTTAAGAAGGTTTTATTGAAAAAAAATTTAAAAGAATGATAAAACGACTAGATATTCAAAATAAAATTTATTCCGTGAAATGATAATTGAATTATTCAACATGACCTGAACAAACAAAAATTGAAGTAACTTGAGTAAATTTAATTAACTCGACTAAAATTTACATAGAAATAACCATTTTTACAGGGAATAAATGAGAGAATAATATCTGTACAGCTTGAAATGTGCTTCTAACCGAGACAATATACAATAAATTACGCGTACATTGAAAATTATAAATTACGTAATGACATCCTCAACTGAAAACATTATATCCTCACAATCATTATCGTGTCATTTACATATGTGCTACAAATGATAAATCGAAAAGTAACTCCACAAAGTCACTATTCACACAATCGCAATTCTCATGAGAATTCCACACCTACTTCATCATTATAAACTTCATCATCATCAAAACAACTCATTTCTCATCCCATCTAACATATCTCAATCATGCATTGCATGTACGCACTCACCTAGATAGGTGGGTATGTGGGTAGGTAAATAGGCAAGCAGGTAGATTGTTTTGTGTACAAAAGTGAACAGTATTTCTCAATCTCACAACATTTGACTGACTTATCACTAGTCGGCATCCAAGCAACCAGCTTGTAAGCAACACCCATGACAACAATAACGACATCGAGAAGTAGGATGAGAAGTGAAACTTCACAATCATGATGTAATTTCATGTGTGAGTGTGTAAGATATTCGGTGCGTGAGTGTGTGTGCATCAGTAGTTGGGAGTTGATGTAGCGCAGTGGGGAGCTGAGTATTGAAGAGAGGTAGCAATTAGTAGTAAGTTGTGAATTAATTCCACTCTTCCCTCCTCACATCTCTCACTCTCACCCATTTTAATTTGACTTCATTTGCATTTTTTAGTTAAGTAGGTCGAGGGATGTTTGTTTACGTGCTTGTTTTTGTAGATGAATTAGTTGGTTGACTAATAGTGGCAAAATAAACAAATATTTTTGAACAACTTCCCTTAAGATAATATGATCATTTGTAAACAGTTAATCCCATTACTGTCACAGTAATCACTAAGTGAATAAATAAAATGTCGTCGTCACAATGGCTGCATCTTCACATTTAATCAGATGACTTTACAAAAGACTGAAATATGCTACCGTGAAAACGAGGTGAATCTAATGACGTTTTAAATTAGTCAGTAATCATGAAATTGAATGGCTTGAAGAGATTTTGAATATTCATATATTTACTTAATATTTATTCCTCAGTTCTAAGAAAGTTTTCGATCTCTTATATTTGACGACATGATGCTGAGTTACGGTGCTTAGTATTAAAGAAAAACATAAGTTAGTTGAATATACGACAGCTTGAAGAGCTTAAGTATCGGTTACAATTAGTTCATCAAAAAAATCTGAGATTGTACTCATCATTATAAATTAGCACTAAGTATATTTATCATTCATTGAGTCAGGTGACTGGTGATGTCAAATCAAGTCCAAGTAAGCTGTGTTCAGTCGCTTATAGTAGCGATTAGACTTTAACGTGAGTGATAAAATTCGATCATTAGCATGGCATAAATATTACATTGGTTGCTACACAGTAATCAATCAGTATAAATATCTTAGCAACGTTGATCATAATCTATTGTAGTGATTCTGGTGCATTAACCATTTGTTTTCACTTATATCCTGAATAGCAAATCTATTTAACACCTCCAATTCATGAATTGATTTTTAAGTCACTAAGTTCAATATTTTTGCTGCAACTGACATTACTATTGGCTCTACTTCTTTGGTATTCATATTGTTTTGTTGATGTTGTGTGGCCGCAGACTGAATCGGCGCATTATTGTATCAATTTCCTTGTTGTACATAACTGAGTAACCGACGAGACGGTTCAAACACCTTTGACGAAAAGTATTTTTCGGACATGACCATTCCTTTTAGCTTAAAATAAAAGCTTATGGTTTTAATTTGATAGTTTTGTATATGAGAACTAAATATTTAATCATTTTCCTGACAATTCTTTTGGAGAATATCAGACAAAGTAGCCAAATTTCGACAGATAATACAATGTTTGGATTAAATTGCATTTAAACAAATTAGCATATCGTAAAACTAAAAGATATAAGTGTTTAATCAAGGTCGCTTATAATATAACTCATCTGCAGAAACAAACATGTAAACAAACATCCCTCGACCTACTTAACTAAAAAATGCAAATGAAGTCAAATTAAAATGGGTGAGAGTGAGAGATGTGAGGAGGGAAGAGTGGAATTAATTCACAACTTACTACTAATTGCTACCTCTCTTCAATACTCAGCTCCCCACTGCGCTACATCAACTCCCAACTACTGATGCACACACACTCACGCACCGAATATCTTACACACTCACACATGAAATTACATCATGATTGTGAAGTTTCACTTCTCATCCTACTTCTCGATGTCGTTATTGTTGTCATGGATATTGCTTGCAAGCTGGTTGCTTGGATGCCGACTAGTGATAAGTCAGTCAAATGTTGTGAGATTGAGAAATACTGTTTACTTTTGTACACAAAACAATCTACCTGCTTGCCTATTTACCTACCCACATACCCACCTATCTAGGTGAGTGCGTACATGCAATGCATGATTGAGATATGTTAGATGGGATGAGAAATGAGTTGTTTTGATGATGATGAAGTTTATATAATGATGAAGTAGGTGTGGAATTCTCATGAGAATTGCGATTGTGTGAATAGTGACTTTGTGGAGTTACTTTTCGATTTATCATTTGTAGCACAAATGTAATTTTTAAGATAGTAAGTATGATGATATTTTTGAAGACGAGGAGTGTATGTTTGTACTCGATTATGCAATTAAAGAACTAGTATGTATTGTAATTCATAAATTTGTGATTAACAGTTTTTTTTCCATTTCACATTGTTTAGCCAGTCCTGATTACTTGCTTTGTACTTTAATATCTTCAGACCGTCTTTTTAAGTTTGTGATGAATAGTTATATTTTGCTTTTTCTGTTGGACTGTATTCTGTCTGCTTTCTCCTTGAAACGTCATTAGGTCATACTAGTGAACTATGTTGTACTGTAATTTCTATGCTCTGTGACTTATTAGTGAATCCTTGATTATTTCTCTTAAAAACACTGTCAAAAACTACTACACTTGTCAGTGGACTAATTATTCATTTCACCAGTGACAAATCGGACATTGGTGGATGGTTATCTTTTGATTTCTTTTTTAGTTTTATTCCAATTTAATTTATTTTAATCATCTTCACTGGTTGACATTTTCTATACAAAACTGTGAACAGAGGCTTCTTCGATAAGTCAAGTCCATGTTGTTTGACCTAAAAGTGATGTTTCTAGAAATTCTTTGGCACCCTAAAAATATTTTGGATTCTAAATTTGAACATCTTCCAATCCTATTTGGGTCTGTCTGAAATCATTGATACTGGTGACAACATCATATTTCACCTGAAATTCCCCTTAGGGTTACCACCAGTCTAAACCCAGTTATGGGAGGAGGGTTGGGTACCGAGGTTAGCAACCCCATCTCGTAAAACAACAATCTTGTTAAGAACACGCTAACCAGAAAAAAACCTTTCTAACCCTCTTAACTCTACCCTGGGAGTTAAAAGATCTTAATTTCGAAGAGTTATAATTCATCATGGTAAAAGCTGAGTTTCTTTTAGAGCCATAAGGCTTATGCCCCTTACAACAGCTAGAGCAATAATTAATATAGGTACATGTAATGTTAGCGTAAGGTGAGAGACGTGGAGAAGCATGAAGATAGCCATAGAAATGAAAAAGATACAATTTGAAGATACTTGGAATAAGCAGAACTCATTGATTACAAGCTGGACAACAAAAATTATCCTCAGGTGAAGTGTTTTTATACTCCGGTCAAGAAAAAGAAAATGTCTGTCACACACAAGGAGTCTCACTAATGCTGTTCTAGAAGCAATGTTGGGTGCTTTTAGTATGGGAACCTCATGGACCTTCAAAAAGAAGTAGAAAGGGATCATAATTATTGTCATCCAGTGCTATGCACCTGTCAACGACAACCACGAAGTGGACTAAAACCAGTTCTACGCGACGCTGCTGTCAATCATCAAAAATTAATCAACTGAGAACCTGAACATTTTGATGAGAGACTTTAACGCCAAGGTTGGAATGGACAACACCGGATATGAAGACATCATGGGATGACATGGACTGGGAGAAACGAACAAAACCGGTGAGAGGTTGGCAAACCGATGTGCCTTCCAAAAAATTATTATAGGTGACATTATATTCTCCAGCAAAACACATACACAAAACTACACACTTTTTACGAGATCAGAATATTGAGAAGCAACTCGAACATATCTTCATCTATAAGAGGTTCAGAAGGATCATGGAAGACGTTAGAGTAAGGAGAGGAGCTAAAATAGCTTCAGATCACCATCTGGTGGTGGCTAAAATTAAAGTGAAGCTGAAGAAACACTGGAAAACTGGAGCAGCAGTATTACAAAAGTTTAACACAACCGTTCTCAGCGATACTAACAAACGCAACGAACTCAAAATAACTCTGGACAATAAATTCCAGGCATTTCGCGATCTACTAGAAAAAGATGGAACTGATATGGAGGACAACTGGAAATAGATTAAAGAAACAATGACTTCAACATGTCAGGAGGTTTTCGGTTGCAAGGAGCATCAGCATAAAGAATGGATTTCTGTTGGTACTGTAGAAGAAATCGAAGAAAAGAGGATTAAGAAGATAGTAATGAATATCGGCGGAACAAGAACAGAGTAAGCCAAGGCATAAGTCGACAAGCAAGTAAGGGGGAGCATTATGTCGGATAAACGAAAATATGTTGAGGACCTAGCAATGATGGCGAAAAAGGCTGCAAAAGAAGAAAACATGAGGCACCTATACGATACAATGGAGAAACTAGCTGAGAAATTCAATAAGTTAAAACGGCCAATCAAGAACAAGGATGGCTAAACAATCACTGAAGTGAATGAACAACGAAACTGGTTGGTAAAACACTTCGAAGAACCCTTGAATGGACCAGCCCCACTGAACCCACCAGTCATCTAAGCATCAATCACGGATCACTCTATAAACACCAACCCACCAACAGTCGACCAAATCAAAATGACCATCAGAGTGTGAAATCAAGAGTGACAAATCGCCAGGACCAGACAACATACTAGCTAATCATGACAATGAAGTTAGATATAAAAGTGACTGAGAATATATTCCACATCCTCTTCAGGATGATTTGGGAGGAAGAACAAGTGACAGTAGACTGGAAATAAGGGTGCCTTGTCGAAATACTAGAGAAAGAAGATCTCGACAAGTGCGAGAATCACTGAGGCATAACTCTACTTCGAGTACCACGGAAAGTTTTTGACAGTGTTATTAAACTGAATTAAAAATCCAGTCGACGCCCAGCTTCGAAATCAACAGGAAGGATTCCATAAAAATCGATCGTCTATTGACTGAATCTCGACACTATGGTTCATTGTTGAACAATCTGTCAAATGGGATTCACCACATTATATCGATTTCCTCGACTACGGAAAAGCATTCGACAGCGTGGAAAGAAGAATATTATGAGCCTTCCACGACATTATGGCATACCCGAGTAGATAGTCAACATCGTACGGAGTTTTTACGATGGACCACACTTTACACGCAGTGACGTCTACTATCTCAGTTTTCATTTGACAGAGGGCAATTACCCAGTTGGAATTGATTCCTAATTCATCAGTTTTTCGCAGTTTTCAATTGCTTAATGTGTGTTAGGAAGTTTAAGGATTAATAATAACTTCGAACTGTCAATAGGACAATTTTCACCGTTTAAAAGTAACAAAAATGCTACCAGAGACTAAGGTTTTTCCGAACAATTGTAATGCAATGAAGTGTAGCTAGACAATGTGTTGATTTTTTCTGTGGGATATGATTTTAGTCAAACTGGATTTTAAGGGCTAATTCATTTAATTGTGAGTATCCTGCCATTCTTCCACATAGGATCAACATATAATTCTGATAAATGAGCGCCACAAGATTTCCTCCACAACCGATCAAGGGCTTCTGCTGTTGATCTTGAATGTAAGTGATTGTTGTTTGAAACCATAATGAGATTATTATGACCATTAGTAATACGTATAGTTTACAACTAAAGAAAATTGGCTCCAATTAAACATTCACAAATCAAATAATGAAATGACAAGAGGAAAACACATCAAATGTCATCTACGATGTAAACTGCATAAACTGAGAAAACGTTTAATCCGGTAAAATGGTAGCCATGATCATCTTATCTACGAGAACATCAACGAGCTACCAACATGTATACTGATAGTCATGCACACAAGTTTGTTAATAATTACCGGTTCAGTAAACGAAAAAATGACTGAGTATTGAGATTTAACATAATAAACAATGAAAAGACTATGGATAATCTCAATCCTGTGATGAAGCTATGAACAGTGAGTTAGTTGATTTAATTGTAAAGATTTAATGGTTAATTTTAGAAGACACTTCGAGAGAGATCCTGAACATTTATGAAGCGATCCTTTTAATAGTAAGGCTTTAAATGATTTAAGATTTCAGCTTTTTTCTAGCTAATAAGTCTGGATCCAGCTTATAAAGTATACAAAGAAATACAGTGGTCTTTGGAATTTAATACACACTGTATTTTCTAATTATCGTATGAGAAAGGTTTAAGGTTAGTTCGATAGTGCTAAACACTGGCAAAATTAGTCGGTCATAATGAACGTATCCTAAAATTGAAAGACTGGTCGCTGAATTTAGGTGTTTATCAAAACTCGTTAAGGTTAATTATATAAATATAATCTGACTCAACTTATAAATCTGGCTAAAGCGGCAGGCACACTCCAGTCTAGTGAGGCTGATTTTTGCTAAGTACACAGTGAAGTGACAGGGCAGACTGGTCAGCAGATTACAGTTAGTCATGTTAGGTAACCATCTGTTGGTGTAACTCTAATGAAAGTTTACTTATGTTGAACAGGTATATTAACCTGATTAGTACGAGATCTGACTATTAGTTCAGAATACACTTGTGTATTAGTGTGAAGTGGAACAAAGTTGTAAAGTATTTATCTGAATCGTACAACCAGCTTTATAGTAACTGAGTATTAATTAAATACACTTTTCTTTGAAGTATCATATAATTATTTTACACTGAATTAAATGGTTTCTAGGCGAATTTTGTTAAATTTTAAGGATACTTTCTACTATAAACTGATATCCGTCAGAAAAATATTGAAAAACTAAAGTTCACTGGGTGATTATATCTTTGAAATTGGTCGCTTCTTGACAAATCTAGTGAAAGTTATGTTTTTTTAAACTCGTAAAGTTAAGTGTATGGCAGTCACCAGCCTATGAAGTTGAGTGATATCAGATAGATCCTATCGATAGTATACAATCAGATAGGTTAAACTGCATCAATATAATCGTTTAGAGCTGGTAAATGAATTATGATATAAGATGATTTTTAGTCAAGCTACACGTACGAATTAATGCCACTATCAAAATAACCTAATGCTTTTAAAATTTTATTCTTCAGCTAATAACCAGAAAACTTAGTTGATTTCGTAAGTTCATTGGTACCTCTAGGCCTACTATTAGTTTTATAATATTGTTATTATTATATGAATATGATATCGCATAAAATCACTTATATAAGTGAAGATATATCACACTATCAAGGTTGATTTCTGAATCTTCTCCACATCCATAAAAAACTTGCAGAGAATCTGATACCAAGCTTTCTAAATTTTCTGTAGGATTAGGTGAATCAGGCTGTAAAACGACATTATGTGAAAACCATACGTTGAAATCGGTGTCTACTTCACCAATAAGCCTATTATTTAATGCCACTAATGAAATGATTTCTTCGTGGGTTTAAAAGGAACATGCTAAGCTGAAACAAAAGTTCATTAGTATTAATAGAGAAAGGTATGATTATATCAAATGTAAGACTGATGTTTTGACTTTATGACGACATAAAAGGGTTTTTATTTAGGTAAATGTACATGTAGTTATGCTGTATAATATGAACGGTATCATATAAATGTCATTTATTTTTTGAATTCAGCTCAAAAAGTTAAAAGTACTTTATACTTTTATTTTATTCTCTCACTCTAATCATTCTCGTGTATTTTTTGTTTATTACTTTTACAAAATTGTTCTAGTTTCCTTTGAAGTATATTTTGTCTCCAAGCTATTCTTATTTGTTTTTATTTCAAATTAATTGAAGTTTAATGGCTATTGATTACATAGAACATGAAGATTATGACATCTACAAGAAATATAACATATAAAATAATAAATTTCAACTAAGTAACTTAATGATATTTTCATTATCAATGTTTAGTGATGATAGTAACTATGCCTATTTTAAGTTCAATGTTACTCAATTTTTACTGATCACTCAATCAATCTCGATTTCAATTATCACTATCCAAAAAATGATAATTACATTAAAAGGAAATTTAGACAGATGCATATTGCTAAAAAAAAAACCAACCAAACAAAAGTACAATTTTTCTAAATGATTAAAAGCATTTTTCTTTTCTTTTTTTTGAATTTAATTAACTAACATGTAAAAAAGAAAAGTTTATTTTATTTCATTTGGGCTTAGTAACACGCTAACATTCTTTATTTTCTTTAACAAAGTAAAGAATATGTACTGAAGTATTGAAAAAAACGAAACGTAACTTTCAGTAAGAATAATCAACGTTTTACATCTTTTTTTTAATAATCATTTCTAATCAATAATTATGAGTTGTTGTTTTTTTTCCATTCGAATTAAGTAGTACATCTAACAGTAGATTATATAAAACAAAAAACAAGATTATCGAAATTTAGTTTCTTTAATAATTAAAGTTAATTCAACTGGAAATTATGAATCTTTCTCATGTATTATCATCGATTACTTTATGCACAATAGAATGAATGAATTGACTAGATCATGTGATCTTCTAAAGGTTTCCTGTCGATTGGATTATTTCTTTTTCTTCTGTTTTCTTGAAAAGTTTAATTTCTTTGAAGTTTATGAAAAATAGTTTTATAATAAGGAGAGAGAATGGTGAGAGATGGGTGGGAAATATTTTTTAGTCAGTTGATTTTACTATTAAAGTCGTATGAATTTGAGTTTTGTTTTTACTAAGTATAGTGAAAACTTTCTGCTTATTGTACTTTAAAGTAACCAATTTTTCACAACTACATAAGGAAATCTAAAATAATGAATTAAGATGGTTTTGTGAAAATAGGTATTAAATTTAGCCGTTTATATTCTTTACAGATTGATGTTGGTTGGATACTACTCAAAACCAAGGAGCTTCGACGGTTGTTTAGTTCTAGTTTGTAACTCATCAGCAGTATGCACTCTTGATTCTTTCAGGTAATCGAATTCACAGTCTTTAGGTTTCACAACTAATGCTCACACAACTGCACTACTGGTACTGAGTTCGGGGGTAGAACTCCCATTTGCATTAATTTGTGATATAAGATGACGGTCATCTATTATTACTTGTGATAACTGTCTCATTACCGAAACGTCTGAACTCCATCAGTCACAACTTCTTACTATTCCCTGGAGGAATCAGAGTTGTACACTACTTAGGAGCCATATACTAGGACTAAATAGTTACCTAGTGCTCCCTAAATTTCACCGGTACCTAACCAGCATCAATCTATGACGAATATGAAGAATTAGACATAAAACACACTATATTTCTGTGACCTCAAAATAAATTTTATTAGTGAAGACAAAATATACATGATTCGTTTCATTATTTTTGTATAGAAAATATTTATGCTAAAAGAATTTATAATCAGGTTATCTGGAAAGACGCAATGTACCTATATAGTTCAAACCACATGATATCATAAAGATGAACAGCGGAACATCGATATGATTAATACTCGATCTAGGCATATTTTTAGCAGTCAGTCAATTAACATGAAACCTAGTACATATATTTACCGGTTTAATTTAGGATGCTATCTGAACACAAGAAAGTGAAATTATCAAAATGATTATCAAGTAATAGTAATATCATCGGTAGTATAGAAACTAATTAATTAACAGACTACAGCATAAAATAAATTTGAAATATAAAGTGTAAAGAAGGATAAAGAATGGGAACGTTTCAATGACATTGTGACTAATGTTCAGCTATGTCACCTGACGATTCCAATTGTTAATTCCCAATCCTAACCTGGAAGTTTTACAATTTATTAATGATTCTTCAATAATATCAGTTATATAAATAGAGTCTGGATAATAGTATTTGGAGAATATACTGCATTTATTAGATATTTCGTTGTATTCTTCATAGCTACTTACAGAAAATTAGTTTTAGTTAATATATTTTGTCAACATAGTAGTAAATTAAGACATACATTGCCTACTATGACATTGACATAGTTGTAATGGAGATAGAATTGAGGTTATTTTAGCGGTCTATTTATAAATGAAGTGAGTGATAATACTTGAAACTACTGAAAGGGTTTAATTAAGTTATCTGAAACAGAGTCTGATAAGAATTTAAAAAGTCTATAAATTATTAAAAATTTGATCACTTTGGGTAACTAGAACTTATTGAAATACCAGGGTTATGATGGGAATGTTAGATCAACGCTTTATTGAAGGTGATTAGGTTACATAATGTAATAAAATGGAAATATGAAACAAAATTTTAAACACTGAATTGTGTTTATTGATGAATAGATAATTCAACATTTCGTTTATCTGAAGGATACACAATATAGAGTTCATCTGAATTACTGTAAATATAGTCTGATCAGGCACAAGAAAATCACCTGTAATAGTGCCAATTTATCAAGACATTGAAGATTTGTGGTGTTGATAAGCTACGAAAAAAGCTAACGTAAACATAGAATGTTTGAAAAATAGCCAGTATCTAGACACATTTTTGACAAATATGACAAATTTGCGGAGAAGAAAATGATCGAAATATTCTATAGTTAACGAGAAATCTATTTTCCTCTCACTTCATTTTAAACGTGATAAATTCTCAATGTACATTGAATCACTGACATAAAGCCACACTAGCCAGCACATATCCTTTAACCAAGTTAATCTTCATATACAGAGCAAAATGTTCTCTAGAACAATTAAAGATTGATAGATAACCCTTACATGTTACCATCAATTTCAATTACAAATTTAAGTGTATATGCTGAAGTAGTTACATTGGTAGGACAGAAGTAGGACCTACATTCGATTTCAAAGATCTCAATAAAACTAACTGAAGATGTTTATAGTCGCCATTTTAAGATATTTTCATGGTAAATGGCATCAGATCGATAATTTAGGATCTATCTAGGTCATTATTAAATGAGTCGAGTTCTTTTCTATTCGATAGTAATATTAAGCGATATTCAATTACATCATTTGTTTGTTTAATCAATTCATTCCTTTCAAATTGCATTGTATTCAAATTATTCCAATTACGCATTCATATTTACTTTATCTAACCAACCCAAACTCACGTTATTCTTACTCGTCAGGTTCTTTATTGAGATATCAACTTAAAACTATTACCTCCATAATTTTAGACTTACTTTCCTACTGTATCTGACTTATCCCACACTCATAATGGATAATTACAACAGTTACTGTTTAGGTTTATTCACTTCGCTTGAACTTTCTATCAATTGTGATGCTGTTACACATCTATTAACTTCTAACTAACGTCATTACACAAGTTTTTTTTTAACTTTTTACATAATGATTCATATCTAATTAGTTTACAGATAGTCAGTAGCGACTGATGAAAAACTAAGAGGAGTTAAACGTAATTCATCCTACTCTGATTAAATGTTTGTTAGCTTTCTTTAGAAAACCCAAGTGTTTGAAAAGAATACTAATCTGTCATCATAAAACTTAAAGGATACTTATAATAAAGTGACTCATGAACAATATAGAACCTGGTATGTCTGCATATAAATCTAAGTGGCTGTACCATATACACCCGATAAAATCAAATTCACGAGATTAACTCGACAGTTTAATTTAACAGGAAAGAATGATGCAAACGTATACACAAAAGAATAATCAAGCTTACAATCTAGAAAAACATAAAAAATTAATACTGATTCTGTGACATGTTTCGTATGTTACTCCAACCATTTCTTACGATGACCACGCTGTTCCATAACATAATCAGTTTCTTATAAAGACAAGTCATTAGTAATAAGATTATTAGAGCATTGTGATTCTTTATGTTTGGAATAATCAGAAATCCCCACCTTTGCTTGACTCAAACGTAGATCATATTATCCGGGTGGACAATCAAACTAACATTCAGAGAAAATTACAATTAGGAGGGGTTTTAGAGATAGCTAACTGTCAATTTCGATATCATGAATTGATGGGAATCCAACAACCATTGATCACCTTAAAGCAATGGACAGCAATAGGTTCCTGGGTTTGATCCCCGATGAGGTCGTGCATGCGCACTGTTGAAAAAGTCTCATACTAGGCCGAAACAGCTGTCCAGTGCTTCCAGGTAATCAATGATTGTCTGATTCGGATCAATTCGTGATATCGAAATTATCAGAGAAAGTTGACATTATCAAAAACATTCAATTGAATTATGAAATCTTCGCTTAATACTTGACACCAGATAAATTCTAAAATAAATTTCATATGATTTATGTCATTGTTTCAATTTATTTCTATCATCTCATTAATTTCTGCTGTTTTTTGTTTTCTATTTGAAAACTTCAACTTATTATAACTAGGAGAAAAACTTTAATGAAATATATAAACTTTTGAAGAAAAAAGTGTAAAACGACAAATAAAATGAAAAAAAAATCCCCCCCTCTTCCTACAACCCAGTCCCCCTCCCCACCTTAACTATTGAAATGATTTATGTACGTTTTCATTAAATTGAAAATGAGAGGGAATTTCATATGTTCTAATTTCTCTAACTCAAATCACGTTGTTTGTTACACTTGATTAAAAGTATTAAAATTAGAAACAATAGTAAGTAATAATAATTATAATAATAATAATAATAATGATACTTGTAATGATTAATTATGATTTCTTTTATATGAAAGATTTCCATACATACAAAACACACATACAGATTTGTACTATAAATGTAACAAAAATGTCCAACTGAAAAGAAATAGGTAATTTTCAAGTTTATCTATCAAATTATCCTATACACTATTTTTTTTCTAATTTTTGTTCTAATATACATATCTCAGTACATTATTGACTTAATTTATATTCACTTGATAAGTAGCTCTACGAAAACTCTCCTTACCAACCATTATCATCTTCTACTATTTTTTTAAAATCAGTTAGTTGTTTAGTAGGATCATTGGAAGGTAATAGATCATAATTTATTTAATAGAGAATATGGCTCTTTATTTCATAAGTCAAAAGTTATATTTGATTTAAATATGTTTTAGTCTTTCAATGCCGTTTGTCGGTTGTTGTTTTTTTCATTATCTTCTTCTTGTAGAGTACTGGTTAAGTGATTTTACGGTTTCATTATTTTTATTCGGTGTCAAATAACCGACATCTAGACAGATTGTATATTTTGTGATTGTCTTTTGCTAAGAATATTTTTTCTGAGAAATAAAATTTACTTTTACCCTCCCTGGTTTCTTTAAATCTTGGCACAACTTATAGATTCACTTATAGTTTTTTATAATCTTAATCATATACATATACTTGCTGACTCTGACTAGTATGTTATTTATTAGTGAGAAGTAGGGGGGGGTAACTAAAAGTTTTCTCTAAGTGAGATGAATGCTTGACACTATCCCCTACGTTCTCATTGTTCATTAAATTTATCGAATTAAAGATTTGATAGTCGTTTTTTGTTCAGCTAGTAAGTTCTATTTGTTGGAATTTAATCCTCAAGAACGATTACATTTGAATCAACTGGAGTTACCATCAACTTCATGAATAATGTAGCATTGTTCAATGTATTAAATGAAAAACGTGAATATTTATGAAGTCGTCAATGAAAATCAAACTAATTACAAAACACTTATCTTCTAAATGGACAGAAACATAGTGGTTAATGTCGGATATAAAGCAAGTAGTAAACATTAAGAAGGTTGTCATTAACCCCAGATGTAATGAAGAATTCTAGATTATAATTTAAGTCAATTTGTGTGATGATATGCAGATGAGAAGGATTGTGAACTTATGAGATAATCAGAAGTGATTCTAAGTTAACGAGATGATTTGAACACTTAAAGTCAAAGTACAGATATGCTATTAGTAACTGGGACGCTGGATTGTTATTAATAGATGTCCTAAGTCTCTCCAAAGCTAAACAAACTATTCTTGCTAAATATACTAAATTTACAGTTTTCTAATGTATTATAACATTACTAGACTGAATAATTTATATGATGGTTTAAAAAGTGACTCAAAGATACATAAACTGCTGAATAGTTTACAAAAAATTTGTTGTCCCAATAGTCAATTCAATATACAAGTATATGTGTGTGGGAGCCAGTGATACTACCCGTTTAACTAAGCCCGAAGAAATTTGGTGTTATGGTGGTCGTTACGTTATAATTTGCATATCACAAACTGGTCCTGAGTTAAACATCCTGTCTAAAAATAGGAAACACTAGGCATCAGTTCAATTAAATTTGCTTTATGGTTTATACATGCATCCATAACAAGTAGCTGAACCCATCAGACTCTGTCCTAATACATCTATTAATCGGGTTCATAAGTAGTTTTTATGATAGTTCTTCTTATAAGCGGTTATCAGAATGCTCTAACACAAGATTTATTACCCTACTCTTTTACCGAATTTAGAGAAATATTTATTCGATTCTTAATTTCTTAACAATAACGATACCCCTTTATTTACTCTTGTTACTCTATGTATCTGTATCCTTTGATTACTCCATTAATCAAATACATAACAGAAAATGTCAAGAATAACATTAGATGAATTGTAAGTAAAGGAAATTGAGTTGGCCTATTTAAGTAAAACAACCTATCAACAGAAATTTAATAAACAATTGATTCTCAGCAGTACGATTCTTCATATCATGATTAAAACGGGATATAATGTGAACGCTTTAAGATAATCATTAAATCCAAGACTACAAATTTCCTACATTCTGTTTAAACTATTTTTATTAAAAGATATTAACCGAAGTATTCAAAAGACACGATTGTACAATCTTGTGCTGTAATAGTAATGCCAGTTACAAGGAATCGTTGTGTAACACTTCTCTCTACTAAAGATCACGTTATCTTATCAAGGATTCAATCGACTAGTCAATTCATTTTACGTTTTAATGATTAATATAAACTGTTACTACGTGACAAAGTAACTGAAAAGTAAACGTAAAATAAAAGGATTCAACATACGCCTTCTATTTTAGTTGTTTTTCTTTACTATGATTCGTAAATAGGAAGAAGGTTTATGATATACTGATTTTACTTTAAAAATGTAAGCTAAAGCAAACTATCAAAGTTGAGCAATTCATAATTAATCTTTAGGTATTACTAAAAACTTTTTGAACTAATTAAAAAGCGAATGTAATGAAATTCTCCATTTCATTGTACAACGTTAGCAATGAAATTTTTCATCTTTTAAAATTAATGTTTCTGTTCTGAAATCAATAAATGTTCAATACAGGAATATATCAATGGAATCAAAAGTAACATATGCCCCGCAACCTTTAAAGATAGGGGTGGAAAATAGATTTTATTATTATTATTGACTCTTCTAGATAGTTTAGGTAATGTTTATAATGTATATCGATTTAATGTTGGCATTTTAATCCCACTTTCAAGTTCTTCAGTCACTTAGTATACATGATAACATCTAAGTGAAAATCTTTTTAATTTATGGAAATTAAAGTAGACAATTCTCGGTTCTGTATCTTATAGAATGGCCTCTTCATATGACTTATAGCAAGCATTCTGTCAATATCAAGTACAGATCAATTTGTGCTTGACCCATATATATTGCTTGGTTCAGTAGAGTAATAATATTTAGCCAATTCTCTTAGTAATTTTAACAGTAAGAAAACAAAAAAAAGAATTTAAGGAGACAGATTGACAATTTATACAGTACGTCACAATTTACTTACCAACATATTGACGAATTCCAATTAGACCAATAAATAGAAACATTAATACACCAGTATACTGATAATTAAGTCTATCGGCAAAATCATCATCAAACCGTAGTCTAGATGATCCTATTCTACCAAGTTTAGTTAATTTCCAAATAAATGTAGCATCCATTACACCGCCTTGATCGTGACCACCAAATGAATGACCACCGTGACTGTCACCTACAAGACCGCCCACACCACCTTCACCAACTTCACTATGTGTTGCACCTCCACTAAATGTACGAGGATGTGAATCAGATGAATGTATATGTCCAGCAGTATGACGACGATATTCGTGTCCTCCGGTTCTACGATGATCACCTGTTGACAAGTAAATTAAAAAAACAATCCATTTTAAATGAAATCATTTAACGAGATCAATTCAAAGCATAGGATATGTAAGTTAAAATTCAAATGTTTCAAGTATTTTTAAGCTAGATTGTTTACGTATACACTTTGGAATACACTACTGATGATGGAAGCACTCATATATTGTTAAATATTCCTTGTACTTTTGTTTGCATAAAAAGTTCATGTCAAGGCAATATTATAAAGATCGCTACTTAAATTTTTAGTTTATTTTCGTCATTTATTGATTTTCGTTGGGTGCTATCGAATAGCGAATGTCACTAGACACCCATCTCATCATAGTCTTAGACTCCTAAACTGTGTGCACACTCTATTCTTTGGTGTGATTTCTGGATGGAATCGAGATTGTGCATCACATAGGATTCCAATTTCGAGACAACACAAATGTCCAGTTCCACTCACTTTCACTGGCATATAACACAGATTGGTTCATATATATATATATATATATATATATATATATATATATATATATATATATGGACTGAAATAATTTAGTATTACTAACTACTAGTGCATTCCAAATTAAGTTTTATCAAGTGTTATTTTACAGTTTTATTATTCAGAATTGGGATTAGTTAAATTGTGCTGTACATGTATTTGTTTCTTTTTATACTGGCCTTGTAAAACTGCACTACCTTCTTTTAAACTTGTTATATACAAGTTTACATCTACGTATATACCACTGACAAGCTGAAGAATGTTATCATAAGCTTATTGAATTAAACTAACAGCATCTACTTTTACCCTTAACTCATAATTAATTAACTGAATATGACAAATGAAACTATATCGATTTAACCGGTTAATTAAATCATTATTATTATTATTGTAAATCACTGTATAGTTATGACTTGTTGTAAGTTAATAAATGAACCGAAAACTGAAGATAATCACTAGAAGTATATGAGTAAATGGAACGATGAATATACAAAATATCTTTGTATGTTTACAGATGTCTACACATGAACTGATTGTATCAGTCGATAGGAAAAAAACTGTAGAAATAACATATCAAACTGTCACAACAGAATAAATAATCTACTATTTATGTTATCAAGATTCTTGTTGTCATACAATATCTCCTAATCAGTTAGTTCATAAAAAAGTTCACATTCATTAAATTATTATCTGTGTGGAGGTGTTAACTGTTTGCCTATCCTTTACTTATGAGTTCTTGTAATTCCACTACAAGGATATTGCCTTCATTTATGCACACGAATCTTGTAGTTTTATCTTTATTATGGCTTGTATTCCTCTTCATAAAGTGATCTATCATGTGATATATAAAGAGTTATCCTGACTCATACAATGACTGTGTACTTGGAGTGTGTGTTCTGTGTTCTCTCTCGTCCAAGTAGCTTTGTTCAAGTATTTTGCACATTCGTGATTCCTGTAATAACTCACAGACGTTAAAATTACCGAATTCTTATCCATGTAGGCTGATATTAATCATAACTAGCATTATCACGGTTATCTGTCTAGCACAAGAAAGGTCATTTCTCTCTATTTTCGTATCCATTTAGTTGATGAATTAAGTTACCATTGACAGCGAATGTGATTTAAATTCCTGAATTTATGATTTGGATCCAGGTTACAAGTAGCGTAAAACCCTAGTCATGCATTTCGGCCTAAGTTGCCATATCATATTGGCACACCTGGATGGAATATCAAAGTGACAGGATCGGTTGTAGTATCAGTGACAGTAGAGAAAGACTAGACACTAGAAAGTGTGATGTAAGAAGAAAGGATTAATTTGTGAGAGGAAATATACAAAATGATATTCAAAATCAAAACAGTAGGATAAACCAAAATACAAAGCATCTGGGCTATTGTTAGTTATTCTGAACTATGTCATACAAGGGAACCCAAGTATTGGTTTGAATAATCTCATGAACATCAGTCACTTAGTCTACGGACAAAACGTAAGGCACTGACTAGTGATCTACGATCCTGACAGTCTGATACTACATTTCGGTATAGTCCACCCATAACTTTCTTACAACTTGCTTCAACGTTAAGTAGCATAATCTCTCCTAATATTTCAAGTACATCCTGTTGACGACTGTCAACTAGCATGAAATTTGAATATACAAGTTTCCTGCAGACTCCCGAATCATCTGACAATAAGATAAAGTTTAATATGATTCTGAATTCATCTAAGGTTATAGTGGTTTCATTGTCGATCCTATTCAGTAGAACTACCATCAATTCTACCTAATAGATTATGTGAAATTGAAACATTACAAAGTCATTAGTCAATATGTGTAAATATTTTTGTAACTCGTTTTAAAACTCATTTATCATATCACAATATTGACTCTTAATGGATGTGTTATCATACTCTTCAAACTCTTTTATTTTTCAGTCTTCTAAAGGAATTAGTGAGTATTGCAAAAGTAACTCGAACTTGAAATTTCACATGATTGACCGGCCTTGAATTTTAGACAAACATAAAGCATTGATTAACAATCTCATCCTACTGTGGAACTCCCAATGACACTGAATATCTATAAGACCTCCATAGATGGAATTTAGGATCTTACTGGTCATCGGCCATTACCAAGGTTTTAAAACATTCAGATAGCAACTGATGAATTACATAGTTAATTCGCTATATATTTCGTTTATTCATCCGCTGATACTTGCTAAACGGGTTATATCTACACATTAAATCACCCTTTCATTATCCCAATTTTATCCTCAACAATATTAACCTCATTCATACACATAACTTCTAGTTTCTGGTTTAGATAAATTTACTTTTATAAAAGTAATTCTTCTGAAATAATTTTTTCTAAATCTCAATTTTCATTCATTCATTCAATAATAATATACCATTAGCATTGAATGAATACTTCAAACTGTTCTATCTATCTGTCTGAATACATCAATATTGAATAATAGTGATTATAGTCGCGACATATTTAATTCGTTAACACTTAACAGTTTGTTAAAGTGATTATCATTAAACATTTTGAAGTGTACGACATTCAACTTCAATGTCCAATTTTTACTTCGTTACAAACAAACAAATGAATAAATAATTAAGCATATAAATAAATAAACAAACAAACATACATACAATGCATAAATATATGTTTAATTAAGAATATGAAAACAAAACTTTTTTTTCTAATTTCTCATTTGAAAACTGTTAAACATAGAAAAAATATTTGAGAAT
This sequence comes from Schistosoma japonicum, assembly GCA_025215515.1. NCBI lineage: Eukaryota > Metazoa > Platyhelminthes > Trematoda > Strigeidida > Schistosomatidae > Schistosoma > Schistosoma japonicum. The sequence goes on along the minus strand of CM046069.1, from coordinate 24,329,613 downwards.
GTTGTTAAATTCATTCTCTGCTTAGTGACAGAAAGGTAACTAAATGTGTTTCATTAAAGTGCTATTAATTTAATTGTAAACTCATTTGAATAATTTGTAAACTATACCGTTGAGTATAGTGAAGATTGTTGAATTTGAATATGACATTATGAAATGACATCGGTTAAATAATCATTGATAACTGGTAAGTGCTGTATGACGGCTATTTCATCCTAGTATGGAACTCTTTGTCAGTTCTAGTGAACTTGACCATGACAAGTATGAGTCAGTTACCTATTAATGGAAGTAGATGAGGTCATTCAAATATGTCGCGGATCGTCTTGAGTTAGGAATATCAACTGTTGAATATTGGCCAAGTTGGTGCTCTAATGGCCAGGAATTCACTACAGTTTCCGGGTTCACTTTTGTAAAGAAGTCATGGATGAACACTTCAGAGTTCATTAAGAAAACGAGGTCACTAATTACAGTACTTTCTAGGTGTAAGCTGTTATCTAACTGTAGTGAATTTACGATATGTAAGTCAAAATAAAAATACGCACACTTTTTCACACAACTTAAATTATTCATTACATAATGTTGAGTTTGAAATTATTCTTCGACGTTCTGAATGTTTGCTAAATCTGTTGTAACTAGTGTTTATGATTAGTTTTTCGTTAGTTGTAATGTAATTTCCAAGCCTTAAGACTTTATATACATTTGTGTTTTTCAAGGGACAGGTCAGGTTTAGCTACATTAATCATAATCATGACAGATAATTATGGAGAACCCCACTTACTTGAAATAAAATTTTTACACTTTAGAATATAAGAAAAATAACTCTTTTAATTTAGTTGCAATAAACAGCTTACTAGTGACTAACTTCAGGAGTGTCCTGAAGCTCTAGTAAGAAGTTCGTGACTGACGAATTGCAGACTTGTCAGGAATGAGACAGTTATCACTGATGACAATAGGATGATTGTCAAGCTATATATATCACAAATCGATGGAGGTGGGAATTCTACCATTGAATGCCAGCTGACCCAATGGTGCAGAGGGTTAAGTGTTTCGCCAACCTGAAGTGCCCTGGGGAGGAATCCTGGATGTGCACTACTGAGGAGTTCCACACTGAAACGTAATAGCTGTCTAGTTTTCAATAGTACCCTATCAACATAAAACTGTGACGTATCCACTAAATTGAAATACCCATCTCCACAAAAGTAATTATTCCAATTCAAATACTTATCTACTAGATAAACAGGGAAATAACCGAAAACTCTAGGTACAAAACTGAAGTGTTAACAAGAAAAGTTGGGGATAAACTACAGCTTCCATTGTTTAATATCAGTTTCTTCCATATGATTTCTTGACTGGACTTATTTATTTGCGCATAATAAGATAAGTAGAACTTTATAGGTTGAGATAAAATATTTAAGACTTGAGTGAATGTTTTTTGGTATTAGTGATATATTCTCAGTTAGATCTGTTAGTATTGTTCTAGACAGTGATTACTTCATTTAGAACTAAGTGTTTAGTTATTCCACATGCATTTGATCAGTTTTTTTCTGATGAGGTTACTTGTGATATGAAGCCATCTAGCTCATGATAGTTTGACATTATCAAATTTTCAATTTATAATGACATAGATGAATATGTAGATCATACTGTCTTTTACATATTTGAATATTATCAGAGTATACATGAACTAGTTGGCTTTCATCTAAGATTATTTTGCTCAAAGCAATAATCTCTGTGTCAGAGAATTTCGTATAAGTCAAAATCAAGATGAATGTGTTGCATTACAATAAAGATGAAATTAGATATCGAATAACTGAGTAACTTAGTACTACCGTGATTTTTCTCGAAGTTCTTTAGTTGAACTTCTATTCGGACCACTTGAAAGCTATTTGTTTTGATACTCTATATTGTGAATGGGTCGAAACAATAAACTTCCAGCACTTCACTCACTGATATCAGTCGGTTGTACAAAGTATCGTTGAACTGAAATTCGCTAGTTAGTTCAGTTGAGATGATTATTTTTGTAGAGATTGGTATTTTAATTGATTGAATATTTCACAGATTGATGTTATCAGGGGCACCATTAAAAGCCAGGAAGCTCTAGACAGCTGTTTCGTTCTAGTTTGGAGCTCTTCAGCGATGTATACTCCAGATTCTCCATCAGGAGCTTTAGAAAGTGGGGATTCTACCACCGGATGCTGGCCCAGTGATGCAGACGGTCAGGTTTTTGCCAACCTGAAGCCCATAAAGAGAAGTCTAGGATGCGTATTGCTGAGGAGTCTCATACTAGGATAAAACAGCTCTCCAACTGCTCCCTGGTTTCTAATGTTAACCTGTTAACATCAATCTGTGACATAATCGATCAATTCACTAACTACTTCATCTAATACTATACAAATTTCTATTTTATTAACATTCACCCTGTGAATATCCAAAGACGTATTTATAAAACGTCTTTTGTCTGTGATTAAATGAGATTTATATTCGTCTGTGAAAGTGTTTACAGCAAATTAGTAAGCTCAGTGTTTAAACTTTTTTAATGATAAATGACTCTCGTTTATTCAAAATGCAAACTAGAGAGAGAAAAAACATTTGAACCATTGTCGTTAAGTACTTTTAGTTTTTCAGTATTCAAATTTGCTACAGGTTGTACACATATTTTAATTAAAACGAACCTATAACAAGGACTTTAATAACAGTAATTGATAGTTAAGAAAAATAGTGAGCAGGCTATTGTCATGATTTAAAGAGAGAGGACATTATCTGCAATCAGAACCATTTTCACTTTTAGTAAATGTAAGCGAACATGTACACGGATTTCGTAAATTGTGATTGAAAACAACTTGAAATTAGCTATTCTATATGTCAGAGGTCAACTTCAATATGTTACAAGTCGTTGAGTAGTTCAATAATAGAGAGAAGTAGATGTCTAGTGTCGCATTGGTTTTCATTAGTACACAAACTAAATCAATCTATATGGAGTAAAATAACAACAATTTATTAACCGATCTACATAGAATCCCCTCAGTTTTCTATAATTTATTATTATAAATATTATTAAAATTAAATAGCACTTAGTACAAACATACTTTCATTAAAATGCTAATAAATGTATAACTTTAAGGACAAAAGTAGAATTTTTCTATCTGTACTGAATTAATATACGATCATACTCTATTTATAGTAATACAACCACATAAACCTTTTATAAAGAAAGCTAAGTCAAAGTACCGACTAAACTAAGCCACATATATATATAGTGACAAAATTCATATATACCGATGACCTATTTATGTTCGTTTAAATGAATCCAAATTATTTGACAACAGTAAACACCCATTGAGATATTTCAACACTAACACTACTAATAATAATAAGTAGCTATATAAGATACATATAACAATTCAGTCCACCCCATCCTTATATACTTACTTTTATAACCTATTAATTAAGATAGATAGTTACAAGAAAAGGTGAGAACTCTCTCTCTCTCTCTCTCTCTCTCTATATATATATATATATATATATATATATATATATATATTGTAAAGGAGAACGTTGTAGATTGAAGTAATCTAGTAACAAAAATTGAAACATTTAGTCAATCTTCTACTATTTGCTTAAATAAGTAGTATTAACACTAAACAGTAGCCAGCAGTTGAACCGTATGTCAAACAGGAAAATAAGATATCGATACACAAACAAGTATTTACTGAGCTTATTTAAAATTAAAAATAGTAATGGTATTAGTTATAACAAGGTGCTTTTTATTTATTCCCAGGAAGTCGACGTAAATTTGAAGTTTTTTTTATTTTTTGTCTTCCTGCTCATATTGAATATCGTCCACTTATTCACTCAGTTAATCCTCCCAGTTATGTCATTGAGTTTATATGATTTGTTATATACAACTATGTTTATCTGCATTGTTGTTGTAATGAGTGTTATCATTAAACTATTCACCTTTTCCATCGGGATAATGTTTTAAAAAAAAGTTGCTTTTCGTTCTATTAAAGGTCTTTTCTTTAATTTAACTTTAGAAATAGGGAAATGAATTCAGATATGTTTGGGAAATAATTTCATACTAAGAGGCGTAATATTCCGACATGCTATTTTGAGTGAACATGGGTCAACACAAAAAAGAAATGAAACTGTTTATCACTTGCAATGTTGAATATTATCAACTATAATATGTATAAATTGTTATGAATCAACTGTTGAACAATTTGATGACTATTTATACTTAGTGGTTCAGTGGGAAAAAACAGCTCTTTAGACTAAAAAAACTGGGTAACGACTGTTTGATTTATATGGGGAGAATCTGTCTTCTCAAAACTGCATGAACGATTTACTAACAGTTGACAACCTAGCATGATATCTAGGCTTAAGTAGGGTTACCTGCTGCCTACATTCATCCATTAGTATTTCATTTCATAAATATTCATCAATTAATTGATACACAATTTATTCATAAGCTTTATTAGGTTTTGTGAATCGAATGTAATCTACATACCTAGTCAAAATATACTGTCTATAGTAACCAATTCTTTATTGTTACTAGTCAGTCTGATTAGGTTAGCCAATGACTTGAAGAACCTTGTTGGTGCTTTACATGACAACTGATTATTTTGTATATCAGTATATGCTGATTAATCACAGAGTAGTCCTCAAAGTCATGTTCTTTTATTCTTTTTTACAGCTAATCAAATTCTGCCCATTAAATTATAGTGTGACAGTCACTAGTTCATGTGATTCATATTGCACTCACTATGATAGTGATGTCAGTTGACTAAAGTTTATCAGTAGAGAACCGGTCGATGTAGGGTTTCTTGCTATATGGGATTTATGAACAAGACTCTAAATATTGTCTCATTGACCAGTTAAAGCATGTGAGCTCTTGAACTAGTCCTTCAGTGCAAAGACAGTAAAAAGCACATAAACTAGACGTTTTAGTTGTTGTAATTTTCGTAGAAGCTGGCAATAATTCCTTGATAGTCTTTCAAATGTAAGAAAATGCTGAAAATAGTTTGACTAATTATGTTTCGTTAGGAAAATCCACAGAGAAACTACATACAATAAAAATAACTGTTATAATATGATTGTTTGCCAAAATTAAATATTTAAAAATACTTCTAGAACCTGAAGATCACATACAATCCTATGAATATCCAATCAGTGGAATATAGAAAATGATTTACTAATATATGGTCGTAATTGTAAGTAAATGGGAAAGAATGTTAAACTAGTCTAGAAATTTTGAGTTGATAGTAACGAGAAGATCGATTGCACAGTTTATCATAATAAATAAAAGGGCAGTCTGGAAGTGAAATTACATGTGTATCAATTATAATCAGAATCCACGTAATACACATAACAAGAGCCATATGGATTCGAATCAATAATCTCAATCTACGGACAAAGGCATACACGCTATAATTTTGGGAAAGAATATTACCTGTTCCCTATATCTACACATGCACTTTAGGGTGTTCCACTTATCACTTGACTCTGGAACTGACAGTAGCCTTGGTGGTCTTGAAAATGGATTGCTACTCATAGGTGTAAATTTTTCATGGGCTTCCTAGTGGTATGTACACATGACGCGTGATCCTGACGAGATGATCAAGAGTTCTACTTCCTGATCACGGTTATAGTATGATAAAAGGTAAGCAGTTCTAAACTAGAAGAATCAATTATTCAGTCCTCTGTCATTGTCAATGGCTGTCTAGCTACAGTCCGATTATTATTTATATTATAATACAGCGTACTAAAAGTGGAATACTGATTAAAAAAAACAGTTGAATCTAACGAATCAGTAAGTTAATCTTTCTTTACTTATAACAATTTGTTTTGAAAATTAATCGAAAAAAGGTAGTATCTATTATCAACAAATGTTGTATGTGCGTAAAACGTCTTAAGAAAATCAGATTGATACTTCTACCTTAGAAAATAAATCTTCAGATTGGATATTGTTAAGATTGATAAATGTTAATTTGATGTTATGAACTGGTATGAAATAAACAATCATTGGAAACTAGGAAAGCAATATACAGCTATTTCGTTCTAGTATATGACTCTTAAGGCAGCTGCTCATCCATGATCGCACCAAGGATGAAACCCAGTGCCTTCTAGTTCCGTGTAAAAAGCCTTATGATTAGACTACTGACTCGACTCTCAACAGTTGGTATTCTCAACTCAATCAACTCGTGATACGTTTTTCGCGATCTCATTTTTGCCATTAGTAGGTAATTGCCTTACACCCAACACTCAACAATCCTTACAAAAATCAATAACAATCTATTTTAGCTTACTAGTGACTAACGTCTCAATAGTAATTCTTGGAGTTTTAGTAAAAAGACTTGACCAGTGAAGTTCAATCATGTCGGGTATGAGGCGCTTACCCACCGATGGCAGTGGATAAGGTGACATAAACATATCGAGAAATAACTGAGTTAAAATTAGCAACCATTAGAATATAACTCAGTGGTCTAGTGGTGACGCGTTCGTTACGGATCCAGAGAACCCTGGATTCAATCCCTGATGAGGTCATGGATGAGCACCATTAAAGAGTCCTATACTAAGACAAACAGCTGTTCTGTGCTTCCTGGTAGTCAATAGCT